>JASPKZ010008360.1:600000-946358 GCA_030220185.1 Diploptera punctata | reverse complement strand
TCTATCTATCTATCTCTATCTCTATCTATATATATATATATATTATATATATATATATATATCTATTTTCGTCTGTCTGTTTATCTATCTATCTATCTATCTATCTATCTATCTATCTATCTATCTGCCCTAAACTAGTTTACTCTACGTTCTGGAATTCCTGTGAAGAAATGAAAGAAGGAAAATATCAGCAGAAACAATAATAATTAGTTTAGTCGTCTACCTTTAATTGTTGGTATTTTTAACGTTACTATTTTATATCGCAGGTCATTAACATCAGGATTCAAATCTGGGTAAAAAATGGTTGACATATTTACACAGCATAGTCTTTCTTGAGGCTCGAAGTTATTTTAGAGGGTATAAATTACAATAAGAGAGGCCAACTAATTATGGAAAGTGATTTAAGTGTTGATTCCATAACAATAGAAGAATTTGCTGAAACAATAAAGAGCTTCAAAAACAAAAAAAAATCACCTGGAATTGATAGAATCAATATCGAACTTATTAAATGCGGATCTCAAGCTCTTATATATAGGATATTGAACTTCATAAATATCTGTTGGCAATATGGCTGTGTATCCGAAGATTGGAGTGAAGCTATTGTTATCCCTATATATAAAAAATGTTACAGACATAACCCAAATAACTACAGAGGTATAAGCCATTTGGGAACATGCAGCAAAATATATGCTAAAATATTATCTAGAATAATCGGAAAGATACGTAATGAAATTATTTCAAATGAACAATATGGGTTCAGAAAAGGCCGCTCTACAATTGACTGTATCTTTTCACTCCAACAGTTGTTAGAAAAAAGAAGAGAATTTAATCTTCAGACACACATATTGTTTATCGACTATGAGAAGGCTTTTGATAAAATTATGCGCTCTAAATTACGGGATATACTAAATAATAAAGGATATCCACCTCATCTAATTAAAGCTATAAAAAGTTTATACGAAAATACAAAAATTCGTATAGATAAAGGAAATGTTCCTGGAGAAACTTGCGTAGAAATCAACAATGGACTTCGACAAGGTTGCCCTCTTTCGCCAATACTTTTTAATATATATTTAGATGATATCATTAGTACATGGCAAACTTTTTTAGATGAACATTTTATGATAAACGGTACAAAAATGAACTGTCTTTTATTCGCAGATGACCAGATCATTGTAGATTCCTCAGAAAATCAACTACAAAGATCAGTTTATAAATTATGGAAACTAATAAACGATTATAATTTAAAGATATCAACAGAGAAAACAAAATCAATGGCATTTATTGGAACTCAGCATAAAAGGACAAAAATTGTAATTGGAGCAAACATAATTGAACAAGTAACTTGTTTCAATTATCTGGGATTCATGATATCGTACCAGCAAAATTTGGACATGGGGAAGAAATTAGGGAAATTTCAACAGATATGTGGTTCAATAAGAAGATATTTGAGAAATAAGACCACAAGGGGAAACTCAATTAAAATTTTACAAAACAGTAGTCGTTCCAACATTAACATACGGGTCTGAGACTTGGCCTTTAACGATCTCTGATAAAAATAAAATTGAGACAATAGAAATGAGATTTCTCAGATCAGTTGCAGGTGTATCTCTAAGAGATCAAAAGAGAAGTCAAGATATCAGAGATGAACTACAAATATATAATATAAACGAGAAAATACACATAAATAAACGTAATTAGTTTGAACGTATACAATGAGTGCCAAATAATCGTTTATCAAAACAACTGCTTCATTATAGGCCTTTAGGCCGAAGTAATGTAGGAAGACCAAAACGTCGTTGGAAGGACGACCTGCGCCTGCAGCATGTAGTGCGCCGGGGAGCGGAACGGGCCAACAGGCCCATACCTTGAAGATGATGATGATGATGATGATGATGAGAGAGGCCTATGGCTTTCCTTACATTACGTTGCAATGAAGCCATATTGTGTATATACCCTTAAAAGTATATTGATCCCGGCAGAGTTTTATCTTACGAACTGCCTTTATTGTAATTCTGCATATGATGCTCCATGGAAATATAATGATATAATTCTCTATATCCCGCACTATTTGATTAACTCGAATCGGACGCACACGAATAAAAAAACTTCATGTTATTGCTTATAATTTTTTAGATACTGGTAAAAAGAATTTTTAAGTATTCAACATCATCTTGAAGGTATGGGCCTGTTGGCCCGTTCCGCTCCCCGCTGCACAATATGCTACAGGTCGCCTTCAAACGTCGTTTTGGTTTTCCTACATTTCTTCGGCCTTGAGGTTTTTTATAATGAAGCATCTGCTTTGATAAACGATTATTTTCCATTCTTTGTATATGTTCAGACCAATTGCAATAATTTCTGTATATTCTATCGTTTATATTATATATGTGCTGCCTTATCACGCAGCGGGCCCGGGTTCGATTTCCGGTCAGGACAGGTTTCTGTGTGAGTTTTTTTTGGTGTTTTTCCTCAACTGTAAGACAAATGTCAGGAAGCTTAGGGGCCAACGGTCCCCGAAAATCATCCGGCCTTCAACATCATCCTTATCATCATCATCATCCTTCACCGGTATGGAGAGCAACGGGAAGCTACCACACCTATAATTCCCTAGTATAGCTGCAAAGCATAGCATGAAAGTGCTACGATTGCAGTGAAGATCTGTCCTCGGGCAGAATTAACATGGATGGATATTATATATTTTGTAATTCATCTCTGATATCGTGACTTCTCTTTTCATCTCTTAAAGATACACCTGCAACGGATCTCAAAAATCCCATTTGTATTGTCTCAATTCTATGTTTATCAGACATCTTTAAAGGCTAGGTGTCAGACCCGTATGTTAACATTAGAACGGCTACTGTTTTGTAAAGTTTCAATTGAGTTTCCCTTGTGGTCTTATTTCTCAAATATCTTCTTATTGAACCATATAGGCAATCTGTTGAAATTTCCCTATTTTTTTCTCCATATCCAAATGTTACAGGTACGATATCATATGCATCTCAGATAATTAAAACAAGTTTCTTGTTCAATGAAATATTCATATGCTGCTTATATTATTAAACTAAGAGCAAATTTACTACTCCCAAAAATCTACTCGTAGTTAAAAAAATGTATGTGTTTCACTGAAACATACAGCAGATTCCATACAGGCCTTTCATTTTCCAATAGTATAGTAATTAGGACTAATTGCATTGAACTAGGAAAGTTCCATGATGATGAGAGGATGAGAAATTATAATAATAATAATAATAATAATAATAATAATAATAATAATAATAATAATAATAATAATAATAATAATACTGATTTATTTTAGCTGGCAGAGTTAAGGCCATAAGGCCTTCTCTTCCACTCAACCAGCGAATAGTAAAATTATACAAAAATTACGTACATATTACAATTTTAAGATATTAAAATACAGACTAAACAAAATACAATGATGATGGATCTAATACTAGCTAATGCTAACAAAAACATAGAATATAATAAAATTAAAATTATATAAAATAAAGTAAGTAGCTTCCTACATGATTATTAATAGAATGCTCTATATAGTTGTTATGTAGTTAATGTTTTCATTGTGTCGAACTTAAGATATCAGTTAATTTGGATTTAAATAATGATAGCGATTGACAGTCCCTGACATGACTGGGAAGTGAGTTCCATGCTCTAGCCATAGATATTGTGTAAGATTCAGAGTACAGACAGGTCCTGTGTTGTGGTATCAAAAGTAAAGAAGAGTCTTGTGATCTTGTTCCTAAATTGTGATGAGCCGATAAATGTTGAAAACGTGTTGTTAAATAAGTTGGTAAATATGTGTGCAGAATTTGGAATAGTAAGGTATGTGAATGTAAAGTTCTTCTGTCATTTAGGCGTAGCCATGATAAGGCCTGAAATGAAGGAGACACGTGGTCATAACGACGGAGATTGAATATAAATCGAATGCACGCATTATGAGCACGCTGTAGTCTGTCAGATAGATCAGTTGTCAGATTAGTCAGTAATATGTCGCAGTAGTCGAAGTGTGGCATTATAAGAGTCTGTACAAGTATTTGTTTTAATTTTGTAGGAAGGAAGTTTTTAAAACTATTTAGGGAGTGAAGAATTGAGAACACTTTCTTGCAGATATTATTCACCTGGATTTTCCAGTCTAGGTGTTGGTCCATATAGATACCCAGATTTTTTACTACTGAGCTGTAGGGGATATTTTTGTCATTTAGGAGAATGGTAGGGATATTTTCGTAATTTATAATGCTTTGGATTCGCCGATGTCCTATAATTATGCACTATGTCTTGTCAGTATTTAGATTAAGTCCATGTTTCTTCGACCATTGGGAAATTGAGTCTAGGTCACTATTTAATTTGTCTAGTGTGTCATGTACATCGTCAGGATGGGAGTGAATGTAAATTTGCAAATCGTCAGCGTATAGGTGATATCGACAATAGGTAAGTCTAGTGGATATATCGTTAACATAGATAGAGAACAGAAGTGGTCCTAACACTGACGTGTCCAGGTAGCACTGGTACTGATTATTATCGAACTCAGTCTTATATTCTGATGTCTTTTTTGATTGAACATCACAACTAACTTGTTAGTAAACAATATGCAATGTAAGGTCCTGAAGAAGATCTCAAGGCTGTTGGCCATGGTCTTAGAGGCTTGAAGTTCCCCGGCCGTGAAAGCCCAAGTCAATATCCAATAGGATTATTGACATTGCATAGGTCTGAGAAGTATAATATCTTCTTCTCTTAGTTTAACCTCTCGCCTTATAGGTACTTTTACATACGACACCCCGCGGGCTTAGAGTGGCACGACCTGTCGGGACAGGGATTTTAAATATGGATCACATACATACTTATTTCACCACACAAGTCATGGAGGAATGAGTGATCAGCTCATTTCAGGGGCCTCCTCCGAGACGACACAACATTAAGATGAAATACACCATTCACACATTCACATTCTTACTAAATATGGCGGATATGATAATGATGATTATCCAGGCTACAACATATTAGAAATAAATATATTAGACAAGAAATGGATGCACAAGAAACTGTTATCGATAGGATAACAAAGAGAGCTTTACAGTGGTATGGACATGTACAACGGATGTCGGTTGAACAGTGGTCTAAACAAGTGTTGGATTGGATGGTACCAGGCAGAAGAAAGAGGGGGAGAAGTAGAAGAACATAGTACGAGGGAATATATGATGTCATGATGAGGAGGGGTATGAAAGGATAATCGGAAGATAGGAATCACTCCAAAGCAGGAATTAAAGGCGAACTGCTATAAAGTGGAAACCCTGTATTAAGTATTAAGTAATGATTGGCCAGATGGTGTTCGGAGACAGTTTGACCTTAACGATTCCTGACATTTGTCTTATAGGTGAGGATAAACCCCGAAGAAACCTCACTTGTCCCGACCGGGATCGAACCCGGGCCCACGGCGTGACAAGGCAGCACGCTTCCTCGAGACTACAGCGAAGGACAAGCATAATATCGAATTTTGAAATGGTTTAATGTAAACATGCTCTGTTTCAACCGATATAGAGTGAACAATTTGTAAACATATTCGGCATAACCTGTCACCGTTATGTCATGTATTGCGCCACTACAGTTTATGCACAATCTAACCTAGTAGGCCTATACCTTTCTCTGTTACCTAAGATATTCCTCAGGCTTGTGATTACCATGCTCTCTTGTGGATACAATGTTTTTAAACTAAAATCCTCCTTTTTCTTCTTCTTCTTCTTCTTCTTCTTCTTCACTTCACGGACTAGGCAAATTTTCTGTTAGCCTCAGAGTTTTTCTTTCCATCTTTTTACTGACCTTCCTATATTCCTTGATCCAATTGACTTGTAGTTAAACGATTCTTTTGGTAATCTTGTTACTTTCATTTTTATACATCTTTAAACCATTTATTTATTTACCTGTTATGATGAAATTGAGTTTTAAAGCCTAATCTTCCTGAATATAACTTTCTTCGTCGGAATGGAAGTCAAGACAAGGGTCTCGTTTCCGATTGTTAGTTTTAAATTGAAACCCAGGCATGTAATAATAAAACTCTGTGGAAAATATTTCCGTCGTTTAATGCTCGGCCAGCTTTCAGTCCTTGGTAATGACTTTATGTTAAAAAATCATTGTTAAAAGTATTAACTGTATCCTTATTTCATTAACGTATTAAATTAATTTAACTCGGAAAACTGAAATGAAGAACTTTCGTTCAGCGTAAAATTCATACAACTTATGGCAGAAAAACAAGAGCAGAAACAAAAATAACTAAGGAACTAGTGACAACAAAAAGAGTAGAACTGAGGACCTCCGGTAAATTATAGGTTATGTTTTCTATTATTCACAGACACACGAAGGGATTAGGAACAATTGCGGCATTACAATAGTAACAAAGGAAAATAAAACGCTGGAGAGAAGTCGTTTAAGGATTTCAAAGAACATTTTCAAGACACATCATAAAAAATAGGCATGCCAAAATCTTTAGAACGACATAGAAGGTTACCATCCACGAGTAGAACTGAATTACTTTAAGTTGGAATAAAAGAGGAACATGGTCCTAATTGACGAGTAATAACGAGAAGAAAAAATAATAATTTAATACAAAGTTTTAATAAAATTGTATACTTTTATAATTAAAGAGCGGTGTAATGTGTACCCCACACGTGTTGCAAATTAGGTTTCTATGGAGTGTAACAGGTAACAGGTAAGCCGACTAACACAAATTTTATCTACTTTAAAATACACATTTCAGAGGTCATGTGGATAAATATAGGACACAACATATTCCACGTAGTCTATATTTCCAAAGAATGTAATAATTCTTAATTGTGTTACAATTTCATTCCAGTATTGATAGATTATGTCCACATCTGTGATCTCGGTATATCGTCGCTATCACGTAAGGAACGGATCCAGCTTCGATCTCTGGTCGGTACAAGTTTTTGGGTGATGTTCCTTTTTTCTGGATGTTTCCTCACCTTAAGGCAAATGTCAGGAAACCTTAAGGCACAAATGGTCCCCGAACATCAGCTGATCATCATAATCATTATCATATTCGCCATGTTTAACATGAATGTGTGCGTGAATTATTTTTATCGTCTTATGGTGTTGTCTCGTAGCAGGTCCTGACATTTAATTGATCCCTCACTTGGGGAGACCCTCCATTTCCTTGTGTGTTCAAAAAAGGTAGGCCTATGTATATGTTCCATAGTTAAAATCCCTCTCCCGACAAATCGTGTCACTGTAAGGCCCGGATGAGAGGAGAGGTGAACTGAGTCAATGGAATGGTGTTAATATATTATAAATTTCGAGTTTGAATATAGTGATGAGGTCCTTCATTATCAAACTGAACTCTCATTCCGTTCTTTGCGTGAGTCAATGTAAACAGTATAATCCACTGATACTCGTCTTAAGGAATAATGTGTGTATTTCAGTCCTGTAGTTATAACAAATTCCCAAGTTGTAAAAAGAGTTACTGACAATGGAAATACTATTAAAGACGATTTGCTAAGGACATTTTATTTTCATAGAATGTTAATGTAACATCTATAACTATAATATGTCGTCTGAATATCATTTATAAATTTAGTTAAAAGATGTAGACTAGATAGGCTATAGTATCCTGCTGGAGTTCGGAATTCCTAATAAGTTAGTTAGACTTATACGAATGTGTCTAAATGGCTCAAAGAGTAGGGTGCGTGTAGGCAAACAGTTTTCAGACACTTTTGAAATCCAGAATGGGTTGAAGCAAGGAGATGCACTATCTCCTCTACTATTTAATTTTGTACTGTAGCATGCCATTAAATCTTTAGAGAATGAGGAAGGCTTACAACTCAATGGTATTAATAAGCTGTTAGTTTATGCTCATGATGTAGTACTATTGGCCGATAGTGAGGAGATACTAAAGGACAACACGCACACACTATTGAGGAACACTAAGAAATTAGGACTGGAAGTAAATGTCAATAAAACTAAATATATATGGTCACACGTAGAAATGCATTATGTAATGGAAATGGACAGCTAATGACGAATGAGGGAAATGTCGAGGAAAAAATACCTAGGAACAATAATCACAAATAGGAATAAGATGCACAAAGAAATTAAACATAGGCTCAATTCTGGAAATGCGTGCTATTATGCATTGCAGAGACTCTTGATGTCCCAACTATTTTCAAAAAACTTTAAGCTGAAAATATATAAAACTATTCTTCTACCAGTTATATTATATGGGTGCGAAACATGGACTCTTACTTTAAGCGAGGAAAAGAGATTACGAGTATTTCAGAAAAAAGTTCTTAGGAAAATTTTTTGGACCAAAGAGAGATGAACAAACAGGTGAATGGAGAAGACTACATAACAATGAACTACATGGTCTTTATAGGAAGCCAGATATAATAAGAACAGTTAAGTCTCGTAGACTGCGATGGGCAGGACATGTTGCGCGCATGGGGAATGAAAGACGTGCATGGAAGCTTCTTGTAGGAAAGCCAGAGGGGAAACGCCCAGTTGGTAGACCAAGAATGAGGTGGGAGAACAACATTAACTATGATTTGAGGGAAGTAGATTATACAGGGAATGATTGGAAATCATTAGCTCAGGATAGGGATGTATGGAGAGCTTATGTCCGCGCGGCCATGAACCTACGGGTTCGATAGTGCCAGTGAGTAAGTAAGTAAGATGTAGACTAGATAATTTTTCATACAGATAAAATCTTAGTTTTCATAGGATTCTCAATTTTACTCATATCTGATTAGCTTCTCGGAGTAATGTAATTTTCTTGATATCGTCACCAGTTTATGTTTTAAGTTTGTCCGTATTAGTGTGAATCTTAGGTTACATCTAAGTCTTCGTATTTGGTTTAAGGATTATGAGAGTCGTGGACATGACTGTGGTCAGCGGTTCAATTACTAGATTCCCACGCTTCTACGTGATGAAGGTGGTCTGGATTCCAGCGTTTCGCTCGTTTAACATCGCGCAGGAGAGATAGAATGTGTCAGTCAGACGTGAGACCCCTTCCCAACTAAATCGTTTTCAATTCCATTTTATGAGACCAAAGAAAACCCGATAACTCAATGGCTAGAACATATTCCTTCTATTCACCGTAATATTGCTATTTACTCGATTAAATCAACCGGTTTTTATGTTATTTTTATTAATATGGGTCGAAATAAAATTAAATTCATTCGAATTTTACAGACCTTTAGTGAATCAATTAACTTATTTGAACAAACGGATAATTGTTTTAACTTATTGTTATTGTTTTTCGTACTTTTATAACATATACTTTTTTCAGTACCGGTACTTTCATTTTAGTTGTATCTAAATGTATCCGACTGGTAACAGCATTTAACTAAATTTTGAATCTACTTAATGTTAATTCACAGAGAAACTGGTATGTTGAATTTGGAAACAAAATTCGATGTTTTCTAAACATAATATTAAGTTGTTATATTTCGCAGAAGAAAATGTATTTTTTAAATATGTAATTATTCATATAGAACATTTTTCTAATCATATATATATTGAGACAAGGATATTGTAATGGCCCCAATGTTGGGTGGCAATATGTGATAGGGTTATAAGTCAATCCCAGGTTTGTTTGGATAATAAAGTAGTAGTAGTAGTAGTACTAGTAGGACTTTATTAGACAAAAAGTAAGATATTTACAATATTATTTACAAATATGGGTCGCACGGGCAGTAAGCCGTACGTGCTGTTGACAGACCGTTACAATAAAGTAATAATTGGTACTAGTGTAAACAAAAATAAACAACAAACAAAGCAATAACATTACAATTACATAAAAAGAAAATACAATAACATTACAAATAAATAAATAACACAATAGTATTATACACTAAAAAAACATTAACATTACAATTACATAAAGGAAACACATTAATATTACAATTAAATAATAATACAATAGCATTATATACTAATTAATTTATATATAATTGTTAAGAATCAATGGTATTGCATTTTGATAACATATATTTATTCATGAATGAGTGTTGTCCTTATTTTCCGCGTTTTGTCCAGAAATTTACCGAGGTTTATCCAATTTTCTGGATTTACCAATAACTCGTAGCATGCCAATCTTTCCCGATTTGAATTTAGAAATCTTTCCGGTAATAACTGACGTCTCCAATATTCTAAATCATTACATTTTTCTAATATAATGTATCTCATCTTCAAAGTTCCCGCACATTGGACATATTCGCATATCGTGATCGTCGCTAATTTTTAGAAATTTCCATGCCCCTAGGCTAAACCAAGCAAGCCCTGATCTCTCCTTAAATCCTAGGTTGAGTATATACGATTCTTTTCCCCAGACGTGTTTTAGGTCTCTTTGTAAACACAGTGAGCGTTTTCCTGTACATTCGGCGAAAGTATCTTGTTGGTTTACATCTAAGTACCTCCTCCTTATTTTTCTCCACACGTTCTTGCGATTTTCAGTCCCTTTTTCCCATATCCAGCCCATCCCGATCTTTTGGAGTTCTCTCCTAACCTCGTCTGCCCAAAATTTAACATCTATGTTTTTAATTTGGTGGTCGTAACAAATTGCTCTAAGCATTGTTTGTTCACCTTGGATTACTCGCAACCAGTATTTGAGTACACGAATTTTACAGTTTATGTCGTCCTGGAATGACCCGAATTCATATAAAATTCCACAGTTAGAAACGGCCTTACTAAGTCCTGTAATATATATTAGAAAATGCGTATATACCTTATTTAGTACTTCCGTTCTTTGGAAACCCCAAATCTCACTACCATAGTGCATTACTGGCCTGACCATCGCTCCATACATTTTTTCTAATGTGCTGACTGGAATATCAGGCACTCGACCCAGAATACCGAGTACACTGTTAAGTTGTCCCCTCCCTTTAAATAATGCTATATCAATATGTTTTTTCCACTTCCCGTTCATTTTCAACGTCGTACCAAGATATTCAAAATGTTTGACGTTTTGAAGTACTTGATCTCTGTATTTCCATTCCTCTGCTCTACCATAAACCGTCCCATTTTTAAAGGTCATTGTTTTTGTCTTACTAACATTTACAGTCAATCCCCAATTCCTACAGTATATTTCCAGTAGGTCAAGACCTCTTTGCAATCCCTTGATTGTCTTGGAACAGATAATTAAATCATCTGCATACAACAGGACTGGGACTTTAACATTCCTTATCTCCGGAGTCTCAATTTCCCCTTCTAGCATTACGTCTACAATATCATCAACGAATAGATTAAATAGCATTGGTGATAAAATGGAAACTTGTCTCACTCCCCGATTGGCTTCACAGCTCTCTGTAATGTGCCCTTGGTCTACTTTTATACAAAATTTAACATATTTATAAATTGACATTAAAGCATGTACGTATCATTTTATGAGACAATCCTTTCCGATTTAATTTTTCCCAAAGTGCTCTTCGGTCCACAGTATCAAATGCCATCTTAAAATCAATGAATGCACAAAATAATTTACCCCCCTTCATTTTCAGATTGCCATCAATTAATGTTCTCAGAACAAATACGTTGTCCACTGTGGAGTACCCTTCCCTAAAACCTGTCTGATATTTTGAGAGCCTATTCTTCTCTTTAGCCCATTGTCTTATTCGTTCGTAAAGTACTTTACAATATATTTTTCCGAACACTGACAAGAGACAAATTCCCCCTGTAACTTTTTGGTATCTCTGCCCCACCTTTCCCTTTGTATAGCGGTTGGATGACACCTGTCGCCCAGGCTTCCGGATAATCTCCTCCATTAAAAAGTTTGTTGAACGCAGTTTTCAAAACGTCTAATAATTTATTGGATGATATCATATTTTTCAAGAATTCCCCTGGTATTCCATCAATTCCAGGTGCTTTACCATTCTTTAAACATTTAATGGAAGAAACCACTTCATTTTTCGAAATATCCTGATCAAGTAATTGAATATGAATTGGGTCAGGGATCTCAACTATATTTCCTTGATTATATCTTAACCTCTTATTTCCCAGCACCCTATCAAAGAACTTCTCCATTCCCCGGGCGTTATTCTTGTCCGATTTATGGACTTTACTTTGAGTTCCCTTATCGCTTTCCATATGTCCGCAATGTTCCCACTTTCAGTCGCGACTCTCATTTCTTCGGATTTCTTATTTTGCCATGCTAGTTTTGTTTCTCCCTATAATTCTTTATATTCCTTTCTCTCTTGCGCATAATTTTTTCTGCTTTCATCTGTGCTTTCTTTTCTAAACTTTAAAACACTACTTTCGACAAACTTTTTCTTCCTTCTACATGCATTATTGTACCACCCTTTGTCCTTCTGTTTCATTGCGTATTTAACCTTGAAATTTTCCCCTGCTTTTTGAAAAGATTCTGTCAAAGTTTTAATAATTTCCTCCCCGCTAAGATCATTTATTTGCAGATCCTGTATTAGCGTTTCCAAACTCCTGATAAATTCTTCTCTCCGATCCTCGATCCACCTGAAACGTGTAATTGGCCGCAATATTGTTGCCACCTCATCATTAACTGTCTCACTAATACCTTTCATATTTAAAATAAGTTTGTTTGGGAAGTGGTGTGATTCGATTCTGGAAACTATACAGAAATTACTTAGGACTGGAATCATGTCTTGTGTGCATATTGAATAATCGATTACGCTACCTCCATTTTTATTAATAAATGTCAGTTCTCCATTTTTATCTTCCCCATATTTCCCATTCAGAATTTTAAGTTCAAATGCATCGCAAAAAGCTAACAATTGGTTTCCTTCTGAATTTATAATCTTATCTTTGCTTCTCCTACCCTCACCTCGTGTTTCATTATCATCTGATTTAAAGTGATATTTTCCTCCCCAATTCTACAGTTAAAGTCCCCTAAAATTATTATTCCCGCTTCCGGAAACCTATCTTTTATTTCTGCCAACTAGTGACAATTCAACGAAAAAATTTGGATAGGCATACCTGGAATTTGAGGGAATATAATTAAAACATGCACAGTGTTTTCAATTTCGAGCGTTTTTCAAGACATAATAAATTACTTTCAACACAATATATTCGACACAATTAATTCTGCCCGACGAAGTCCTTGTGGAATCCCTGAATAAGAACCTCATGCATACTGATATTTAAACCTGAGCAAACCGAATACCCAAATTCCCAGTGAACCGGGGAAGTCCTTTATAAATCCAGCGCCCACCAAATACTTTATTATCCCCTTAACTTCCTACATATAACTTCCTACATATAACGGGATAATAAAGTATTTGGTGGGCGCTGGATTTATAAAGGACTTCCCCGGTTCACTGGGAATTTGGGTATTTGGTTTGCACAGGTTTAAATATCGGTATGCATGAGGTTCTAATTCAGGGATTCCACAAGGACTTCGTCGGGCAGAATTAATTGTGTCGAATATATTGTGTTGAAAGTAATTTATTATGTCTTGAAAAACGCTCGAAATTGATAACACTGTGCATGTTTTAATTATATTCCCTCGCACTGATCTCACAATCGGCGATGGCGTTTATCGTGGGTTTACCGCGTTAATGGTGCACTAGCTCACTGATTTATATGTTAATTTATGAAGTTTAAATAGTCAATCGATTCCCTATGATCGATTAATCTCTTAGGGTCGAGAGAATTGCTGCGTGAAATTTTACCCGCGGATACTATAAATTATCCTTGCGATTAATAAAAAATAGTTTACGTCCCAATGCTTGGGATACTTCGGTGAAAATCCTTAAGTCCCTAAATTCAAGTTACCACTGGTGACCATGCTGCCAGTGTTTGACGAAGATGTGGGCAAGGCCCGGAGCACAAGCACAAGTCGAAGCACAAGTAGAAGTGTCTGAGGTTCGTCTCTCTCGTCTATTACGTAAATTAGGTTCTCCTATTATATCGACGCGGACCTGAGATCAGTGCGTAGGTGCATGTAACAAATAATATGATTGGTTAATGTATCCTCATAGTATATTCTGAGAAGGTGTTACAATTTTGTCATTGGTGATTTTGCCGTCGGAGGTTGGGCCCTATCCGTGCTGGCTTCACGTACAGTCGGGTCACAAGTTTGTTACTTAGGCCATTGGGGTTTTCCTAGGTCATTGATCTTTACTTCTAGTAGGTCCTAATGCTAGAGTTTTATCCCTTCCCACACTTTTTACTCGCGTTGTTTGTCCCAAGTTGAAATCCCCGGTCATATATTCAGTTATTGTGTTCTGATTCTCAACGCAGAGCTGTTAAATTCTGTCTCACAAGAGATTGCCTGAGAATAAAGGATTTTGTCAACATTGTAACTCTTTGTGTATGTGTCGGTCACTTCCGCCTTCGCAAAAGAAAGGGTGGCATTTACCTGAGTTCTCTCTACCTTATTAATGACTAGTCATTTAGTTCCCATTAATTCTAATTTCGTCGGATCATTTTATTTGTCATTTATCATTTCGTAATCATATTCTACTCGGTTTCCTGATTAATTTAAGTATACTCATGACCTAGGTCTGAGAACTGCTTCTCTCAACGGTCTTTCTAATTGTTTATGATTTTTATTGACTGGCATTGGGATTTATTAATTTATTCAGTTACTCTAGGCAAAGGAGGCTGAGTGAATGACTTTTGTACAATATATATATATAACTTATATATATTTTTTTCAACTTTTCCATGATTCTAATCCTATATCAATGAAATTATTTAAAACTACAACGAAAAACAAATACAATGAAAACACGAGCTTTTGATAAATAAAACATTTTAAACGAATATTCAAATTTAAAGATCGGTCACATAGGTGGATTTGGAATAGAGACACATAAATGTATTTTAATTACAAATGTAATATTAGCCTGCATATGTTACTCTATATTACCCTACTTTATGTAGAAGTTTAATGTACTATTTTCAATATAATATGAACAATGCAATTTACTAGATGCAGTAGAAGAGAAAATAACAAAATAATATGACCTTTTATGTTTACAGTGAATCCGTTGTTAATTAACAGTGCACGTTACTTTCGGAAATGATAATGCCTCTAGAGGCCAAACAATATATCTGGAACGCACTATACTCTTTCAGTCGCCTACCTGTTTAGTTGGTTCAAGCGTCAAATTCAAATGCAGCCGTGATTTTATGTGCAGGACGGGTGAAACGAGATTCGTAGAAGTATCTCAAAATAAAAATTAATTATAAACATTTCAATGCTATAATCAACGACAACAGTAAATCTACATTTAGTTGTATTATGTTGCCAATCAGAAAATTACTTCCTTAGTTGAAGTGGCTGATTATTTCTTCTATTTTAATTCGTGAACTACAGTAAGTTGATAATTAATTTATTAATATTTTGTATTATTTTTACCTAATTTTAGAAAGGTACCAGATCAGACAGCTGGATATTCAGGCAATAAATTAATGGGTGAATAAGGAAAGATATGAGTGGAATTTGTACATAATATAATTATTATCTCGAATGGCACCTGACAGGTTGGTTCGTATATTAAGGTATTATCTACCGGTGCGGTGGATGGGTGAGTATTTTACCTGGAAGACCAAATTAATATTGGAAAGATTCCAGGTTTATGGACTGAACAGGCTGTAAGACTAACATATAACTATCCTGAGAAGAGGGAGAAAAGTATTATTATTTTTTTTTATTTTTTTATTAGAATTTTTTTCATTCAGTGTTTTGGACTTCTTTTCCCCCTGGTATTTTGAGTCAATTACACTAGTCTGTTACATATCATCTCATAAAAAGTTGAGTTATTTTGTACATGTTACAATACTGCTGAATATCATCTTTAGCTAGCCAAGACGTTTTAGAGGTAAGATGCAATAGACTCGCTTTCTTTACTAAGAAGAACCTCATAATGTTACTTCCTGTTGTAATTATTAATAATAATGATCAGAGAGAAGGTAATCTGTTCCACAATGTCAAAACCTTACTTGTATTGGTATAGACTATACATGTGTACACGAATACGCGCGAGGTACTCAACATCTCGGGTCATACTGCGGCTGTATTCCAGGGTACATATTGGTAGGCTAAGTGATTGTGTTGAGATTATTCTTGTGTCGTTTTCATTAATGTTAAGTTTTAGTAAATTGTGTAAATAATCCGATTAATGGTCAGTATGTATCATGATGACATTCAAATCCAACATTTGCTTTAATCATTGAGACAATAACCATGATAAATCCCAATCGAGAATTTAGTCCAGGTTCCCCAGAATATTAGTATCATATGCAACTGTTTGAATTAATTCTCTTTGGTGTTCTGGTAGTTATAACTTTAAATATGAATGTAGTATAGAAATAAGATGTTAGATACCTTACTTTTTGCAGACGACCAAGTTCTAATATCTAGTTCAGAAGATGGTCTACAGAAATCGCTCTTTCCGTTACATAACACTATACAGAAATATAATTTCAAAATATCAATAAGTAAAACGAAAGTCCTAGCTTTTAAGGGATCAGATACCGTAAGAGCTAAAATAATTCTGGAGGGGAAACCCATTGAACAAGTGAACCATTTTAAATACCTGGGTTATGAAATCTCCTATTTTGAAAATGAAGATCTATTTAACAAACTTAATAAATTTAATTATATATGTGGAACAATCAAAAGGATATTTAAAAACACAAGAAAAGAAACAAAAATAAAATTTTATAAAGTAGTGGCAGTCCCCTTACTATTGTACGGTAGTGAATTTTGGGTTTTAACTAAAAGAGAAGAGAAGATCATAGAAGCAGCTGAAATGAGATTTCTGAGAAGTTTGGCTGGTTGCAAACTTCTAGATAATAGAAGAAGTGAAGACATTAGAAATGAGCTAAATATCTTTAAACACTTAGATAGAATAAAATAATCTAGAAAAAACTGGAAAGAACATTTTCAAAGAATGTAAGATGATCGTATTCCCAAAATTATACTTAAATACAAACCAAGAGGACGCAGGAATGTTGGTAGACCGAAGAAGATATGGATTCAACTTCTGAATGAGAATCTATGAGACCGGAACAAGCCACATGGGCTTAATCCGTGATTGTTGATGATGATGATGATGTATTATTTGTAATGTTTTCCTTTCAGCATAATTTTTCATTCACAAGTGAATTTAATAAATTATCGTATTAAAATTTTATATTAGTTAGGTCTACATTAAATCCGTTAATTGAAACAAGAACTTTTTTTTCGATTGCAATTGACTGGACCAAACACAACATTTAATGTAGAAAAGGAAAAAATAGTGCGTTTTCGACAGTTTTAACGCCATATGTGATACAAATCTATATGAGGAACGTATTTTTCTGCCTTCCGACGAGTGACGAGTATTTAGTTTGCTGCCACTTTTTTAAACATCTGTTCATTTTCGTAAATTTGTTGGAATAAATGTAAGGTCGCTAGTTTTCTGAGAGCAGGCGTTAATTTAGCATTAATAAAATTCATGATAAAACCCCGTTGAGGTATTAACAACAATATTATAATTATATTTCTAATATTAAGAGTTAATTTGATTATAATAGCAATTTTAGCTATAGTTTGTAGAGATTTAAATAATGTTTTGAAGCCAAATAGTGGCATTTGTGTATGGAGTAATGTAAGAAGTATTAATATGCACACATGATCAGTTAGGGTACAAGATGTATAAGAGATGTTTTGAAAATTTAGCCTTTCATATATAGTAATTGATACATAATAAAATTTACTGCTGCGGTCTAGTGGTATCGTCGTCTCAGACCAGTGAGAGCGGATTCCATTTCAGTTGGGGTAAGTTTCCTGTATGAGAATTTTTTTTGACATTGAAGACAAATGTAAGAAACTGTAAGATTCATATTGACCTCGAACGTATTTTCCCATCATAATCAACGTATTATATTTGCCTTGTTTAATATGAATGTAGTTAATAATGTGTCTCTTCTTAAATGTATATGTTGTCTCAGAGATGGCCACAGAATTGAGCTAACCACTCATCTATGCGAATTCGATAATGCTAGTGAGTTAGTAAAATTATTTAATGTTATGTAGTAGTCGTAATTATTATACTTTGTTGATAGTTGTATTTATTTACGAATGAGTGTTCTAATTTTTTCGTGCCTTATCCAGAAATCTTGCAAACTTTAAAAACTTTTCTGAGTTTACCTTTAACTCGTGTGCCATTTAAATATGATTCGAATTCAAAAAAACTTTACGGCAACAACTAAAATTATTACACATGACAGAAAATTACCTAGAATGGTTTTACTCCTGCTCAAAGATCGCAAACATACAGTATCTGTTCAACATCGTCCCTCGTCCTGACGATTCACGAGGTCAGGTGAACCCCAGGGCAGTATTCTAGCTCCATTACTATACTTGCTATTAGTCAGAGATCCTGCTGCAAGATTACTCCGTTCATCGAGTGTATGAACAAAATCAATTTTTTTCTTAAAATTGTGAATGACTGAACTCATTTATGGCGAGTTGTCTATTAAAATTCGGCCGCCAGTATGTTTAATTGAAACATAGTTTATTTATTTATTCAAAATAATTTGATTCATTTGTTATTAAAATAAATTAAAATTCAGTTCGCAGAAATCGATGTATAGAGCTTGAAAAGTTTTGGTTGCCATTGCATACTTGGCCATAAACCTCCTCGCGGCTACAGCAGGCCGCGACACCAATCAGTAATAAAATGACGGTAAGTACGTATTTTTTGTTTTATATTGTTTCGAATAAAGTTCAGTTCATTTAAAATGCTGTGATTTGTTTCGTATAATGTATATTAACCTTTTGGATATATTTTTGTATATACATTGTACGTAGTATACATAAAGGGCATTGGATTTACTTCCCGCTGCGAGGGAACAATATAAAACACTAAATACGTATTTACCGCCATTTTATTACTGATTGGTGTCGCAACTTGCTGTAGCCGCGAGGAGGTTTACGGCCAAGTGTGCAATGGCAACTAAAACTTTTCAAGCTCTATGCATCGATTTCTGCGAACTGCATTATAATTTATTTTAAAAACAAGTGAATCAGATTATTTAGAATAAATAAATTATTATATTTTAATTAAACACACTGGTGGCCGAATTTTAATAGGCAAGTCGACAGAAAATGTATTCAGTCATTCACAATTTTATGAAAAAATTGATTTTGTTCATACACTCGATGAACGTAGTAATCTTGCAACCAGATCTAGGACTATACATATTAATGGAATCTCAATAAAATTATGGCATTCCCACTGTCATATTTATGCTGACGATATCCAAATTTACATTTACTTTAAATCTGACGAAACCAACGAAAAAATGTACAGAGCTAACACTGTTCTTAAACGAATATCACAGGGGTGCAAACACTTGGACTTAGACTCAATGCAGAGAAGACCCAAGCGATAATCCTTGGACATCCAAAACTACTGCATATCATTAATAACACACTGCCGGCCATGATACTAGATAATTAAATATCTTATTTGTCATTTGTTAAACGTTTAGGTTTTTTATCTTTACTCTAATGTAGGTTTAAATACTAAAATAAAGCAAAAGTCAAAATAGTATGTTGCGATGCGAGGTTGGGAAGTGATTTTTTCAGAAGTGACGAAAATGTTAAAAAACCGAGCGACAGCGAAATTTTTAATTTCCCAGATTCTGTAAACAGTTCACAAACGTGCGTTGTACACTATTTTTTTGCGCGATGGTGTTTTCAAAATAATAAATAATAATAAAATAATAACTTTTGTTGGAAATATTTGCGTTCATTGTAAATAACTGACTAACATTAAACAGTGTGGACAATGTTTATCAGTTAAAACTACAGCAGACCGTGAGACCAATTTAGTCATAAAATGGCGGCATGTAAGTATTAATTGTTTTATATTGTTTTGAATAAAGTTCAGTTCATTTAAACTGCAGCTATTTATTTCGTATAATGTATATTAACACTACCTTTTGGATATATTTTAGTACATACATTGTACGTAGTATACATAAAGGACAGTGGTTTTACTTCCCACACGTGGTTTGTAATCTTCTTCTTCTTCTTCTTCCTTTGATGTGATAGACCTAGGGGTCTGTTACGATCTCAATCCAACGTTTGAAGGGTCTTCCAAATATCTCTTGCCTGGTGGCTGGTAATTTAAGATTGGACGTGGTATCCTTATTGTAATATGTAATATTACTGTATAGTTATTTAGGTTGGCAACCCCGAAATGTAGGATGTTGAACTTTCAATCATTTTAGCCAATGCTGTAAGTACGACAAAACGCACTATCGTGCAAAAAGCGTATTTTTAATAATTCACTCTTTAAATAGATTTATAAATTTTCTTCCGACTGATTTCAAAAGAATTCTAGTACAAATTCTCGTGATGCCACATTTTGATTATTACGTCTTCATATTGTCTGACATTAACGGTGGAGACTGACATGAATTTCAAGTATTCATAAAATAGGGCCTATGTATCAGCTATATTTTCAATATTAGTAAATATTACCATATTTCGTGATACTTTCGTGAATTATCTTAGCTTCATCCCCATGATAGTAGAAAAATGCATTCCCTTATTCTGATATATAAAATTATACATACTTCCACGCCAAGCTACTTATTCTCTCGCTTCCATCTCCTATTCTCCAATCAAAATTTGGGTACAAGATCCCACAAGTTTTTGCTACTTCACATACCACCATACAGAACCTCCAATTACGTTAGTACCTGTAGGCCTACTGCTTATCTGCTGCTGGACTCTGGAACTCCTTACCACAGGAATCAGACCTGCTAGATATTAGTTTGCTTTAAAATAAATTTAAATGTAAATTTGTAATTGCTTTTTCAGTAGATTAATTTATGGTTTCCGATTTTTGTTCTCCAATAATATTGACTTGGTTCATCACAATTTTAATATAATTTGTATAAATATTTACATATAATTATATTCGTTATGATATTGTGTAAATGTTTCCTCTATTTAATTTTTTCGCTGATTAAGTGGAAGAGAAGACCTTATGGCCTTAACTCTGCCAGTTTAAATGATAATAATAATAATAATAATAATAAGTATTATTATTATTATTACTATTATTATTATTATTATTATTATTATTATTATTATTATTATTATTATTATTATATAAAATAAATAAGTCTCCAGTCTTGGAATTCTGCAAACTACTAAACAGGTTTATGATGACGGTGCAGACGTTTAGTTACAACTGTTTATAAATAGATCATTTTTCGACAGACTCGTCCGAATTATGGGGGTGGGTATCTTATAGATGGCTAAGTTCTGACGGGGTCCAGTGCCTCAGAGTACATCGAGACCCCGTGCACAGGGATATGTGCGAAGACTGCAACGGTAATCGAGGCGTCTTAGGAGTATCTTCATCACAACAGCTCGAGAACCGGAAGCAGCAACCCTCTCTGAAAGGTTAATGCATATAGAAGTTGGGTCAGAAGCTTTAAGGTGGAAGCTCCATCACTAGTTTTCTCCTTCGCAACGCTAATAACCAGGGAGCGGGGTTGTAGTAAGTATACAGTGAAGTTAAGAATGCGCGGACTGTAAGGAGGGAGGACGCACCTGTGACCTTGCAGTGTTCAGTATAAAGAAAATGATTCTCGGTGGAAGGCATTATACCCTGCTTCAAAAACAATTACACCAGGATAAGGAATTATAGAAGGAAGCAAGTAATCGTATGTTTAGTTATTTGCAGTGTGCAATAAAACTACTTTATTTTGAATAAGGGTTTAATATATAGAAATATTTTCTCATACATCATGATTACAGTTATTGGAATGTTCAATAATATACTTCCGAAATGTACAGTTCTTTACTACTCTGTATGCAGCGAATAAATGAAACAGTCGCTAAGAAACACTATGTTGTAGAAGAACGAGTCCTGCGCAGTACAGCTCAGTGTGGCAGGTAATATAAAGCGTCTATTTACTTACTCAAACCCCGCTCCCTGCTAATATCGTGGCCAGGGAACATTTCATTATTGAAATACCTCAACTGAGATTTATGAAAATAAAAAATAAATAAAATAAGATAATAATTCAAGTTCGTGGGGGAATTAGATGGGCACCAGTAAATAAAATATGGAAATATACCTGTTACACGTAATATCAATAAAACCAAATCACCAAACAAAAATTAAAAATATTTAAAGAACGTCGACGTTTCGATAGCTAAACCATCATTATCAAGTCTATCTATCTATAATGGCGTAACCCATTGCTGAGCCATAGCCTCTCCTTTGTAATGAGGTACTACACCAAGTTAATTTGTAGTTACCTTATTTGCTCGTAGATATCATGGATGACATGCGGTAAACACACCGACCCAATGAGACATCTAACAGGCAACTAAGGTATTACTAGGACGTTGATGTAGGTAAATTTTGCTTAGAGGATTCTTTATTCAGGCTTAAGGATCTTTTATGAGCCTGAAAATCTTTAGACTCGGGACCCACGGCTTAAATTCCCTCCCGGAGGATTGCTTCTTGGATTTTTCGTCCTAAAAATCCATCGACCGCGGCCGGATTTGAACTCGCGATCCTCGGAACCAGAGGCAAGAAGCATAACCACTAGACCTCCGCGACAGATCATATTTTATCAAGAGTGAATATTAAATCCTTTAATTACCGTCGACGTATTTCAAAAGTATTAATTTTGGTTTGGAGTTTGGGTTTTATTGATAATATCTGTAACACCAAGATGATCTTGTATGTTAATATGGAAATACATAGTTCTGAAATTTATGCAAAGTATTAGCAGTTCCATCTTCTATATGGATCAGAATGCTGGACTGAAAAAAAAACACATCAGAAATACATGGGATTTTTTTAACAGTTGTTGGATACAGTGAAAGATAGTAAAAATAATGAAGCAATAAGAGAAGAATTAACTATATTAAACATAAGAACGGAGTAAAATAATATCAAGAGAAATACTATAAATACGGTTATGTATTCTGATGTCATAAACCCGATTTCCATCTAAGATTATAGAATGCATATCTAAAGAGAAGAGAATATATATATGGACATGACAAGAAAAATAAGTGCTCGGACGGGACTTGAACACGGACCTTTGGATTTATATCCCAGTGCGCTAAAGATTACGCTACTGAGAAAGTCTAGTACAAACATTGATTTTTCTTATATATATTCTCATTATTACTAGATGTAGTGGGAACTCGGTCTCCACTGCCAGCTGGTAGCTCATATCATAAGGAAGCAAATTAAAGAGAATATTTTTACTTTATACCAGTGACGCTTTATCGATGTTATAATTAAAGTTTTGACATTGAGCAATGCAAGCTTAATATGACATATGTAACGCGAATTTCCCTCCAGATTGTTCTAGTTTCAGATATTAACTAGACATTTCATTAAATCTAGATAATATAATTACAGGTCAGTAATTTGAGATAAAAATGTAATATAGAGAAACATAACGAGCTTGGACTTTAATTAATCAGAATTTTATTAGTAATCCAATGATCATATTACTGAATCCATTTTATTAATTATATAAAAGTTGATTTCCACTTATTAAAAATTACTTAGAAAACGTCTTTTGTTAAATTTGGGTTATCCCAATATAGTTGAAGCCAGAAAGTCTAGAAGTCATAGGGTATGACAAAGGTAGACCCAGGTACCTGAATACAATAGATACCAAACCTTTGTTAATGAAAATGTGTCAGGACGTCTATTTGAAATGAGACTAAAATATCAGTCAAAATAATATTTATGAGTGACAAGGGAAGCATCACTATGTCAGGATGAAGTTTCAAATATTAATTTAGATACTTATCAGTTAAAATATAACTACGAACTACACATAAAAAACTCAAAAGCCCAACTAGAAACAACTTGGCAACATTGTAGACGAGTGGCTCGAAGAGCCACACCTTTTTACATATCTGTAATATATGTGCTCATATATTTAAACCAATAAGAAAAAAATGTATCCCTTCTCCTGTAGCGATCTGACGATCGAAAGAATACTGAGGTTTTCAAGATACCAAATTGAGACGCGTGCAGTAACAGAAGTCTCCCAACTAGCCAAGGGAGAACATAAAAAGTTTCATTGTAATCGCGAGAAGCCTCCCAGATATCTAAGGGGAAAACATAGATTAAATTACATTGCGGATATTTATCCATAACTTTTATATAATTATTTTAATAATAATAATTCTTCAGTATTCTAATGCAAAATCAGATTGCTAGCACAACGTATAATCAAATGTTTTTCATTGTATCGAATAGAAATATAGTGAATACGATTTAAATAAATCGAGTGATTTATAAACTACAATTAGTGAAAATACTATTGCTGCCCGTACAGTTCCTTCGTTATTCCCTGAGATGAGCTTTCCTGATCGCTCATCGAACCCAACCTGACTAGACCGCGAGCATAAAATTTGCACATTACGGGGATTCCTTCTAACCAATCCTTGTATTAAACCCACATCCTGTGATAATCCATCACACTTTTATCCACCCATAATTAACACTTTTTGTTCCACATAAGAAAAATAAATGCTCGAACGGGACTTGAACCCGGATCTCTGGATTTATATCCCAGTGCGCTACCGGTTACGCTACCGAGCAAGTCTAGTAGGAACATCCATTATATATATATATATATATATATATATATAGAGAGAGAGAGAGAGAGAGAGAGAGGAGAGAACAGGAAGACCCATGAAGTGAGAGATAGACCAATTTTTTATAGAGGACTGAACAGATCCAAAGGCTTAATGCAAGAGGCTTTTGATGTTAAAATAAATAAATAAATACCTGTCATGACAGTTACAATAGAGCCGAAGTCAACTGATTTATTATTTAACTGTCAAACAAATGGCAGAGCAGAGGATCATGTGATCAGCCTCACATAATACATTAATCTTAATTTCAGTGTTCGTAACCAGGCTTTGCTATCCAGTTGTACTCACTGGGCTGAATGGACTCCATCCCAGAATTTCACTCAAAATCAAATGTACGGTATAGTCGGAAATCGAACTCGAACCCCACAGTTATTAGTTTGTACCCCTAATCGTTATAACACGAGTTAGTAAAAATACACTCTTCCATAGTCTTCAAATTAAAGATAACTAAGTAACAGACTACAGATTGTTTATAATGAGTGTATAGATTTTTATTCAATATCCGCTGTCCGTCGCCCTGGCGTAGTCAGCGGAGTCCCTAACTTCCATTCAGGCGACACGAGTTTGAATTCTGGCGGGGTAGAGAAATTTTAAATATCCACTCTGGATATTGGTGTGTGTGTCCCATAATTGTGTGAAAAACAAAAAAAAATTTAAAAGGATAAAATAATGTAATAACAAGATAGGAAGAAAGACGATAATATAAACGAAGGGGAAAAAAAAAGATGAACGGTCAAAGAAAAATAATATATATATATATATATATATATATATATATATATATATATATCAAAGAAAAATAATATATATGTATATACATGTATATTATTACCAGGAGAAAATTTCATTCCAGGTCTTATCTGAATGACGTTTAAATGACCGAAGAACCCTACATTCATATGTTTTGCTTTTTCAAATTCTAAACACATATTTTTACCTAGTTATATGTTAACGTGTTTACAAAATGTATCGGCTCATCACAATTCAAACGCAAGATCTCAATAGACATATTTAATTTCGGTACCACTGCACAGGATATACCTGTGCTCTGAATCGTTCATGACTTTTATGGCAAAATAACGAAATTCACTTCCACTGCCATTCATGCCAGAGACTGTCAATCACTATCATTATTTAAATCTAAATTGATTGAAATTTTAAGGTTTACATAATGAAAATGCTACCCGAATAACAACTATATTCAGCACGTTGTATGTACAGTATATGTACTACGAGTTTAAAAATGAATCTACAACTTGCATAGCCTACCTTACATTTTTAAAATAGATTTTCTCACTAAATGTGATCCTTTGTATTTTGTTGGAGTTAATATTAGGCTAGATTAACACTGTACATTATTTAAGCTACACTTTAATAGTACTATTATAAATTAGATTAAGTTACGAAACGTTTTATTATTCGCTGGTTGAATGGAAGAGTAGTCTTTATGACTTTAGCTCTGCCAGCTTATATACGACATTATTATTATTATTATTATTATTATTATTATTATTATTGAATTATTTTAATTTTATTTCAAACATTTTATCATCATCATCATCATCATCATCATCATATTACATTCACGAATTTAGGCCATTTGTTGACCTGTTCCGGCCTCAAGAGAAACACCATCCAAAAGTATTTTGAGTGGACGGTCTGGTCTACTTCCTGCATGTTGATATCTTAACATTTGTTTGGGTATTCTGTGATCTTCCATTCGATGAACATGTTGCAACCATCTTGACTTATAATCAGAAATTATGTTTTCTAAAGGTTCCATGTGTAATTATTCTAAGATGTCTTCATTTTTTTGTGATCTAGTAGTGTGTATCCTGCAGTCCTCCGAAGGTATCTCATTTCAGCAGATCTAAGTCTCTGTATATCCTTCTGTTTCAACGTCCATACTTCGCTACCATACAAAATAGTTGATAGAGCCAGTGTTTTATACACTTTTAATCTTGAATGCTTTTGGACTAACTGTGGCTTGAAGATAGAATTTATTAACCCTAAAATTATTAAAAATGTAGATATTTTTACCTTTACATCCTTTTCTTCTTCATATGAGTTATTGCATCCTAGATATGTAAAATTATTCACCTGCTCCAAAATTTTATTGTCCAGTACAATTTTACTTCTGACAGGATCTACACCATGAAATGCCATAATTTTGTTTTTTCTGTAGATATCTTCAAACCATATTCTTCTGTAATTTTGTTAAGTTCATACAGACCTTTCTGTAGATTATCTTCTGAATTTGATATTATTATTTGGTCATCTGCAAACAATAGGGTGTTTAATTTTCTATTTTCTGATATTCTTACTCCAAATTTATATTTCGTGTTCCAGAAACATATTACTTCATTGATATAAATTGCAAGGAGTGTTGGGGATAGGGGGCAGCCTTGTCTCACACCACGATTCATAATTCCTTCTTCAGAAAATCTGTTATTTAATTTAATCTTTATGGTGTTGTCTTTGTAAATATTTTGTACATTCTGCAGAAGTAAATTTGGTATATTTTTTACTTACTTACTCACTGGCACTATGGAACCCGTAGGTTCATGGCCGCGTGGACATAAGCTCTCCATACATCCCTATCCTGCGTTAATGCTTTCCAATCATTCCCTGTATAATCTACTTCCCTCAAATCATAGTTAATGTTATTCTCCCACCTCATTCTTGTTCTACCAACTGGGCGTTTCCCCTCTGACTTTCCTACAAGAAGCTTCCATGCAAGTCTTTCATTCCCCATACGTACAGCATGTCCTGCCCATCGCAGTCCACGAGACTTAACTGTTCTTATTATATCTGGCTTCTTATAAAGACCATGTAGTTCATTGTTAAATAGTCTTCTCCATTCACCTGTCTGTTCATCTCTCTTTGGTCCAAAAAATTTCCTAAGTACTTTATTCTCAAATACCAGTAATCTCCTTTCCTACCTTAAAGTAAGAGTCCATGTTTCGCACCCATATAATATAACTGGTAGAATAATAGTTTTATATATTTTCATTTTAACGTTTTTTGAAAGGAGTTGGGACATCAAGAGTTAAAGTAGACTTGTAGTCGGGGTATGTTTAATTATGTCCAAGGATATGGGTTCATGAACAATTGTGCTCCGGACTAGTTGGGTTCAGGTTTCGGTAGAACAATGGACTTATATCTCGGGAATCCTTGAGAAAGGACATTCACTGGGGATATATATATATATATATATATATATATATATATAGTAGGCCCGGTGTGATGTCTTGAAATTGACGTTCCACTTTTATTGATACTTTGACTTTCATTTGTCGTATTAGACGAGTTGACACGAAGGCTATTTGGTGGCCGGAACTTACACTTGTTCTACACGGCACGTGTTTAAATAATTATTTGTACCACTGAAAAAGTGCTGAAACTTATACAAAGCGATGTTCCGTCTCTACTGGCACATTCGCGTTAGTAACTTAATTTATTTCGCTTATGGAAAGCGATGTGCCCTGCACTGGCACACTCGCTAGTCCTACTCCTACTAACTCCTGAACTGCCTACTCCAAGCTACTGAACTAACTCTAGTTTTCGCTAAGTAAAAATATTTATTGTTTCTGAGTAGGCCGGTGTAAGTCCCTTACACCACAAGCCTTAGCGTCTCACAAACAGTTTATATGTTACACTAATTTTGATTGGTAAATTATATATCTTAAGGGCGTTGTCGTGGGTGTTAAACTTAAGCTGTTGTGGCCTCTTCCCCTCCCTCTAAATTAGTTGCCTCATTATATAATATTTCCGGGGTTGACCAAATAAGAGTGATCTTTAATATAGGGCGGCTTTCTTTGTAGGCATCTACCTTATGCCGCCAAAGAAGGCACCCGCTGCTAGCGACATGTCCTAGTTAAAATTGGCTTGGGGATAACTCTTTCCACAGTTTACCTAGGAAAATCCAGTTGCTTGTTTACGACTTCCCAGCCTTTTGTATGAAGTTTTTGGGCTTAGCATTGTTATAGCAATTTGATAATAGTGCAGTCTTGTAAGTCCTTTTAGCAAAGGAAACTGCAGACATTTTCCCCATTGTATAAGGGCTTACGGTTCCATTGTTTGATGTTTACTAGTTTCGTACACTACAATAGCAGAGGTCCAGGTCTATGACCGGCGCAAATTGTTTGGTACTAGTGTTTTATTTATTGCTTATGAAATTATTTTGTTGTAGGTTATATAATTTTAATGTTGTTACCAATTAATTCCTATTTTAATTCCAATTAATTTGAATATAAATATGCCCTACTTCTGATAATAATTACAGGTTAATAAATTATTCACATTTAATAAAAGTACTTATTTATCTGAAATAAGAGGCTGAGTGAGAGACTTGGCACAGAGTCTATGCAATTCATAATAGCACTCATTTCCAGAATTGAGCCTATGTTTAATTTCTTTGTGCATCTCATTCCTATTTGTGATTATTGTTCCTATGTATTTGAATTCAGCCACTTCCTCAAAATTTCCCTCATTTGTCATTAGCTGTCGATTTCCATTATATAATGTATTTCTACGTGTGACCATATATTTAGTTTTATTGATATTTACTTCCAGTCCTAATTTCTTAGTGTTACTCAATAGTGTGCGTGTTGTCCTTTAGTATCTCCTCGCTATCGCCCAATAATACTATATCATCAGCATAAACTAACAGCTTATTAATACCATTCAGTTGTAAGCCTTCCTCATTCTCTAAAGATTTAATGGCATGCTCTAGTACAAAATTAAATAGTAGAGGAGATAGTGCATCTCCTTGCTTCAACCCATTCTGGATTTCAAAAGTGTCCGAAAACTGTTTGCCTACTCGCACCTTACTCTTTGTGCCATTTAGACACATTCGTATAAGTCTAACTAACATTTTAGGAATTCCGAACTCTAGCAGGATATTATATAACTTCTCCCTCTTAATTGCATCATATGCTTTCTTGAAGTCTACATATAGTTGATGTACAGTACCATTATATTCCCATTTATTTTCTAAAATCTGTCGTATACTAAAAATCTGATCTGTTGTAGACCTGTTTCTTCTAAATCCACATTGGTGATCTCCTAGAATGTCAACAATTTAGGGAGCAAGTCTGCTTACTAATATATTTGTTAGAATTTTGTACGAAGTTGTTAGTAATGAGATGCCCCTGTAGTTGTTGCAATCAGTTTTATCTCCTTTCTTATAAATTGGTACGATGATTGACGTCTTCCATTCATCTGTAAGAGCTTCTTTTTCCCAAATCATACTAAGCAACCGGCGTATCTTGTCCATCAATTTTTCTCCCCCTGATTTTATCAATTCTGCTGGGATCTCATCTGAACCTGATGCTTTATACATCTTCAATTTTTCAATCGTCATTTCAATCTCTAATGCACTTGGTTCTGCGTCTAGCATTTCTGCTGTCTGTAAATTATCCTCCTCAATGTCCTGTTCTGTATGTACATTTAATAGCTGACTAAAGTAACTTTTCCATCTAATTAATATACTCCTGGAATCTGCAATCATATCCCCATTTTCATTCCGAATTATGTTTGTTGTAGCCTAAAACCCTTTCTTCTCTATACTAATTCCCTGATATAATTCTCTAATGTTCCTTTTTTTTTTGCATTCGTTTCAAGATCATTAATCTTCTCTCTCAAATATTATTTTTACTCTTTAGTAACTTGCTCGTTTCCTGTCTAATACTACCCAATTGCTCTAAATTTACCTCATTTGGCTCGTGTAACCTTTGCATTTTTGCTAGCTTTCTTTTCTTTACAATGGGGACAATCCATATCAAATCGGACAGCAAAAAAACTTGCAATTTATTTTTTTAATTTTATGTATCCCTAAATATAGTGAATACATTTATAAACGTATTAATACAGAAATTTAATTTTTATCATTAAAGGTTCGTAGTTATGATGATCTAAAATTATCGTAAATATGAGAAAACTAAAACGTTTACTAACTAATATTTCTGAAACAGTAAACAGCAAAAATTTGTTTCAAATATATTTATATAGGTGATATCATGTAGTTTAAGGGTGTTATTTTTATAATTAGGATACTTTTATTTTCGATGCCAATTTCCTGTTTTATGGCGGTTTACTGCAGTACATATCAAAAAATGAAAACGGAAAAAATGCAGGATACTATTCACGTAATAAGGATTAATTTCCGGTAATTACCCTTTTGGAGAGTTGAATAGTTCAGACAATATAAATGTTTTTTATTCTATTTTCGTAAAAGAACTCGTGGGTCCACGGCGCAGCAGATTCATTTCACTACCAAGGTCGCGCGCGTACTTTATTAAAAGAGCTTCATCAGTGACTTTTTCAACTGCCATTAAACCGAATAGATTATTATATGTTCTGCTTAATGGAACAGTACTGTAAATTTATAAAAGTGGCGATATTTTAATTCTTACGCAGTAGATATTTATTTATGAAATTTTATTGCTGAAGTGAGAAGTAAAGAGCTTTGTTACTTACGTTTACTGTGAATTATTAATCAAATTATTTATAACTAACTCATTCACTGGCTCTGTGGAACCTGTAGGTTCATGGCAGCGCGGACATAAGCTCTCCATACATCCCATCCCGAGCTAACGTTTTCCAATTATCCCCTGTATAATCTACTTCCCTCAAATCATGTATAATGTTATTCTCCCACCTCATTCTTAGTCTTCCAACAGAGCGTTTTCCCTCCGGTTTTCCTACCAGAAATTTCCAAGCACCTCTTTCATCCTCCATACGTGCCACATTTTCTGCCCATCGCAGCCTACGAGACTTAACTGTTTTATTATATCTGGCTTCCTATACAGATCATGTAGCTCACTATTATGTATTTTTCTCCATTCACCTGTCTGTTCATCTCTTTTTGATCCAAAAATTTTCCTAAAAACTTTATTCTCAAATACTCGTAATCCTTGCCTTTTTTTAAAACAAATTATTTATTTTGTTACAATTTTTTATTACAGTTTAAATATAATATTATATAATAAAAACTCTATCATTAATTGAATAAACTGGTATAAATTTTTATTATGCTATAATTACTAATTTCAGTCTTAAAATAACTTTTTATTCGGTGTATTTTATTGTACCCTGAAAACTTTGACGAAATAGTATTGTTTTAAGATATCTCTTCCAAATATAACCCTAGCAATGATTCCTGACGAATGAAATTTGTAATGAGAGCTTAGATGCGAGTCCTGTACAAACCAGATGTAGGTCTCAGCCAATAGGAAGTATGACTACACGTCATTGCTAGCTCCCTCGCTAGCGAATATCAAATACAGTCACTGCTAAACATTTTTAAAATCTCATTACAAAAATTAAATATAGGTAATCTTTATCGTAGACTGCGATGGACAGGACATGTGTCACGAATGGGAATGGAAGACGTGCATGGAAGCTTCTTGTAGGAAACCCCGAGGGAAAACGCCCAGTTGGTAGACCAAGAATGAGGAGGGAGAATAACATTAACTATAATTTGAGGGAAACATTTTATGTGGGGAATGATTGGAAAACATTAGCTCAGGATAGGGATGTATGGAGAGCTTATGTCCGTGCAGCCATAAACCTACGGGTTCGATAGTGCCAGTGAGTTAGGACATCTTTATCCGTGGAGGAAGTATATTCTATACCTGGTTGAGTGGTAGATACCTGGTTGAGTGGTAGACAAGGCCTTAAGGCCTTAACTCTGCCAGGTAAAATAAAGCTATTATTATTATTATTATTATATATATATATATATATATATATATATATATATATATATATATATACACACACACACACACACACACACACACACATACACTGTATTTGGTTTATATCACACTTTTAATGTTTTAAATAACCACTAAATGTCACTTTAATTTAAACAATTTATAGTCTTCCCCGCGCCGTAGCCATGTGATTAAGGCAAGATGTCTTGGCGCAGAGCTACGGGACTTGGGCTGGTTCGAGTATCCATTGGGAAGAAATGTTCTCAAGGAATTTCTGCCAGTATGGGACCGATGCCCACCCAGCATCGTGAGGCATTTGGGTAGCTACAATAAGTAGCGACTCCAGGTTGAGAAGACCAGCTTTAATGGCTGGGGGACCCGAAATTCACATTGCACTATAATTTTAAGACTTCAGGCACCAAGTGTACAAAATATTGTAATTAAAGTCTACGGTTTAAAATCTAAAATCAACACATCCGCGTCTCACTATTATTCTCTATGGACTGTACATGCTTTTGTAGAACAACTGTTTTGTTTGTACACGTGGCAGACAGGGAATTCACAGCTCAGCAGTCTTGATAGGCTCTCCCATTGGATTTACGGTCAAGGACATTCTTCAAAATCCCTTGGGCGACCTATAAAACCGAATGTTTTAATACTCGTACCACTTCCTACCAAACGATAATAATGCAGCATCAGCAAGTCTTCCTTAAACATCTGTTTTACATCAACAATTCTCAAGTTCAGACAGTTGATTTACATCAGTATGTTTAGTGCATCTCGTCATTTTAAGTGTCACAGTCAAATTTAAAATAATATCTTATTGTTTTTAACTAACAAGTTTGCAGATCTTCAAAGACTTAATGGTGAGTTAGAAGTTAAGTATAATTTTAATTATGCATATATTAGTATACTATAGTTATTAACAATATTATGTGTTAATATATAATTTTACAATTTCTTAAATGTTTCTGGAATGAGAGAATAATCGTAGAGGTATACATTTTGTGTTATAAAAGGAGAATAATGGGAAGGTTAGATATTAAATTAAGTACTATAATAATTTAGCTTATAATAAAATATAATATTATCGTGAATTTTAATATCATCTTAGATATGTCATGAGTAGGGGATGGAAGATCAGTAAGTGATACCAAGCCAATAAAATATATTTATACCTCTTAAATATTACTTGTAACAGCATGAAAATTGTTATAAATTATTATCGATAGCTTAACATTACTTACAATATTCAACATCAGACATTGGTTTAGGGTACAAGTACAAAACATTACAACACATTACAAAACTACTCTCTAGAAAATATTTTTAATAGGCCTACCAGCTTGAATTCGTAGGTGATTAGTAATTTAAATTAAACTATACATTAGCCAAAATCAGCAAAAAATTAACCGCCTACTGAATATATCAATAAAGATTGTTATATTTAATGACTTTATTATGTAGCAATTTATTTCAAGCGCGAAGTTCTCCTACGTACCATAAATTTACGACACGACACGGGACTCGCGGATTTCCTCCCTTCTGGAGAAAGCTACATTCAGAATTGTTACGCCTTTAAAATGTCATTGATTCCTATCGAGTTTGAACTCGCGAACCTCGGAATCGGAGGCGTGTAGAGTAACCACTTGTCCACGATGATGATGATAATGTAATAATTGTAATAATGATAATAAAAATAATGTAATGATGATAATAACAATAAAAAATATTTGTAAGTGCACAAAGGACTATTACCAAGTAGTTCCGTCATTGTTTGTACGAGCGAGCGATCTCCACTCACGCGAAAGGTATTGCGGGCAGTCTACACATAGGAGATTTTAGGAAAAATAATAATTTTTGTTAGTTTCCTTTCAAGACTCCACTTTAATACTAATTACAAAAAATTAACTGGTGTTCAGGAAATAATGTGGCATTTTTTGATTTTATAAAATTTTTGGTGAGGAAGGTCAATTACATATTAATTGCATTAACGCCCTTCAGAAAAACGTAAATATTAACATACTAATTTTCAAGCGATAGAGCATGAAATCATCTATAATGTGACTATCTTTTCAAGTTGAGGGAATAGCCATACTTCGAGAATTGTATTTTATAAAAGAGATTATTTAAAACAATACGATAAATTGACAGCTCTATTACTTTTTAATTATACCAAGCGAAGACTTGAAATTCGGTTCAGATATTCAGTATATCATAAAGTTTTACTGTAAAAAAAAATTGTAAACTTTTAAAGATGTGAGTTCAATTTTCACAATTTTTTTGCCGATTTCGTATGGAATGTCCCAATGTCGGCACATTCCTCATCAAACCATTTCTTGTTTTGCCTCTTCTTTAAACAAACAATGCTTTCTGATGCTGACAATTTAATAGTATATCTTATAGCCTCCTTCCTTTATTTATATCAATTTCTTCTTCGTTAGCCACATTGTCATTTGAAAATTCCAGTACTTCAAATCTATTAACAATTTTGATTTGGTATTCTTGCCGCAGTTCATCATTTTTCAAGTTTTCTAATTCAAATTTTACAGAATCATCTTTAGGGTTTGTTCCTCTCATAAGCGATAGCCGTTGTCTGATTTTACTGTGACCAGATGATGATCCGAATTGCAGTCTGTCCCTCTGACAGATCTAACATCGATGATGCTACTCTGCCAGCGTTTATCCACTAATGCATGATCTATCTGGTTCCGAGTTTCTCCATCTGGGGACGTCCAGGTATATTTATGAATATTCTTATGCTCAAATGTTGTGCTCTTAACAAAGAGATTCTTTGATGTGGTGACTAATCTAACTCCATTGTCGTTACTATCTTCATGAATACTGAATTTGCCTATTGTTGGTTTGAATATATCTTCCCGCCCCACTTTTGCACTATAATCTCCTAAGACAATTTTCATATAATATCGTGAAAGGCTATCAAATAAGCATTCTAATTCTTCATAGAACTCATCCTTGATCTTGTCATCTTTATCTTCTGTGGGGGCATGTACATTTACAATTATAAAATCATGTCGTTTTCCCTTTAGAATTATGTATGATATCCTATCACTAACAAACTTAATATCTCGGATAGCGGATAGGATCCTCCTTCTGACTAAAAAATCCGTTCCAAAAGCAGGTCTTTCTGCACCCCCATAGTATAATGCAAATCTTCCTGATTCCTGACTACCTTCTCCTGGCCACCTAACTTCCTGTAAAGCGACTATATCCAAGGGCGATCCATCCAATTCCCGCGTTAATATCTCTAGTGCCCCGCTATTGTATAAAGTCCTAACATTCCATGTTCCTAGGAACATGTCCCTGTGTTTGAGCCTTTGGCATGGGTTCCCTGAAGTAGTCCACGCCCGGAGAACTGAATGGGGGACTATTTGACCTCCGGAAAATTTTACCCGAGATAAACCCATGTCCGCATTTCTTGACAGTTTTATTTGTACGGTGAAAGATGGTCTCTCTTTCGCCCAAGGTACTTTATTCGTCTGACTTATCACCTTCGACCAGTCCGGCATGGGTAACCCTATCGGCAGCAATGCTACCGCCGGCATAGGTCTCAGGATCATTTAAGCACGCAAGCCACTCCACCAAGACAAGGTAAAGATACCATGGTGGGTTTGGTATATTTCTGTCTTCCAAAATATTTAAGAGTTTTGATCTCTTGACTGTGTCGAATGCTTTTTCAAAATCTATGAAAGCAAAATGCGTTTCTAAGTTGAATTCTCCTTTTTTTTCAAGCAATAATATAACAGAAAATGCTGAATATATACAAGATCGTCCTTTCCTAAATCCATTTTGACATTCCGTAAGGAATTTTTCACTGAAACCTTTCAATTTTCCATTTAAAATGTCTGCATAAATATTTTATATTTAAAATATTATTATGAAAATAAAAATATTAAATCTAATAAAACAAAATATAGGGACGATCCGGTGCTCGCCTGTAGTTCAAAGGTCCCAAGTCGATCAATTTTTCAACACGTAAAAATCCTGAGAATGGTTCTTTCGAAATGGAACTAAAGCCGTGAGTTTCGTCTCTACGGAACATAAAGTAACCTCTAGCCTGAAAAGAGGTCTGAGCAAATTTCGTCGATTATTTCATGTCCAGATTCGAATTACAACGCTAATAACGTTTTCTTAAAAATGATCATTAAATTTAGTAAATAATGTACTAACCCAATAATGTTGCCACTATAACCTTGACCTCAAGTAAGTCTATTTTTATATCAGTTTTGGCAATATATTTATGAGCTTTATTCAAAGCCATTAAAATGTAAGAAAACGTAATTGTGCAGAAAAGATAAGTACACAGGTTAACCCAATAAAACACTAAATATAATTAAACAATGTTTAATTTTAAAAACAGATGGTGTTGTTACTGTCAGTTTCATGGCAACACTGTGAACAAATTAGGAGAAAACAACATGTTGCGTTTATGGTCTCAATTCAAGTTCACGATATGAAATAACACTGTGCCGTCCGTTTTATTTTTATCGCCTTGTGAGTAACGGTTCATATCTGTCACTGCGAAAACTGGTTCAAAGAGAAAAATGAAACTTTATCTCAGTTATTTCCACAACTACAATCCGTGTGTTGCCATATTGTCATCAGTTTTGTTGCAAGGGATGTGCAATTATATGCTCTACTCTGCCTGAATGATACATATTAGAGAAATACGCAATATTTTTCCACAAATGTTGTATATCTGCCTTTGAAAGCTTTGATTAATTGAATGGGAGTTTTATGTTACATTAAACAAGATATTTCACGCAATAGATACAGGGTGTCCAGTTCAAACCTCCCACATTTTAATCAATCGTAACTAACAAAGTATGCGGAATTGTGAAATGAGGCCGGTGTTAAACGAAACGGAAGCGCAACGAATTTTCATTGCCACACTAAAACATCTCTATATGTGCACGATTAGTAGCACGAACAATAACAAGTCTGTATTCAATTTCGTACCACATTCTGTCCAACATATCCATTGGTACTGTTGCAATTGTGTCAATGATACGGGTTCGTAAATCGTGAAGATCTTGTACTGGAGTCGCAAACACACGGTCTTTTACATACCGCCAGAGGGAGAAGTCCAGTGGAGTGATGTCTGGCAAACGTGGTGGCCAGCAAATTGGTCCGCCGAACATCTAGGCTCCAGTGTGGTGGGGAACCATCTTGCTGAAAGATTACTTGGAGATGCAGATCAGCTACTTGGGGGTACAAGAACAGTTCTATCATGTTATATACCGGGCCGGTTACTGACTTGTCATGGAAGAAAAAATGACCTATAATCCCGTTCTTCATCAGGCCGCACTAAACATTTACTTTTGGACTCTCCCGGACGTGCTAGCGGTAGACGTGTGGATTTTGTGTACCCCATATCCTTGCATTGTGTCAATTAACAGATCCTGATACAAGGAACGTTGCCTAGTCAGAAAACAAGAAGTTTCCAAGAAATTATGGGTCTTTCTCAATATGATCCAGCATTTCAATAACGAATAGCTGTCGTCGTGGCCTGTCTTCTCGCTTTAATTGTTGAACAATTTTCACCTTGTAGGGATACAAACGAAGCCGCTTATGAAGCACTCGATGCACAGTTGATCTCGGCATATTGAACTGCCGGGAAGCTTGGCGAATTGATTTTTATGGACTTCTTTGAAATCCTGCTGTAATTTCTTCAACCTTTCCTTCTGAAACACATGTACGAGCAACTCTTGATTCTTTTTTAACGCTTCGAGTCGCCAGAAACTTCTCGAACCATGCCTTGATGGTCTTCCAATCAGGTGCATTTCCTCCATATCCTCTCCGGTAATTTCTTTGCACTGTAATTATTAACGTTGTCTCTGCATACCAGAAAAGAGCTTGTGCTCGTTGCTGAGGAGTCGCCATTTTATTTTATGTCATTATTGTACAACGTGAACACATGAATTAACTGCAACAATGAAAACAAATATTCTTTGAGTTTCTCTTTTATTTAATACCAACCTCATTTTACAATTCCGCATACTTTGAGAGTTACGATTAATTAAAATGTGGGAGGTTTGAATGGGACACGGTGTATATTCATATATAGAGTGTTACAAGAATTCACTATTAAAATAGCCTTCATTAATAGCTTATATACCCGGATTTTGTCCCATAGCTTTGACCAACGCGTGTTCCATAAAAATACGGAAATATAAGTCATACTCGAATGAGCAATCTGCATACATATAATTAATAGTTCAGTGATACAAAATCATGACGTATTAAAGTTTAAAGCAGGCCTGTCAATATGTGCCCACTATGTATACACTATACGACCCCGCCCCTCCTATTCAACCCTACGTCTGTGAAGGTACTGCTGCTCACTTGTCGGTTATATTGTTTCATTGAGAGTATATCTGTATGCGTGTACGATGGGGGGCGCCTTTTCACGCCTAGTGAACACTCATTAACAGTTCTAGTTTGACGTAAAAACCCTTCTTATTAAAAAAATTGCTAGCGAAATAGGCAATAGGACTCGTCACCTCAACCAAAATCAAATATAAAAGTAGATCTTCTATCCAATTACTTACCACTTTGAGCGAAGGCTATTATAAATGAATTAGTGTCGCGGTTTAAGGCATCTGGAGGCGAGTTATGTTGAAACTGTTCCTTCAGGAAGGCATCACCTAAATGGATTTCGTTCAATTACCTAAGGGGTCCAAAAAAATTCATTAAAGTGAGTCTTTCCTGAACAACAGGATTAACATAGGTCGTTTATTTGAGTATTTGAAATATAATAAATGTTTGAATATTTATAGTTTAATAATGATTTTAAGAAAATGATATCTCATTAACCAACTAGTGTGCTGAATAATTATTCGAAGTTACCGATGTTATTCTTGTTTATTTGAACGTTATACCGGTAAGTGCCATTAAGTTCAATTTAATTTTATTATTATTGTATTCACCACTAAACATAAATTTTATTTGTTAAGATTAGTATTTTTAGAAAAGTTTTATTATTAACTCCGAATCCTCAATCCAATCCTAAGTCGTACCACATCCTCACCAACCTGATTTTAGAACAGCAGATAATACGAAATTAGAATGGCATACTACTACTACTAGTTGGCGACGACAATTTGGCACCGTACAGTGCTCTGCATGCTGTTACCCACTGGGTAATCTTGACAGTCAAATTCCTTTGTGGCTATCGATATAGGGTTGTGGTTCATTTAACCCTAGCCTAACTGTAGTAAGATGGTTTCTTTTTCATGAGTCTATGCATTGAGATGATAAATTGTGGGTATATCCGCATAGTATCTTGGCTTCAAGTTGCCCTGAATTAGTGCAAAATTGCCACCATTTAATACTATGTGAACATCTCGCACAATTTATTTCATTGGTTCACATTAGTTTTTAACCTATATTAAATAGGTTAAAGATTCTATGCATGAAGAGGAATCTCTCCATGGGAGTGGGTAATTCGGCCAATATCGGCTGAATATCCTCAAGATATTCCTCAGCATGCTGACCTAAATCTTCTGCTGGCAATTGTTGGCCGTGGCCTTGAACATTGTTGTTCACTGTTTTGGTTTGTGAAGATATACCAGTTTGTAAGGTTTGGGAAAAGGAAACATTGGGACGGACTTTCACCGAAGTGAAAGTCCTAGGTTGGATTATTCTGGATTTAGTTACAATGGGTTTGATTACCCTGCTATAATTTTCCAGTGCCGCCTGGAATACAGGGCAGCCACAATAGGATGCTGGGTGTCCATTCGCCCCGCAATTTGCGCACTTTAGCAAATTTGGGTCTCTCTGTGCAAAGGCCTTGATGGAGCAGTCCTTATGTCCATGGGCCCCGGCACAGATTACACAACGTTGCGTCCGGCAGCATGCAGGAAAGGGTATGATTGAAAGACTGACACCTAAAACATCGTTTAAGGCCAGACCTAGGTCTGTATGGTTCGATTGATACGACAAAATATAAGAGCCCCTTCAGATTTAGAATTTGGTGAGCCTCAGCTCTCCGCTCAAGATCCAAAATGAAAATTGGGAGTGGTATATCTAACTTTTCTCTTTTAGCAATAATTTGTTTTATGCTTTTTAGAGGAAATCCTAAGGACTTGATTTCCTCTTCAATTTCGACAGTAGAAGTGTCTGAAGGGAGGCGCTTAAGTACAACCTTCAATGGAGTTTCCTTTCTGGTCTGATGCGTATAATATTCCCTGTGTATGGAATTAAAATACTGCCTGAGGATCAAAACGTCCTCCATTATAGTTGCGTAATAACGCAAACCTTCTGGTATATTGACTACTTTAAGTTGGCCACTAATGAGTGCTTTAATTTCTTTGTTCAAGCGGAACAGATCCCGTGACCAGTGACAGTAATTGGTAGGGGTCTCTGTCCCGCGGAGCCAATAGTTTGAGAAGGTGTAGTAATTGCCGTAGCAGTCAAAGGACCAGCAGTAGCAGGTGGAACCACTTGTGAGGAAGTTCCGGAGGTTGATGCCTCCATGTCAATGTTAGCGAGTGCTGAAAATTGATTGGAAGTCTCAACCGCAGATACTACAGTGGGAGACCTCACATCAGCCTGTATGGGCACACTTTGAGTTTTACTCTTGTTTTGAAAAACGTTAGTTGTTTTGGTTAACTTTTTGCCTTTACGTTTGCTTTTGTTTCTTCGTTTATTGGAAATTTTTGGTTCTTTAGTTTTAGGTGCTGTTTTCAGAAATAAAGTTGGATTAAGTGCACCAACTTTATTTGTAGCAGCAGAGTTACCTGAAATATCTTTTGGAATTTCTTTTTCAGAATCGGTGTCAGAACTTGCATCATGCTCAGGAAGAAAGCTCTGAGACTGAATGTCAGTCGCAGTGCCCTTCAGTTCATGTTGCAAGTATCGGTATACAGCAGTACTTTCTGGAATATGACCGTACATTTTTTCTAGTTTGTTCATACAGGCCGCAGTGATATCACACACTACATCAGACTTTTCACAAGTTAGAAAGTTAGCCAGATAATTTGTTATGATTGGAAAAATTTCACGAATTTGGTGGACAAAATTTTGATATTTTGGATTTTCCTCACTTTTCTTAGTGGCAACATAAGTTTCAAAAAATTGTGCGGCTTCCTCCCACTTTGCGAAAGGTCCGATATCCTCTATATTTTCATCCTGGTCCATAGACCACAAATATCATGCATAGAAGCCATGCTTGGTAAACCAAGACTTAGTTCACTTGCCACACTCGATTAAATGAAACCACTCACTACCTAAGTAGGATTACACTTCACATTTAATGAGCGAATAAACCACAACACTATTATGAGACCCACTTCACCCGTGAATTTAATTTTAGCACTTACAAACACAAGACACTATGCCCCGTCTAGAACTTGACTGCCGTACCGACGATTGGTCTAGAAGCGATCACGATATATATATATATATATATATATATATATTTCGAATCCCGTCCAGGCATTTATTTTTCTTATCATTCCATATATATATATATATATATATCTCGACCAATCACAGAGAACTTGAACTGCCAGTCGACGCAATATAGTAGGCAGCTAGTTGAGCACTATTAACGGTGCGATGAAATCTGCCGGTCACCCATGTAGGTTCGTACCATTCTCGGAGCTATCAGGAGACATGTTTGCATCTTGAAGTTCAAACGATATGATGATGAAATAGAATGGCATGGTCATATCAGAAGAATACCGAAGCAGAGATTCTTAAAAGTGATTGGACTTCCCAGGGAAGAAATAAGAATAGTAGACCAAATATTGTATGGAGACAGGAAATTAGAATACCAGTAGTAGAGAATGTATTAGAGGAAGGGGAATGGGAAGATAGGAATGAATGGAGATAAAAAACTGGTATTAACTTTGGATTCAGGATGACATTTACACATTATAACTGTAATCTGTAAAGAAAAAAGTCACACAAAGAGGATAATTTTTCGTTATATATATATATATATATATATATATATATATATATATATAGATTTTCAATGTAGCCTACATATACGTTACGTAAAATTATACATTCGTTTTTCACCTCCAGTATTCTCTAATTTCCCAATCCCCTTCCTGATTATTGTTTATTTTTTTACCTGTATCCAAAAGTGACTAGGTCGACCTCTTCTCCTTTTACCCGATGGTTTCAATTCCAGAATATACTTGAGAATCATTTTTTTGTGTGTCCACATATTAAAAAAGATATTCATGACTTGATTTTTTGATAAACAGCCAATCAAGTCTTCGAGGGCACACACTCACACCCATAGTGTGAATTGAACCCCGGAACACCGGAATGAAAAATAAGGACTATGAAACGGTAACGAAGTGTTTGGACATTAAAAAACTGTAATACACTAAATACATTTTATTAAAAGGATTTTCTGGCAGTTTACATTCCGTGTTCAAATCAGTCCGTCGTGTGTCTCGTTTATATCTCCGATACCCAGCAACGACCGTCCAATTCAGTCGAGCCTAGCAGGATACTTTTTGATGTCGTGATGCATAATTGATATGACTACCAGGTTAGATATGCGTCAACTCGAATTTCATACAGCAAACTTTTTATGCTCCGCAAAGATAAAAACAATGAGTTCATTACATAGCTTAGTTTGCACTTTAACTACTCAGAATTCATAAACGATGCGTTTGGGAGTAAATCCTCCTTAACAAATATCTTCTCTGTTTAACCTCTTGGTTAAAGCAATTGTTGGGAAATATCAATGTGGTCTCTAACAAGGATGATGTACTGTGAAACAGATTTTTAACATTGGAAAAGATACTTGGAATAAGTAGTGCATTTTAATACAAATACTTCATATATTTATAGAATTCAGATCGGCCTATAACAGTATTATTACAAGCTGGTTATACCAAGCCATGAAAGAGTTTAAAGTACTAAGAAAACTGAGTTGCCTCGATACAATTTCTATGGAATATAAAAAATGACGAATTAAAGTGAATGGAAATATTTCAAACCCACTAGACACCGTAAGTGGATTTCGTCAATGAGATAACCTCTCATGCTTCTTATTTAAAATCATTTTTGAGAAAGTAATGGTGATGCTCAGATTAACAATAAAGGAAATATCTTCTACGAATCCATAAAAGTTATTGCATATGCTGATGATACTGACATCATAGCATGCTCACAGTCAGCTTTGAAAGAGACCTTTATTTGAAGTTAACAAGCAAAGAAAATGCACATTAAGATAAACGACAAGAAAATAAAATTCATGCCTATTTAGGTACAGTCACACGTATCTAAAAATTATTTTGTAAAAATTTCAAACTGCAGGATAGTTTTGTCTGCCTACAGTCAGAAGTAAACTATGAAAATAACATAGATATAGAAATTAAAGTAGGATCGTAGTTTTAATAAATTATTGTAGGATTAAGATAGTTTTTTAAATCGCATTTAATGTAGAGAAGGACAAAGCTGTTAATGTATAAAGTTTTAATTATATTAGTTGCTACCTCTGAAACATGGGTACTAACAAAAGAAGATGAAGACACCTCAGGCAGAGTTGAAAGACGGATACTGTATTGTATTTCGGAGGAATAATTGACCAAGGTCAGTGAGAAGAAGACACAAATTTGAATTATGTAGGAAATATGAACAACCAAATTTATCAAGACTTTATTTACACCACTTCAAAATGTAAAAGTTCCCTAAATTTTCTTCTCTATAAACTTTTTCTTTGTTTCTGACAATGCTATAATGCCCATTTGACACTCCTCCAATCTAAAATAATGATGTTCAGTTTAGTAGACAACCCGTGTACATTCCAACATCCAATACACAATGCCCTTTTTCGTTGCTTTGTCGTATATGGTCCAACATGCCTGTATTCTTCGCATTGTTTTTTTAGAATAGTTCATTTTTTCTATAAGACGGGGACCTGGCCCATCGTTATTACCCTTAACCTGTATGATCAGGTGACTAAGCACAAAGTTTTCTTCCTCTAGCCACATAGATGAAACAACGTCAATGATGTCTCCTAACTTTTGTCATCTTAGTCTAGCGAAGATTATTAGTTAGATCACATTTATATTATGTTTTAATGTTGCTTGATCGTGAATATACGAAGCTGCATGAATTACTAATATTATTTTCGTCTTTTTTGTCTCGCGTAGGTAGTCACAATAATGGATTAACGCATAATTTTTAAATTCTAACCATTACGTACTCGAGTTTTCAGGACTGTTTCAAACTACAATTCAACTACCACTTTTATTTATTTTTGTTGAAAATTAAATTTCGTTAATTAATGTTGAGAGGAAAAACTGGCGTAAATGGGGTCCCTGATTCTAGTAAATTACCCAAATCCCGACAAATCACGTTTTTTAGAATTCAAAGTAGTAATGAGTGATGACACATACACACACACACACACACACACACACACACACACACACACTTACTCTCTCTATCTCTCACACAAATGCATACATTCACATACATATAACGCATAAATGCATTTTTTCACAAAGAAAATTTATATATGTTATAACTAGAGCGAGGAATTATATGAAGAAAATTATACAAAAATATGAAATCGTAAAGACAAAATATGAAAATTATGAACATTAGGACACAAATTAGGACACAAAAATATTATGAAGCTACTATTTTTTCAACTTTTTACACATATTTATATACACAAGCCCTGCATAATGTATGGGTATACATACCAGCACACAATGAGACAAGAAGACCTTTTTGTAGCTCAAGAAATCAAGAGTTTCACTGTATTTCCATTTTAATTAATTTTTCATTACTTCTGACTCAATATAAAATATCATTTAATATAATAAATTTGGGAATTTTTAACATTATGAGGTTTTATTGATTCTTATCCATAAAATATCATGTTCGTGATTTGAAGCAATTTTAATGGCTCACACTGAAGTATATTGTGTGATAAATCATGCTAAGAAGCTGGAAGGTCGTGGGTTTTAGTCTCAATGGGTTCAGGTTATTAGCTGGACCAAACCTTCTGGCAGCATCATAGCCCTAGAGTCTACTCAGCTCTTAATTTAAATGAGTACCAGATGCATATTCTGGGGCAAAGGGGCCGTCACGCAAATCTGAGAACCCAATGGACATCCCTTGGAGATTGTCTAGAAATGTGGAAGTCTCAACATCCATCTACCCCAAGGGCCTCCCAAGCCTGTAGTTTGATACTTTATTTAAATAAATTAATACTGAGCTTATATAAAACGCGATCAATTAATTTATCTAATGATATTTAATTACTAAATCCAAACATAAATAAAAAAAACAAAACATAGTAACCGTAGTAACATGCTTCCATCGAATATACCACTGACAAAATTTAGAGTAGGTACAGTTTGGATGACTTGTATTTACCTTGCATAAAGATAATGAATTCCAGTATATATAAATGTCACAATAACATTAAATTGGATGAATCAGAACACACGTAGACCAAGTCCTAACTAACTAACTCACTGGCACAATCGAAACCGTAGGTTCATGGCCACATGGACATAAACTCTCCATACATCCCTATCTTGAGCCAATGTTTTCCAATCATCCCCTCTATAATCTTTCCCTCAAACCATGGTTAATGTTATTCTCCCACTTCATTCTTGGTCTACCAACTGGGCGTTTTCCCTCTGGTTTTCCTACAAGAAGCTTCCATGCACGTCTTTCATTCCCCCATTCGTGCCACATGTCCTGCCCATCGCAGTAGACCAAGTACTATATGTCATATTTGGAGAAACAAGATGTTAAAATAAATTAATCCACAAATAATTCTAGGGAGTAATTCAAAACTCTCTTTGCAATTGCAATTATTTTTAATCCTATACATTACACATATGAACATAGTGAAATGTAGTTAGAATTATTTTAACATTAGTTTTTCCATGAAATTTGCCCGAGCACAGTATGGTATGCATGTGCTTTGAATAATCAAATTATCAATTCTGTTCATAATACACAGTTAGGAGCTTTTTATATATTTTTTAACACCTGTCTGTCAGAATTATTTTGTACAATTAAAAAGTATGCTCCACATTATATGATGTTATGGGAGCAATCATGTACTGCATTACATATATGATAGTTTGATGTAAGTGAGAATAATATTGGCTTTACCTACAAGAACTTTACAAATTTCATAAACTGTGGAGCAAGACCTTATTTCACAGCACAGTTTCAAGTTTATCAGCAGCAATCTTACCTACATTTAAATATTTTAATCCATTCATAGAATAAGGACTGTCCTTAGGTAGCAAAAAGGAATAGGTTTCTACCTGTGAAAAAAGAGTGGGTGGTTATTATTCTAACGTCGTCATTCTACTTATTCATGTTCTTGTCACATATTAGGAAATCTCTGTTCTTTTTCTGTAGTTTCGCACAAAAGCCTCCACTTGGTCATTCCATCTCTCTTTTTTTTCAATTATTTTCTTTTATCAAATCTATTTATCTTGTTCCAGATGGGATAATTAGGAATTTTCGCTGTCTATCATATTACATTGTCAAAAAAATTCAAACTACAGTAACCCCAAAAATGTTTTCTAACGAATTCGTAGAAATGTTATTTTAAAAATTGAAAGTTGAAAAATATGAAGGAATATTAAATTTTTACAGAAATATGAACATTTTGCCAAAATATTATGAAATATGAAAAAATATGAAGGTCTTATTTGATTCTACGTATCATAAAATGTAAAGATACTTAGTCACAGCGCTCTCTGACTAATAGTTTAAAACATGAAATTTCATAAAAATCCTCGCTCTAGTTATAACACTTGAAAGTTAGTATTTATATGGGATGTAACTAAATTCTCATTACAGACTTTGAGAACGGGTAGTGGAACCAAGGCGATTACGTTTAGTGTAGGAAATTATGTCCGAAAAAGTACATTTTCCCTCTACAAGCAAAATACTACAATTCACGTAGCTCTCTCTGACGCCTGCTGCATGTCGTCTGGGTCCTCAAGAAGGGCTCGATGTGACGACCACCTACATCAACACAGATACGGTACCACCGTACCATGTTCTGTTATACACGATCACCAATCCTTGGTCCTTCAACATCCGCTAAAACTATAACCTGAGCCAGTAGGTCTTCCTCGTATACCACACGTGTCTCATAAATCAGAGATTTCATGTGACCCAACAATTAGTAGTCTAGCGGGGTCAAATTGGAACATCGTTTAGGGTCTTTGACGCCGAAAATGCGGGAGAGTTAAACTTTTCTTGTGGTAATTTGCGTGCGTGTAGCGGGAAACCGGTAAGTTTCCAGACATGAGTTCCTATGCTAAACGTAACCGTTCTGGTTCCCACCACATGTCCTCAAAGTCTGTAATAGGAATTTAGTTAAACCCTGTATAGTATGAAATACGTAGATATTCCTCACTGCATTTCTTGTGCAGTAATGTTCCCTTTTATAAGATATGTTTGAAGTTTTATTTTAGAAATTAAAACATTAACCATTATTTAATTATTATCGGTCAATCTTCTGCTTTACCACATATATTGTACACATAAACAGTCCTTGTAAATGTATTAGGATGAGAAGACAATTAGATGTCAACACAATAAAAGTCTTTAACCCACCCACATAAACCTACGTTATTAACAGTATGTAGGAATTTTATCTATTAAGCAACTGAAAACATTAATAATAACAATAATAATAAAAAGTAAAGTGATCCCACGACAGGCCTGAGGAGGCCCTTGGGGTAGTAGGATGTTAAGGCTCCCACTTTTTTCTAGACAAACGGCACTTCATGTCAGCCGGGTTGTGAGCCCTGCGTGACGGCCGCCTTTACCCCCAGAACAAGCGTCTGGTACTCATTTCAGTTAGAGGCTGAGTCGGCCCAAGGGCCATAGTGCCGCCAGAAAGTTTGGGTCAGTTTAAAAATCCTGACCCCACCGGGACATGAAACCGCGACCTTCTGGCTTGTAGCGCAATACCTTAACCACTACGCTACGGCGTGCCCCAGTAATAATAATAATTATTTATTTAAACTGGCACAATTAAGGACATAAGGCCATTTCTTTCACTCAAGATTCACTCAACCAGTGAAATATACTAAATAGAGAAAAATAATGTTTTTCATAACATATAGGTTAAGTCGCGCACCGTATCCAAGTGGTTTAAGACATTGATGCCTTGGTGCACCTACAATTATAAGTAAATAAATAGGAGATGGAAGCGAGAAGATACATACGCACATATATTTCAGGCAAATTTTACCCCTATATTATTATTAATCACTTGTTATTTACACTAGATATTAATTAAAATTGGATATTTATACAAAAACATTAAGAGATACAATTAACACAAATAGGCCGTGTTTGTAATCAAAGAGCTCAGCAAAATAAGCGCTAGGCGGTGATGGTATCGATAAATCCATATCAATAATTATTTATAAATTTATATCATCATCAAATTTATCGCCAGTAGTGACTAAGCTAACTCTATCTCGAGTAACAAACTTATGCTAATTTTAACGTAGGATATTTCTAACAGACAGCGCCAGAACGGCTGGAGAGAGCTATTATCCGGCAGAAACATAATGCAATCCCTTGTTTAAGATTTAAGATTTAAGATTTAAGATTTATTTAGCCTGGTGGAGTTAAGGCCATGTGGCCTTCTCTTCCACTCACCAGGACAAACATATATTACATAAGAATATAACAATCTTAATTAACTCTAATATTAAACACTAAGTAAAAATTTGATCAAAAGATAATATCTAATATACATATTACGATCTATAATACAACCAGTTAATATTAGTTAAAATTAAGACTAAAACTAATAATAAAATGTATACAAGCAAGACATATTAAATTGTCCCTGTCTAGTGTATATAAAAAACAGGAAAATAATGAGATATAGAAAACTAATTTTACGATTATACAATATTTAAAACAAAACAAATAAAAATATTTGTTATTCTTAATATTATTTACATAAATAATTAAATATATTAATATTGCTAAAAGAATACTATCAGTGAGGTGTATAAGTCAGTTTGTTATTAAATAATTCTTTAGTTTGTTTTTGAAGGATGTTATAGTTTGACAGTCTCTGACATAGGGTGGAAGGGAATTCCATGTTTTGGTAAGTGACACCGTAAAAGATAATGAATAATATACAGTGTGATGAGGCGGGATATAAAGGACAATGTGCTGATGGGATCGAGTGTCAAGATTATGTGTGTCGGATAGTCTGATGAAGCGGCGTGATAAATAATTAGGCGATGATGTGTGAAGTATTTTATAGAGAAGGGATAGGGAATGGACAGTTCTACGATCTCTTAGACGAAACCACGATAATTGTTCCAGGGACGGTGTAACATGGTCAAATTTGCGAATACCACAAATAAAACGTGCGCAAGAATTATGAACACGTTGAAGTCTTTGAGTGGAAATAATATTTAAGTCTGTAAAAAGAGTGTCACAATAATCAAAATGGGGCATTGCAAGTGTTTCTACTAACATTTTCCTAAGGGCGAATGGCAAACAATTTCGTACACGATTTAATGAATGTATTATTGAGAAGACTGTTTTGCATGTATGGTTTATTTGTGTATTCCAATTTAAGTTTTTGTCAATAAATACTCCTAGAATTTTTACTGTCTCACTATAAGGGATTTGAACTCCGTTTAGTGACACATGCGAAACTGTGTTTAGGTTAATTGTAGATAATAGTCTCTGATGACCCATAATGATTGATTGTGACTTTGTAGGATTTAATTGCAGTCCATATTTAACTGTCCAAGTCATTAGTGAGTCAAGATCCTCGTTAATTTTGGCAACAGCGTCATTTAGTGAATATTTGTCTGTGTGGATGTAGATTTGCATGTCGTCTGCAAATAAATTATGTTTGCAATGCTTTAGGGAGTTAGATATGTCATTTATGTAGATTGAAAAAAGCAAAGGTCCAAGTACCGAACCCTGTGGAACCCCAGCTTTACGGAAGGACCAAGAAGAACATAATGTATGATTTCCTATAACAGATTGCTGGCGCTCATGAAGGTAGGAATTGAACCATTTCGTGGCACTATCAGAGAGTAAGAGGTTTTTAAGTTTATGCAACAATAAGTCCAAGTCTACCGTGTCGAATGCTTTACTAAAGTCCAGTAATGTAAGAATGGTAAGTTTTCGATTATCAGCAGCTTCGCGTATGTCTTCGCAAATATTTAGTAGAGCAGTATTTGTATTGTGTCCTGTCCTGAAGCCTGACTGAAATTGATCTAGAAGGTTGTAATCATTTAGGTATTCAGTCAGTTGTTTATGGACTAATCGTTCCAGAGCTTTTGAAAGAGTAGGTAAAATGCTAATGGGTCGAAAGTCGTTCGGGGTTGAGGGCGTTTTAACTTTAGGCAGTGGACGTACGAGGGCTTGTTTCCACAATGAGGGATATGTAGAAGTTTGTAGTGAGGAGTTAAAAATATGAGTTATAGTAGGTAGTATAGCTTCGATTATTTTATTCAGTAAAGTAATATTTATACGGTCAGTTCCTTCTGCTTTGGTTTTTATTCGCATGATGGCTTTCTTTACGTCGTAGTCTGTAACATATGAGAAGTGGAAATGTTCTCTGTCGGGTTGATTTGTCAGTGATAATTCATTTATTGTTTGTTCTTTATCCTTTGGAGTAGTAGTTATACCTGTGAAGTGATTATTGAGTGTGTCCAGGGAAACAGGTAATTTGTCTACCTGTGTGTCTTTTCTCCCAATTCCCATTCTATTCAAGTTTTTCCAGATTTCTGAAGTATTGGTATTTGTTAGGTTGTATAAATGTCTAAGTTTGGCGTTTCTTATAGCTTGATTTGTCTTGTTACGTAACTGTTTATATTGAGTGAGACTTGTGTCTGTTTTGTTGAGTCTATATTTCTTATGTGCTGCGTCTCTATCAGTCATCAAGTTACGAATTGAAAGAGTCATCCAGGGTGCAGGGCGTCGTTTCACGAGTTTAGTTTTTGGTGGGGCATGTCTGTTGTATAATTGTAGTATAAAGTCATTTAGTGTCTCAACTTTTTCATCTACAGAATGCAGCGTCCATATTGAATGCCACGGCATCTGCATAGCTTCTTCAATTAGGGTTGCATTGTCTATATGTTTTAAGTCTCTATACGTAATAGTCTTTCGAGTCGGTTTAGGGCACTGCAGTGAATATGCTAAGAATATAATATCATGTGCTGATATTCCCGGGGCTGGCAGTTGCCCGTGAGTAAGTACTCTGTCTGGATTATTAGTTGCAATTAAGTCAAGTAACGTCTCAGAGTGATGAGTGTGATGTGTAGGTCGTAGGGGTAGGAGTGTCATATCACAAGCCTGGAACGTAGCCATCAGTTGTTGTGTATGTCTGTTATCAGTGTCTAGTATATTTATATTAAAGTCGCCCATAACGATAACGTGTTCATATTGTATTCGCGCGTTTTGTAAAGTGGACTCAATTTCAGCGATGGCTTTTATTTTAGGAGGTTGGTATACTACACAGAGAAGACATTTTTTGAAACTGACAAATATTTCTATGAACATAATTTCGGCAGATGGTTCGTTATTAGATAGATACACAATTTTAGGAGTAAGGTCTGTTCTAACGAAGGCTCCAATACCGCCCCCGCGACTGTAGACACGATCGTGTCTAAGAAAAGTATAACCATCCATGTCAATTAAAGAAGAGGTAATGGTGGGATTTAGCCACGTTTCGGATATGAGAAGAGCATGAATATTTAAAGAGAAGAAAATAGTTCTGATCTCATCTATATGAGCAGTAATACTCTGAGCATTGAAATGGGCTACCTGCAAGGAAGTAGGGTATGTGGACAAAGCTATTTCTAAAGCATTCCTTGAAGTAGTGGGGTCGAGAAGGGGAGTGGGAAGGTTATTGTCCTGTAGCCTGTCAAAGACTGTCAAAGGAAAATCATCATTTAAACGAAAATGGTCGTAAAATATTTCAACAAACTTACAAACTAAACTTGGTATCACGTCACTAAGAATATCTTAATTTTATGTACTATTAATAAAATGTTTAAAGTGATAACTGTCGGTTATTCACTGGCCGTGTTTGCACTAATTATGTTCGCTTCAAAAGAAAGTCATACAGATTCTATGATATGGGAATAGCCATACACATTCAAAAGTCGTTCAGACGCGAGACGCTAACTGTTTTTACATAGGCTGTTAGGCCATAATATGAACTCATCAGGAAATCCCAAGGATCTAACTGGGAACAAACTTGACAACATTGCCAGTAAATAGCGGAGAAGGTATTACTTACTTACTTACTTACTCACTGGCACTATCGAACCCGTAGGTTCATGGCCGCGCGGACATAAGCTCTCCATACATCTCTATCCTGAGCGAATGCTTTCCAATCATTTCCTGTATAATCTACTTCCCTCAAATCATAGTTAATGTTGTTCTCCCACCTCATTCTTGGTCTACCAACTGGGCGTTTTCCTTCTGGCTTTCCTACAAGAAGTTTCCATGCACGTCTTTCATTCCCCATACGCGCAACATGTCCTGCCCATCGCAGTCTACGGGACTTAACTGTTCTTATTATATCTGACTTTCTATAAAGACCATGTAGTTCATTGTTATGTAGTCTTCTCCATTCACCTGTCTGTTCATCTCTCTTTGGTCCAAAAATTTTCCTAAGAACTTTATTCTCAAATACTCGTAATCTCCTTTCCTCCCTTAAAGTAAGAGTCCATGTTTCGCACCCATATAATATAACTGGTAGAATAATAGTTCTATATATTTTCAGCTTAACGTTTTTTGAAAGGAGTTGGGACATCAAAAGTCTCTGCAATGCATAATAGCATGCATTTCCAGAATTCGAGCCTATGTTGAATTTCTTTTTGGCAATCTCTTATTCTATTTGTGATTAGTGTTCAACTAGCCCGGTATCTGAATTCAGCAATTCCTCAAAATTTCCCTCATTTGTTCATTAGCTGTCCATTTCCATTATATAATTTATTTCTACGTGTGACCATATATTTAGTTACCGCCTACAATTAGCGACGTCACGAGCGGAAAAATTGTAAACATACGCCCTTTTTCATATCCAGGTGTGTCTTAACATATCAAATATTTGTAAGAAAAATTTAAAGTGATATGTCTAAGATGCTGGAATTGTGGGAATAAGATCCATAATATACCTTATGAGTAAAACGGTGATCGAAACCTCAGAATCTTCCCCACAGTCGGGAAGATAAAGTCATATAATGAAATCATCAACAAGTGAAGACCGGGATTCGATAGTTAAAATACTTATAAAATTGGTCTAGTCGGGGAAATAAAGAAACTTAGACAAATTCCGAGCACTTCTAATAAATTCCAAGTGGGAATTTATTATATCATATAATATTTCGTCTTATCACAATATATAGGCTACGTGATTTATAAACTACAAGCGTAATGTTCAACGAATAGGTTTAATATACTTCGAAAGATAATTTATCATTTCGTCTACGACTTATTGCCAAGTTACAGCGTTTCTAGACATCACCTAAAACATTTATCATAAGTAATGCCACGAGTGATTTCTAAATTATCGATAAATTCACGACTCAGGTAGTGAGGAGTGAATTTGTTCAGAGAATTTGGAAATCGAGAGTGGCATTTGTTAGGACTATTTACGAATAACATTAAGCTGTTTACTCACAAAGCATTATTTAAATATAGTTATTTTAAAATATTTATATATTTAATGTAAACGGCGATGTTTGAAAACAAATGAGACACGATTGGTACGCTTAATTTGCTTATTTTGTTCGTCACTGCAACCAGATCATATTATTTATTGCCAAAGGAACGCAACATTGTAAGAATGCACTCTAGTGGAGAAAAAATGAAACACATCAAACTGTATATTAATTCATTTCTGATGTCATATGATGTAAATATGACAATTATATTTTTCTGGGAAAAAATACAAGAAAGTGCAAACAGTGGTTTCGTTTTTTGGTGGTATAATCAATTGCTACATTTTTTTTTTATTATTAACTTCCGCATGCGGTATGTGTTGACATTCATGCACTATATATACAATCTTGGGGAGTCAGTCACTGCAAACTAATGCTATGACCTATTCAGAATGTTAAAAAGGAGGTGCTTTCTTTATTATGATAAACTTTAGTTGGTAAATTCTAGGCGAAGCACGAATGTGATTGGTTGTAAATAAAAAATCATTGTAACGTGATTAGCCACTGACTCCCATTTGGGGCATGAGTTAAATAGTCAGCCTAAATGTACCGAGTGCAAGTAGTGAATAAAATATAGTACTTTTACTAAATTAAAATTATTAACGAAGGAATTCTGCCCAAATAAGTCCTGGTTAATCCCGAGAAAAAATAACTCACAGCTTTCCGACAATCCAACCTACTCTGAAATACCAAAATTCCTCATATCTCGAGGAATCCCGTGATAAATTCCCACACCCCCGAATCCATATAATATTCATAAAATTAATATTTGTTTGTTTGTTTTTTTCGTACATTATCCGCGGCCATACCGTTGACCCGATTGTGATTGGGCTTTTTGTAAAATGTTCAGGTGATTCCCGGGATAAACATAGGCTAAAAGAGAGTTGTGATACTCAACTCCTACACCCTTAAAAATCGCCCTTTGTAGTGGAAAACGTGAAAAAATAGCTCTTTGGACGCTTAAATGGCTTATGCTGCATAAATCATAAAAATTACACAAATGTACACAGAATTGAATATCTCAAAAACACTCTACAAAAACGTTCGTGACAGCATATGTTTATCTCTTACGCATAACTCACAATAACCATTTTTGTCTTTCATTGATGACAAGAAGTTACATAGAAGTACATAGATCCCTGTGCACGCATATCAACACATGGCGAGTATTCTTTTACGGATAACTCATGATAACGAATTTTGTCTTTCAGCTCATTTATGCCAAGAACATCAAGATAAGTAGATTCTCGGGCAACACCGGGTAATCAGCACGGAGAATCTGAAATTAATTATGATATACATTTATCATTTTTTCATTTTTTATTCAACTAATCATAAGAAGTACATTAAGTTTTGTCTTTCTGCTCATTTATGCCAAGAAGATCGGGTAAACATCACTGGGTATTAAAAAAACAATTACGATATAAATGTTTTCCTACTACTTATTAACTGAACATGAAACACATTTATTTTCGTATTTCAGTTCGTTTATGTCAAGAACATTGGGATAAGTAAATTCCCGGGCAACGCCTGATAATCAGCACGGGGTATCTAAAAAAAATATAAATGTATAATCATTTTTCCCTTTACTTATTCAACTAAACATAAAATCACATTAATTTTAATTTATTTAGGCGTAGGAGCCCACGTCGCGTATTAGCGATTGCTTGAATACAAAAACATTTTAAGGAGGCTTCTCTTGTACAAATATTTTCATAATCAAACAACATAACTTTTTTCAGAGAGTATGCATAAATAAATAATACACTGGAATAGGACATACCAAAGCACTGAAAACTATAAATTTGTGATCGGGATGTATCCAAGGTGAGGAGGGTGAATGTCCAATTTATTTTTCAATTTAGTGAATATTTTAAATATTTTATAAAATTCTAATATCATGGCATGAGCAAAGTTGATATCCAAATATTTAATGGATTCGCTTTTAGAAATTGGTTTTATCGGAGATCCTCTAAAATTTTGATATCGTTACCGAAGCCTTTCCGATTCTTCATTATGATGGCAAAAGTCTTCTTGATAATGATTTTAAGTCATATTTCTTCGACAGGTTGAAGGATCATTTTGGTTCATACAGTGTCAACAGTATTATTATAATGATAATCACAGGAAATAAGCATTGTGATATTTTAATAGTTTTTTAAACGACTGGCTACTAAAGCAGAAATTTAGTAACGAGATGTTCAAGACAGTACACGACTGAAGGGAGCTAGGCCTAGTTACCCATAAATTTCAACCCCAATTAAAACACCCTTCATATATATAATTCTACTAGTTATAATATATGGGTGCGAAACATGGACTCTTACTTTAAGGGAGGAAAGGAGATTACAGGTATTTGAGAATAAAGTACTTAGGATTTTTGGACCAAAGAGAGATGAACAGACAGGTGAATGGAGAAGACTACATAACAATGAACTACATGGTCTTTATAGGAAGCCAGATATAATAAGAACAGTCAAGTCTCGTAGACTGCGATGGGCAGGACATGTTGCACGTATGGGGAATGAAAGACGTGCATGGAAGCTTCTTGTAGGAAAGCCAGAGAGAAAACGCCCAGTTGGTAGACCAAGAATGAGGTGGGAGAATAACATTAACTATGATTTGAGGGAAGTAGATTTTACAGGGAATGATTGGAAAGGATTAGCTCAGGATAGGGATGTATGGAGAGCTTATGTCCGCGCGGCCATGAACCTACGGGTTCGATAGTGCCAGTGAGTAAGTAAGTGTATATATATATATATATATATATATATATATCTTATCGTGTGTTAGTTTCATCACCTACATATTCTATATATGTTGGCGACACTGTTCCGGTATAATATACGACTGTTGCCACGTAAGTATATGACCGTGTTAAACAAAGATAATTGCATAGAAACTGTCCCTTTTTACGAATTATTCATTATGATGACTTACTGCACTGAATGATACAGTTATATATTGTTTTGTGACATTATTTTGTGAAGCGATTCGCCTAATTTTAAATAAACCACAGAAAATTTGATCTACGTAATAACATACTAAATGTCCCATTCTAACCTGAATACATTTAGGTTAGAATGGGACACTTTTGTTAGCTTTTAATTAAATGCCAGTAATACCAAAGCAAATCCTGTACTCACTCTTCCCAAAATGACAGAAATAATCTTGTGGGGTATTCAGTTGTGTTCAGTTAATTATTTCGGTTCATTAGTTCATTAAATTGATCGATTCCAATGAGTTAGTGTTCAATTGAACGTTTCGAATGCATTTAGCAACATATTATGGAAATAACCTATAGATTTATAGTAACTAACTCTGTCTGCTTAAGTCGAAAAAAAAAACTATATACAGATTACCAAATTGTGCAACAGTATAATCAATAAACAATATTAAACTAGAAAACAGTATACGAGACATATTATATTATTTACACAATAAGAGTAAAAACCTTGCCTGTTTTTAGTGAGACTGAAGGTTACGTTTATTTTGTAAATTTAATTTTTAAGATACACTTAAATCAATACTTCTTCTTCTTCTTCGTCACGGTTTAGGCTTATTTACTAGCCTGTTCCGGCACCAAATTGCTGCTGTTTCCATCTTTTCTTTGGTCTTCCCAAGCTTCTTTTTCCTCATGGTAAACAGTTGTGTGCTGCTTTTGGTATATCAAATCAATACAATAGATTAATATATCGTATTTATATGTGTTTTCGTGGGTCATGGATTTTTTAGGGTGGAAAAATTAAAGGGACAAGTCCTCCGGGACGGACTTCAAGCCATGGTCCTTAGTCTGAAGATTTGTAGGCAAAAGACCTGGAAAACTGAATAAGAAGTACTCCGTGCAAGAATTAATCGACCGTTATCCATTGAAGTAATACCTTAGTTGCATACTATATATCTCATTGAGGCGATGTGCTAACCACATGTCACTCGTTGACGCTTTAGGTAAATAAGCGTAGGTAAATTACCTTGGCTAAAATCTTCCCGCTAGGGAGCACCCATGTCCCTATGGGACGTATAGGGATATACCCTATATGTACATATACATGTGTTCGGCGTAATGCCTTGTCGAGGGTTGAGATGAAGCCCTCATTATTAATGATCTGAGCTGTACAAGGAACCCAGCTGATCAGACCTGTTGCACCATATAATCACAGATGTAATGAAATGGAAAAATATGGATGCCACAAGTATGGAAAAAATAATTGAATGAAGTTTTGGCGGAGGAGAAACAGGAGAAACCCCGAGAAAAACCTTCCTTGGCTACGATTGGTTTACTACGAATCCCATTTGAATTGACCGAGACCCGAACTCGGGGCCCGGAGTCGAAGGGCAAAAACAATTAATGCATAGAGTGTAATTACTTAAATATTTGACTAGTATACATTGTTATTTTGTTTTACGAAAAATATTCACAATTACATTTATTATAATTTTATGTATAAAGACCAGTCCCACAGTCTTCAGTTCAGTGCTTTTGACTACAGTTCATGAGATTCCGAGTTTGATTTCCGATCAGACCAAAGGAATTTCTCCTTAAAATGAATTATTCCAGTGGTCGCCTATGGTCTGAAATTTAGGCTTCGTTGCCATGTATTACCCATCATTCCATCGAAGTAAAGTTATTCTACCTTCCAGGTGCCACAAGGTCAGAAGTGGGTTATAATTCCGCCAACACTATGAGGAAATTCCAGAAATATTTTGAGGCCTCCCTGATGGCTTAGGACAAAAAATAATTATTTTAGTTGATTTGAGATAGATATAATTTGAATTTTATCTGGCACATAGGACTGTATTTCGATGTATGATTCAAATAGTTTCACTATTTTTCTTTATATACATGCTCACTATCTTTTACAGTTTCACTTACCAGAACTTGGAATACTCTTTTGCCCTATGCCAGAGTCTAACAAAAGTATAACATCCCTCAAAAACTACCTAAAAATGATTTAATAACAAAATAACATATATACCTCACTAATAGTGTTCTTTTGTCAATTAATAATAATTTTATTTTATTTATAAAAAGCGTATTAAGATTGATATATATTTCAAGTTGGCGTTTTAAATATTGATAACCGAAAAATTAGTTTGTTATATCTCATTATTTTCCTTTGTATTTTTTTCCATGTAACATTATATAGGGACAGTCTACCGAATATTTTATATTTTCTTGTGCTTGTGTACATTTTATTATTGGTTTCATAATTTAATTTTAATCATTATTAACGTTATTATGTTAACGATCTTCTCATATAGATATTATATTAATAGTCAAATTTTCATTTATGTTTTAATATTAGAGTTAATTGTGATTTCTTTATTATAATGTAACATACGTTTGTTCTGGTGAGTGCAAGTGTCTTAACTCCACCAGGATAAATAAATAAATATTTTCAACCAAATATTAGTTTAAGAGTATCAATAATAAATATTCGAGAGGATTCTTAACTGGAGGAAAATGAACAAGTTCTCTAGAGTTCGGTACAATATATAATAATAATTAATTTTTGAACGTCTACTATAAAATAGAAATAGCATAACAAGTTTACAAAAATATACCCGTGATGGCATGTTCTAGCAGGACAAATGTTGTTATATAAGCACTTCAACTGCGATGCCGAGGAAATGTAATCATAAATGAAGCTTGATGATGCGAATAAATGCAAGTTTACTGTCACATATGAGTTGTGTATGATGAAAACATATATGGAACGTAGGATGCAAGTAAAGTAAGATATAAATAATGCAGGTCCTAATCTGAACTCAGCCAAATCCTTCCTTCTTCCTTCTGCAGACGAAAAATCACTTGTTTGTGACGCATCTGCGTAGTTTCTTAGTTTCGCTTCAAAATAACCGATTTTTTTTTAGACGGGCGATTGGAATCCTCTGGGACATTTTCTATGCCGTTGTAATCCAAATACGTGGAAAAACTTCATAATCTATAGAGACGAATACCCGCTTCTTTCTATTTTCCAGCTTTGTCGGACAGGTCTCTCGAAAAATTACAATATCTTCGTCCTTTTAAATTTGATGAGAAAGTAGAATTGGTTTTCTGTACCTGGAATGATGCATTGCGACAAAGACAATATATTCGTTTAAGGAGTTGGATTTTTCTTCTCCTCCCCACAGTTGAGATTTACATTTTCCTTTCGCATTATTTAGCTTTAATGTTTTTGCTCACAAGCATAGGAGCGACACCCAGATATAAAATGGAGATTTAAAATGTTCTATTTTACGGGAATCTATTCCGAATCAATAGAGTTGGAAAGTAATACCAGTACTAATAATAATAATAGTAGTAATATTAGTGGTGGAGTTAAGACCATAAGGTCTTACCTAATACATCAAACTTCCTCAAATCGTATCCGACTCAGGGCTGTCCGATGCAGGATTATCCGACACCGAGGATGAGATGCTATATTGCCCCTTATACTGAAAGCCGAGGACACCTGACGCACCTACACAAGGAAAGATAAAATAAGATGAAACGAAATGATTGTGGAGAAATGGTGGAATGAAATTTGTAGTAAGAGAAAACGAGAGAAGCTTACCCAGAATTCGTTTTGTCCACCACGAAACCCACATGGAGACGTGAACTCGGGACGCCAGCGGTGAGAGGAGTATGTCTAATCGCTTGCACCTTTCTGTCACTTCACCAAGGTTACATTGTGCAGATATAAACATTTAAGAATTATCTACGTTTAATTAATATTACATTAGACCTACACAATATACAGGTAATAAGGAAAATACCAAATATATTAAACTAATAATAATAATAATAATAATAATAATAATAATAATAATAATAATAATAATAATAATAATAATAATAATAATAAAAATAATCCATCCATGGTATCTTTAACTTGTCGTGGTGGAGTGGCTTGCGTGCTTAAATGATTCTGAGAGCTATTACGGCGGTAGCATTGCTGCCGATAGGGTTACCCATGCCGGACTGGTCGAAGGGGATAAGCCAGACGAAAAAAGTACCTTGGTCGAAAGAGTGACGATCTTTCACCGTAAAAATATAACCGTCAAGAAATGCGGACATGGGTTCAACTGGGATAAAATTTTCCGGAGGTCAAATAGTCCCCCATTCGGTTCTCCGGAAGGGGACTACTTCAGGGAACACATGCCAAAGGCTCAAACACAGGGACATGTTCCTAGGAACATGGAATGTTAGGACTTTATACAATAGCGAGGCACTAGAGATATTTATGCGGGAACTAGACAAATCGCCCTTGGATATGGGAGACTTGCATGGAAGCGACTTGTAGGAAAGCCAGAGGGAAAATGCCCAGTTGGGAAAATGCCCAGTTGGTAGATCAAGAATGAGGTGGGAGAATAACATTAACTATGCTTTAAGGGAAGTAGATTATACAGGGAATGATTGGAAAGCATTAGCTCAGGATAGGGATGTATGGGAGAGCTTATGTCTGTGCAGCCATGAACCTACGGGTTCGATAGTGCCAGTGAGTAAGTAAGTAAGTAATAATAATAATAATAAATAATAAAAATAATAACAATAATAATAGCATATATATTGAATAAAATTATTGGCTTGATAATAAAAGTGCTAATTAGAAACGAATAATAAAGATATATTTACTATTTAAACTATTTATAAATTAATGTCTAACAAAGTATTCAGTGAGCTTGTTTTTGAGTTAGGCAGTTATTGATAGATACTCTACAGACTACGTCACGGTGACGTACACTGTTGATACAAATACACTATGAGAATAAATCTTGTAAGTCCATTTTAAATTAATAACTAATATAATAATTAAACAAAATTACAATCATACTAAATTGAAACATTGTATAAAAATCAGAAAATGTACAGTTATCACCGGGTTAAATAGTCCAATTCATGTATTCACCAATTTAAAATTATCATTCTCTCTGAATAAATAAATACTATACAATTTGACTAAAACTAAATATATGGTCACACGTAGAAATTCATTGTATAATGGAAATGGACAGCTAATGACAAATGAGGGAAATTTTGAGGAAGTGGCTGAATTCAAATACCTAGGAACAATAATCACAAATAGGAATGAGATGCACAAAGAAATTAAACATAGGCTCAATTCTGGAAATGCATGCTATTATGCATTGCAGAGACTCTTGATGTCCCAACTCGTTTCAAAAAACTTTAAGCTGAAAATATATAAAACTATTATTCTACCAGTTATATTATATGGGTGCGAAACATGGACTCTTACTTTAAGGGAGGATAAGAGATTACGAGTATTTGAGAATAAAGTTCTTAGGATAATTTTTGGACCAAAGAGAGATGAACAGACAGGTGAATGGAGAAGACTACATAACAAAGAACTACATGGTCTTTATAGGAAGCCAGATATTATAAGATCAGTTAAGTCTCGTAGACTGCGATGGTCAGGACATGTTGCACGTATGGGGAATAAAAGACTTGTATGGAAGCTTCTTGTAGTAAAGCCAGAAGGAAAACGCCCAGTTGGTAGACCAAGAATGAGGTGGGAGAATAATATTAACTATGATTTGAGGGAAGTAGATTATACAGGGAATGATTGGAAATCATTAGCTCAGGATAGGGATGTATGGAGAGCTTACGTCTGCACGGCCATGAACCTACGGGTTCTATAGTGCCAGTGAGTAAGTAAGCAAGTAAGTAAGTACAATTTGGCATTTTGTTAGTTAGGAAAGAAATGAAGTGCGTAATACAATTATGTGATATGGTGATATCGCTTGTAAATGTTTCTTCTCACTCTAAGGATAATGAAATGCTCCGATTTGGATAACTGTGATACAATTTTTTTGCAGAACTAAATATTAATTTTATCCTAACATTTCAACATGTTCACAATTCGTTTTTACGTTCTATTTCTGGCATGCGGATTTGATTTAGATGCACCGTCCCTGGAATAATTATTGTAATGGACTCGTATATGAGATCGTACAACTCTCCATCCCTTATCACTCCTATATAAAATACTACACATATAATCGCCTAATAATTTTTCACACCGCTTCGATAGACTCTCCAATATACAATATTTAGTACATTGCCCTTTATATTCGTATCCCTCCTCATCGCACTACTTAGTACCCACTATATATTTTAGTTTCTCTTGCCAGAAAATGAAAATTTCTTCCGCCTTATCAGAAGACAGCCAAACTATATTCACGTCCAAAAACAAATTGAAAAATGATTTATTAGCAAACTAACAAAAACATTTCAATACATGATAAAATTGTATTGAGATGTTAGATTATTAAAAATTATAACATAAAATTATACATTTATGTACATTTTATTCAATCTCTCCTCAGCAGAAGGTTGTATGTGACTCGCCAGTTACTATTAGTACCTGGATAGTAACTGGGCAGTAACATACGACCATATCTGCTGAGGATGGGATTGGTCTTGAAAGGTTTACAACATTTTGATCGTTTGAACTGTTGAGCAGACTGAATAAGTTTATACTACTCTGAAAAAAAATCTCAGTAATAGTATTCCGTTAGAAATCATTATTTTTAATCTTTTATAATAAAATATTATTAATATTGATAAATATTATGAGCTGATATTGTACATATAACCGATAGAATAGTTCAGTACATTTGAATACTTTTATTGAAATTTTTTCACGTACAATTTGATAGGGATTTTCTACTGAATCGTTTATATTGCTTTGAACATATTTTATTCCATCCATAGTAATTCTGCCCGAAGGCAGGTCCTTCACTTCAATCATAGCATTTTCATGCTATGCTTGCAGCTTTACAAGGAAATTGTAGGTGTGGTATCTTCCCGTTGCTTTCTACACCGGTAAAGTATGATGATGATGATGATAATGATAAGAATGATCATGATGGCCATATGATTTCGGGGACCGTTTGGGCCTTAAAGTTTTCCTGACATTTGTCTTACAGGTGAGGAACAACCCCGATAAAAACCTCACCCAGAAAACCCCCCGACCGGGGATGGAACCCGGGCCCGCTGCGTGACAAGGCAGCATGCTACCTCGAGACCACAGCGGTGGACTCATATTTTATTAATAGTTTTAAAGTTAACCCATTAACTTATAAATTATAAAATAACTAACTCACCACTACTGTCGAACCAGTAAATCCATATAAGTTCTCCACATATTCCTATCCTGAGATAATGTTTTCCAATCATCCTCTGTACAATCTACATCACCCAAATCATGGTTAATGTTATTCCCCCATCTCATTCTTCCCCTACCTACTGCCCTTTCCCTCTGGTTTTACTACAAGGAATTTCCGTGTCCCATACATTGTTAAATTACAGCTATTGATATTTAAAAAAATAATTTTGGTTAAGTTTTCATTTCAGTACGCATACACAATATTACAAATATTTTTATTTTTGTTCTCTATTATTATATAAAATGTTTATTATGGTGAGTGGAAGAGGTCATATGGCCTTAATTCCACCAAGCTAAAGAAATAAATAAATAAAACTAAATATTGAAGATTGTTTTTACGGATGAATTTTCGTTCAATCGCCAATTTCAATATTATAAGTTTGTCTGGAAAGCTGAGATGTATTAGATACAATTTGATAATTGATTACGTAGGGTAGAATTCATAAGATATGAAAATAAAACACTCATCATTGGGAGAAAATATATTTTTATTATTTTATGTTAAAGTAGACATACACATATCTGGAAGAGATTGATTTCTCCTCCACATAATCTGCATTTATATGTTGCCCAACATTTTCTACTATAATATATGGAAATAACTACACGATATCACCGGTGAACTACTGAGAGAATTCAGTTTTTGTTTAAATTCAACTCGTTGACTGAAGGAGTAGTTTTTAACATGCATTTCCTTCTATTAGCCCAATAGTTTGCTTTCTTGATGTAGGATAAAAAAGGTATTATTTTGGTTTAGGAAACTAAATGATAGTTATGATTATATTGAAGAAGTCATTGCATAAATGATAGCTACTTTGTGAACTGTAACATAAGCGACTAGGTGTTGTAATTTAAAAAGTAGCAAAAAAAAACGAATGATTTAGTGTACGAGAATGTGATAAAAAAATTTATTTATTTATTTATTTATATATGTGTGTGTGTGTGTGTGTGTGTGTGTGTGTGTGTGTGTGTTTGTGTGATTTTCTTCAGAAGAATATGGAAAATAGAGAAAAAATAATTTTGAAGTGGGGATATAAATTACCGAAAAGAATCTTGCGGTATTAATATTATTAATTAATTAATAAAATATTAATAATAAAGTGAATGCATTACTTGTGGTAGGCTAAGGTATTACGGATATTGCAAAAAAGCAGAATTAGAAATGTTATGAGAATGCGAGACCGAATAAGCTTTGTTACGAAAAACTTAAAATTTCGCAATATACTAGAATAGGATTCCACTCATTGCATCTACTATGATAACTCAAATTATATTGGCATCTTGGAACGATATAGGCCTACAAGATAATTGTAAAGAATCTCGAAGATACTAGATTAGATATGAAATAATTTGTATCTAGTGGCCCGTTTTATCATAAATCTATAGTCATTTGCGCTAAAATAGCCATTAACTTTCAAAGAATGTCACGACGTTATGAGGAAACATTGCTGATTTTTTTCAGACTACGGGCTCTGTCTTCATGGAACACAAATTTATAACTCCTGTCATCGGTTTTTCTTGAATTAATTATCCTTATTTTAAGTACATCTCTAAAATAACTTTGTTTATCCTAATTATTTTTTGTTATCTGAGAAAGAATAATTACCATTTTATAATTGAAAATAATAAGAACAAATGTTAATGAACAATAATGTCAGTGGAACAATTTTTAACTACTGCACGTTCTAAGTATGCAATGCTAAAGTATAAAGATCATAAACAGTTTTGAATAGTGTTAAACGTACGATAATAGAGATTAAGGGAAATACGACTCATCAATACAAATTGGAATGTCTGGATTATGTTATTATGGAAAACGCTTCATGAAGGTATATAATATAATTTGGTTTAAACGTGTATTACACCTGTAATCATACTCATCTCACAACATTTCACTTATTTACATAGGTAGCCTATAATATATAGCACATAGCGCTTTGGTCGAAAGAAAACAAATGTCAAGTCTTAAAATTTAGAGAAGATACTTGGGATAAGAGAGTTATAGTGCCACCAAACTAATCGAGAACGGCCGATATTATAGGGCATTTGGTCTTACTTTACCGCTCAAGGTCATGCACATCTGATCCCCACTACTATTAGTAGTCGTACCCTAGGCAACTGACACCACGTGCTTTCAGTTGCTGTTACCGGTGCAAATCATCACAGTAATCATGTTAGCTCAGAACTAGTTTGACAGTTGAATGAACGCCGGCTTCGTGAAAATGTATCTCTTTTTCCGCATGACCTTAAACGATAAAGTAAAATAAAATGTACTATTTTAACCAATCTATATTTTCTGGTCGCTGTGATGAATATGTCCACCACTATGGTTTCGAGGTAGCGCGCTATCTTGTCACGCAGTGCGATCCCTGGTCTGGACAGGCTCCTGGGTGAGGTTTTTTGGGGTATTTCCTCACCTGTAAGACAAATGTCAGGATGCGTAGTGCCCATCGGTCCCCCAAAATTATCCGGCCATCATCATCATCATCATCATTCACCGGTGTGGAAAGCAACGGGAAGCTACCACACCTATAATTCCTTAGTGAATCTGTAAAGCATAGCAGGAAAATGCTATGATTGTAGTGAAAGACATGCCCTCAAGCAGAACACTATAGATAGATTAGGTAGATAGAGTAACAGATAGACATGAATATTGACACTCCTAATGCCGTTTGAGTTTATATTTAGCTCCTGGGCATGGGAATAAGAAGGGTTGAATAATAAAACTCCAAAATGACGGCGAATCAGTAGTTTATGTTTATAAACAAACACTTTGTTTTTCGGTTAGCAGCTCGGCAGAATATTACGAGTTGTGTAGTATGGTAATTATTTAAACTAGATATTTGTGGCTATGCTCATTTCCATTCTATTGAAAACTCTGTTTTGAACAATTATTTCAGTTTACTGTTCCATATTATTAACACTGATATAATATTTAAGCACGGTGAAGTTTAAAGTGCATTATTAGTATTTTAATGAGCAAAAAGGTGATATGAAAATAGAATACATTTCACAGCGCTTAGTACTGCTTCATTTGTATTATAAATGAGCCATCTGAAATATGACGTGCTTAACTCTTTAAAAATTTATGTTATTTTATTACCTATCCTGGCCTACGTATAAGCCTATGGTTTATGAATCTTTATTTTTTAATTGAAGCAATATACATTATGTGGACACATTATTAAACTCTGAAACTAAAGTAGTCTATATTCTGAGAAATTAACATACAATATAAGCCTGTAGCAAATTTCTGTAATGTTAATAATTTAAAAAACTTTTTATAGATAGAAGTACTCAGTTTACGTATTACTTATTTCATCATCATCAGCATCAATCTTAGGCCCTCTGACCCGTTCTGACTTCAAGAGATTTGGTCTCTCCATCTAGCAAATGGTCTTCCTTGACTTCTATATCCTGTAGGTCTATAATTTATAATCATTTTAGGTCTATCATCTGGCATTCGTAGTAGATGTTTGTACCAATTTTGTCTTTTGTTTGTCAATTTTATCCATCAATTTAAAAATATTTCATTGATCTCTTATCTCTGAACTTCTTTTCTGGTCCATAAAAGTATAGCCCGTCGTTGGCTTTAAAAATCTCATCTCCGTTGCCTCTATGTTTCTCCTATGTTTACGAGTCAAAGTCAAATTTTGACCTTCATGCATGATATTAGGAACGGCCATGACTTTATAAAATTTCAGTTGAGTATCTTGAGTTACTTATTTCAATTTATTATTGATAGCTTCTTCTTTATATTAGTATAATCTCTCATCTTACAGGTACTATTTATATACACACGCCACCCAGATCTTACAATGGCACGATATATCGGGATTGTGTGGATCAACACGAACACACAAGGACATGGAGGGCCTCCCTGAATGTGTGATTCGCTCAACATTAATACGAAACACATCATTCACACATTCATATTAAACATGTCGAATATGATAATGATAATTATGATATTCAGATAATGTTCGGGGATCATTTAGACCTTAACGTGTCCTGACAATTGTCTTATAGATGAGGAGAAACCACGAAAAAAAAGAAACCATACCTAGGAAACTTATACTGACCGGAGATCGAACCCATGTGCTCGCTACGTACGGTGCAACGACGCTACCCGAGACTACAGCGGTAGTTATTACTAATAACAATTAAGGCTATAATTTTTATTCTGTGTGTCAAAATTTTAGTTTTTTAATTAATCGATCGTAATGTCTCGATAGCAAACACTTGAAGTTCATATTTAGAAAGTGATTCTTTTTTTAATCGCTATTTTATGTAAAATTTTACTGTAGCTCTCCGAGATACTTAAGAGAACTTCATACGCTATAGTTAGAGAGATGCATAATCTGGTTATCATCCTATTTGATATGTCATTTTTAAATTTAATTATATAGGTCTATGTTTTATATGAAATGGCTACTGGCGTAAATGGTTAGACATTTTCCCTAATCTGGAACCCAAGTTTGCGTCGCGGTCACTCTATGTGGGTTTAGTGGTGAGCAAATCGGAGCCAGGATAGCTTCTTTCTCCTTTTTTCTCCAAGTTTCCTCTCTTAACACTAAAATGACTAGGGGACATTTTTATCCTTCTATGAAGTTCCTTAACCTCTACCCCCTATACCTATGATTCAAGTGGCTTGTAATTTTACGGCTTTTTATTATTTGATGTAAATTTACTTCCTGTGAAATTCAGAAGTTGCAATTTCAATATGAACGGAGTTACAGAAGTTACTATCTATAATGACTGAGTTGTCAAAAAGACCCCTATAGTATTTTTCACCGAAATACGATATTTTAATATAAATATCGAAATACAAAGCCGTGAGTGGAATAAAATGGAGAGTTCTGCAAAATAATGTATATTTTATGGCACTTTCGGAACAATACAACTTTTAATTATTTTTTTAACAGTAGAAAGACTGCGGGGTCATGTTGATCCCTCTATGAAGTTCCTTAACATTTATCCCCCATACGTATGATTCAACTGACCTGTAATTTTATGACTTTTTATTATTTTATGTAAATTTTCTTCCATGAAATACAGAGGCTGCAATTGCAGTATGAACGAAGTTATTTCATATAGGGATCAAAATGATTCCTCAGTCGTTATATGTAGGACGTGACCTGGAGTCTTTCTAGTGTCAATAAGTTAATTCCATCACTTCTACATACTAACATTTTGATCCATTTCATCCCATCTGCTCGAGATCGTTTTACTTCATATACTTTAGTATTCATCTGATCTCATAACTCGGACTGGCATTTCGCTGATAGAGGGTTTACTGTCTTTTTACTACATTTTTTTACATAAATGGTTTTGACGTTTAATATGTTTGATGTTTCCCATACCACACAGCCGAGGCGATAAATGGCAGTAGCCTCTTTGGCCTATTAAATTATTAAATTAACTGTTTTTTTTTCACTATGCATTTTCGGCGAGAAATTAAGCATTAGTTCTAAATGTAGGTACGTTTTATTTTCCAGTAAATTCACAAAATAAACAATGCATGCATATACCCCATACGTGTCTCTTTGGGGACATAGGTTTTATGACGAAGCTCGTTTAAGATTTTTAAAATCATTACGAAACGTCGTTGAAGTCTCTGTGTTAATTTTTTAAGGAATATAAAACAGTATCTGAGATATGAATCGTCCTCAACAATCAGCTGTGTAATTTTGTAGGAGGCCTATCGAAAACTAAAGTTTCATCTTCTCCTTTCAGTTTGGTACTGACTGTTGCTGGTAATAATTTTTCACAGAGGGTTCACATTACTGGATATATTATCTTTTAACAGGTGTTCGTTTGTGTTTTCCTTTATAATTTCTAACTCTTCGAGAACGTTGATTTTCGATGTATCGTTTTCTCTATACAAGCTCGATAATACATTGTATATTGTGCTAAATTGATGTCCTGCATCTATTATGTGTTTTGAAAAATTAGATTCATCCCCATTGTTCACCGTAATCTTTAAAATGGTCATTAAATCTGTAATGACGTTTCTAGTGAAATCTCTAAAATATTAATTAAATCTTGTAGTGAACTTTCTAGTAGTTCTTACAAGAAACTTCACTACAATATTTAATGAGAATTTTAGAGATTTCGTGAACAATGAGTGTAGTTCTTAATAGAAACTTCACTACAAGGTTTAATGAGCATTGTAGAGATTTCGTGAACAATGAGGATAGTTTTTACTAGAAACTTCACTACGAGACTTAATGAACATTTTAGAGATTTTGTGAACAATGAGGCTCAATCACGTTTTTCAAAATACATAATAGAAGCAGAGCATCAATTTAGCACAATAGACAATGTATTATTATCTATCTTGCATAGAGAAAACGATACATCGAAAATCAACGTTTTCGAAAAGATAGAAATTATAAAAGAAACCACAAACAAACACCCATTAAATGTGAACATATCCAGTAATGTGAATCGTCAGTACAAAATGTTATTCAGCAACAGTCACTACCAATCTGAAAGCAGAAGATTAAACTTATTTTTTGAAGGCCTCCTACAAAACTACACTGTTGATTCTTGAGGACAACAGACCTGTTTCATATTTCTTAAACCAATTAAGCTAATATAGTTATTTCTATTTCCCTTGCGATACCAGTGAATTACATGTAGTCAGGATATCGCCTCTTTGAGACATCTAGTAGGCAACTAAGGTATTACTTGGATGGAAAGGTCAGTTAAATTTTGCTCAGATGCACTAATTTAGGCTTCAGCCTGAAAATATTCAAACGCGGGACCCATTACTTAAATTCCCTCCTGGAGGACTTATCTCTTGGATGTTTCCACCTTATAAATCCAAAAATCCATCGAAACCGACCGAGTTTAAACCTGCGACTCTCGGTAGTAAAGGAAAGGAACATAACCACTACTCCACCGAGGCCGATCCAATTAAATAATAAACTATCATAAATGTGTAATGTTTGTAGGCTATATTTGACATCTCCTGTGTCACTCATGGTGCTATAAATTAGATTAGATTAGAACAACTTGTGAGCTCGGGTTATTGTCCCCGTAACAGGGAAACCTTGTGTAGGTTGTTTGTACAGGTTGTTCGTAACCTATTTGTGATAGAAACATGCGGTGTTTTACAACGTATTCTACGTCTCTCACAGTTTTGTTTACATTTGTTGCAGATTTTGATTTAAATGACTATGACGACACCACAGAAAAAGGCCAATGTATAAGGCTATATGCTGAGGTAAATCACCAGTAATTGTTAAGCGAAATTTCCGTCGGCAATATGGAAGAGATCCTCCATCCAAATCATCCATAATTTGATGAGCCGAGAAATTTCTAGCGACTGGCAGTGTAATGGAGATGCCACGAAATGGATGACCAGGTGTGAGCCAAAAAACTATCGACAATGTGCAACTTGCATTTCAATGCAGCCCTCAATAATCGGTTTGTCGTGCTTCATGGGAACTTAATTTAACAAAATCAACCATTCATGAAGTCTCCCATAAGAGGCTACATCTTCAGGCCGTATAAAGTGCAAATTACTCAAGAATTACTATCTCGGCGTGCTGAATGTACTGACTCCATGATGAACGTAATTGACGAAGACGATGAGCACCTGCAGAGGGTGATTTGATTTGATGAAGCGACTTTCTATGTGTCTGAATATGTTAACCGTCATGTGGGATATAACCGGATATGGGGTACTGGTGATTTACCAGACTCAACATACCACCATATACATTGGGCCTTTTCCTGTGGTGTCATCATTGTCGCTTAAATCACAATCTGCAACAAATGTAAACAACACTTCGAGAGATGTAGAATACGTTGCAAAAAAACTGCAAATCTCTACCTCAAATAGTTTATGAGCTGTGTTACATTGTTTTGGTAGCAGGACTTTGTGGATATCCTGTATTACTGTTTGTACCAATTATTGTTGTTATATATGAATGTACATTAAATATACTGTACTATGTTATGTATTCTGGTTTCGACATGTCAGAAATTGACACACGACTCATATCGTCGTTAGTGGGTTTGGTCCAAGGCCTCATGGGACTGTTAACAACCTTCCCTTTTGCCCTATTCTGCCCTAAGTTATCACATATGCTCAGAATTGTAAGGATGTATACGAATATGCCCCCACGGATAACCAAAACCACATATTTTATACATTAGTGGTTTACCAGACCAGACTATTTTTCTTAATTAAGATGAGGTGAAGGGTGATATGAAATGAATGAGTGAGTAAATGAAGATGAAAAGACATAATAGGGGAGGGAAGAGAAGCAGAGAGTGTTGGTGGGATAAAATTCGGGAAATGGGAGAACTCCGAAAAAATCCGAAATTCCAGGTATAGCCAACCACCAATGCCCCTCCTGATCCACCAGAATCAGGTGCTATAACATACTAATTTTTATTATGTACTGGATTTGGAATGGAATCTACTCATACCGTGAGGGAAACTGAATTGGACTAACTATCTGGTATGTGAAGTATGGAAATCCAGTTTAAAAAAATGTAATTGATAAATTGGGTCATGCTACGCGTGTGGATTCCTTGGTGTTGTCTTTCGCTATCTAGAAATTTATCCGGCTTGGTTTTCCGGAGTTCTCGTACCACAAATTTGATTTAATTTAATTCATGAGTATAGATAATTATTAGTATATTCAGGGTGTATCAAAATTAATAGCACAAACTGAAATGGCTGAAAGTATACGATAATAGAAGCAAAAACATTCTAGTAAACAAATGTGTGGTTATAAGTGGCCACTGATTCCATTAAGAAACACCGTCCTAATTAGTACAAATTTATTTAGAAAGTAGTATTTTCTTTTAATTTCCTTTCTATGTTGTCTCAAAATTCACTCACGGCTTTACGTACCAAGGAATATAATTAATATTTTACACATTATACAGTAATACTATACACTCGTACGTGTTAAAGGAAATATTCAAAGTGTCGTCCCTGTATCTGGTTGCAATATCTGCAGTGTGTTTCGATGTCATATTTACAACGCATGACACCAGTGGCGACTCATGACCACATATTCACAATGATAAATCTCGCACACGGTTTGTTTTTCGACCCATATTTTCTGGAACTTTTTGCTCCTATTAACAAGGAATTTAAACCGTTTCAGTTTGCGCTATTAATTTTGATACACTCTGTATAACTGTAAGTAGACCTAGCATTTAACAAAAGTTAGTCAAGTGAGTGGTGTCCACTGCATAGAACACTGTCTGATGTAGTAAACAGCTTGAACGCTTACAAACTCGAGCCCATATGTTGTTCTAATCTACTCTAGTAAACAACGTGCGCTGTGTAAACCACGAACCACTGGGTACATTAAGAATACAGGGAGTGTGCTGTAAGTGAAATTAAGTGTTTGTATAATTTTCGATTAAATATGCAATCTATTCTATGAAGCTCTATCCGTCATCTTCATTAGATTAGCTAGGCGAGTCAACCTCATCCCTGATGTTTACAAGTGGCCTTACAACCCCGTCACTCTAACCAGTACCAATATTTTTTTGGGTATAGAGCCCTATTTATAGGTAGGTTACTTAATGTGTTTTATTGTGACTATTTAACTCATGCCCCAAATGGCAGTCAATGACCAATCACATTTCAATGAAGTTTGATTTACAACCAATCACAGTCGTTATTAACTCGATTTTATCACTTTCATTTCACCGCTTTCATTTTATCAAGTGGCTCCCAGATTGTATATACAATGCACGAATGTAACCAGATTCTGCTTGCGAGATATAGTACAAAAACATTCGTAGCAATTGATCATACCATAAAAAAATAAACCACTGTTTTCACTTCCTTCAACGTATTATTTATCGGGAATTCACGTTTTAGAAAAAACATAATTGACATATTTACATCATAGGACATCAGAAATTAAGTAATAACCTGAAATGATATGTTTATTTTTTTCTCCACTGGGGTGCATTCTTACAATATTGCGATTCTATTTGGCAATAAATATGATCTGGTTGAAGTGATGAAAAAATGAAACATAACGTTTCTCATTTGTTTTCAAACATAGATGTATACATTAAAAATATACATATTTTAAAATAACTATATTCTATAATGATTTGTTAGTAAACAGTTTAATTTTATTCGTTAAATAGTCCTAACAAATGCCACGCTTGATTTGCAAATTATCTAGATAAATTCACTCGTGGCATTCCTTATGATAATTTTATCGCTTATCTTCATGTATAAAAATTAATGTGAGTCTGTCTGTTTGTCCTTAATGCATTCTAGAACTATTTGACTGATTTGAATGGGGTTTTTACCATAATTTAGAGAAAGTGTATGGGACAATTATCATAAGTAATGCCACGAGACACGCCGTAGCGTAGTGGTTAAGGCACTGAGCTACAAGCCGGAGGGTCGAGGGTTCTAGTCCCATTGGGGTCAGGATTTTTAAACTGACCCAAACCCTCTGGCGGCACTATGGCCCTGGGGTCGACTCAGCCTCTAACTGAAATGAGTACCAGACGCTTGTTCTGGGGTAAAGGCGGCCGTCACGCAGGGCTGACAACCCGGCTGACATAAAGTGCCGATTGTCTAGAAAACGTGGGAGCCTTAACCTCCTACTACCCCAAGGGCCTCCTGAGGCCTGTTGTGGGAACACTTTGCTTTAATGCCACGAGAGATTTTCAAATTATCGATAAATTCACGACTCACGAATGAGGAGTGAATTTATCTAGAGAATTTGTAAATCAAGAGTGGCATTTGGTAGGACTATTTAACGAATAAAATTAAGCTGTTTACTCACAAATCATTATTTAAATATAGTTTTTTTTAATATGTATATATTTAATGTAAACGACGATGTTTGAAAACAAATGACAAACGTTATGTTTCACTTGTTTATCACTGCGACTAGATCATATTATTTATTGTCAAACGATCGCAATATTGTAAGAATTCACCCTAGTGGAGTACAATTAAACACATCAAACTGTATATTAATTAATGTCTGATGTCCTATGATGTAAATATGTCAAGTATATTTTTCTAGAACGTTATTACCTGGGAAGAAAAGTGCAAACAGAGGTTTACTTTTTTATGGTATAATCAATTGCTACAAATGCTTTTATATTATCTCCCGCAACCACGATAAGGTTACATTCGTACACTATATATATATATATATATATATATATATATATATATATATATATACAATCTGGTAGCCACATGCAGTCACTGCAAAATAATGATATGACCTATTCAGAATGTTAAAAAGGAGAATCTTGATTTTACAGTGATAAAATTAAACTGAAAAAACCGAGGTGAAAAACTACTGTGATTGGTTATGAATAAAAAATAATTGAAATGTGATTGGTCATTGACTTCCATTTGGGGCATTAGTTAAATAGTCGTTACATATATTTTATCTTACGTAATCTATGTCCGGAGCTAAAAAAATACATCGGTGCACTAAAAATTCGTTTTTTGGGAGCTTAAATGGCTTGCACTGCATAAACCATAACAAATTCACTAAATTAATGTATACAGAATTGAATATCTCAAAAAAAGTCTATTAAGAAGTCCTTGACAGCCTAGGTCTATTTTTCAGGTATTACTCGTAATAACCGTTTTTGCCTTTCAGCTTATTGATGCCAAGAAGATCAGGATAAGTATATTCACAGGCTACGCCGGTTAATCAGCACGGTGTATCTAAAAATAAATACGATATAAATGTATAATTATTTTTCTTTTTACTTATTCAACTAAACATAAAGACATATTTAATTTATTTAAGACTAGCGTTCCCGGCAGACGTTGTCCTACCCGAACGTTCAATTCTCATGTCATGGGCGGATGATAAAAATATTTTACTTTTTACCATATAATTCAGAAATTATGACATAATTAGATAGTACTAAATAAGTCCGCAAGAAAACCTCTTACAGCCTTCTGTTGTGGCTCAAGAAGTATGAATGATGACGTCACATAGTCATGCATATTAGAATTGTACCCTCCTTTGCAGGTAAGTTAAGAACCGTCATATAACAATTATATTAGAGTGAAAAAAAAAGATAAATTGATGAGAGTGAGTCAAAAGAGTTTTTTTTCCCAAGCTAGATTTCATTTCTGATCCATAGCCGACATTCCATGAGAAACATTTCTTTCCCCGTAGAGACTCGAACCAGCGTAAGTCCCGTAGTTCTGCACCAAGACTTCTTGCCTTAACCACCCGGCTATGGCGCGAGACTCTTGGTATTAATGAAAGACAAAAATGGTTATTGTGAGTTATCCGTAAGAGATAAGGGACTCTTGGTATCAATGAAAGACAAATGTGTTTTTTGTGAGTTATCCGTAAGAGATAAACATATGCTGTCGCGGACATTTTTGTAGAGCTTTTTGATATATTCAATTCTGTGTACATTAATTTTGTGTATTTGTTATGGTTTAGGCAGCGTAAGCCATTTAAGCGTCCAAAGAGCTACCTTTTTCATGTTTTCCAATACAAAGGGAGATTTTTAAGGGAGTAAGAGTTGAGTATCACAACTCTCTTATAGCCTATGTTCATCCCGGGAATCTCCTGAATATTTTGCAAAAAACCCCATCACAATCGGATCAACGGTATGGCCGCGCATAAAGTACTAACAAACAAACAAATATACAAACAAACAAACATTAATTTATATATATAAGATTAGCAGCGCACGTAGGGTATTAGCTAGTGATTTATAAACGCAGCACACCATAGCGTGGTAAGTTAAGACAATACATCACAAGCTAGAATGTTATGAATCAGAGTCGATGTTGAGATCAGGATTTTTAAACTGCCCTTAACCTTCTGGCGGTACTAGGCCAACTCTGCTTCTGAATTTCAGGTATTATAATATGCAAGTATGTCCAATGTGATGTAACTCTGAAGACTAAATACATATCCCAGCAAATTGCAACTATTTTGGATATTGGATATGACAATTGTTGCCGAAAACTATTTCTAAATTCAAATGGCGAGAGATTGGCGTGCTACAAGCTATTCGTAAACCCAAAAACTTGGTAAAATGTGTGCAGATATCTGGATAGCACGAGGAAAAAAACTCATTCGTATAAATAAATATTTAAACAGAACATAATTACTAATATTAAATAATGTTACTACTTAGCTATACCCCGTTCTTCCCCTTGTGGGGATGACGGCACTCCCTAATGGGAGTGTTTCAACCAAGCTAAATTAGTTAGGCTTATTTGCCTGTAGTTGTCTATGAATGATATGGGGTCGGGATATCTTCTCAGTGAGACACCTAGTAGGCTACAAAGGTATTACTTATATGGACAAATATCGGACAATTTTGCGCAGAAACCTCTTTACTAAGCCTTGAGGTTCTTTTACGAGCCCGAAAATCTTCAGTCTCGAGACACGTGGCTTAAGGTCCGTTACGGAGGACTTGTCCCTTACATTTTTCCATCCTAAAAACCCACCGAACTTAATTGTTTAATATGTAATATAATTGTTGGCTACTGTTCTAAGAAGATTTATGTTACTACTAAACATTTATGTATTGATACGGGCTGTCAAGAGCACTTACTGCTTGCTGCCCGTGCAATCCAAGTTTAAATAATTCTGTTTTGCACTATATTTATTTTTAATTATATTACGAATGTTCCACAATATAGTGTTTCTCCTTCAACCAAAGTGATTTGTTGCCAGAAGTTCCTGTCTAAAGCATCTTCTTCCCTCAAATCTCTAGCTTCCATACTTATCCTCATTCCATCTATCCAACGTTTTCTATATCTGCCACGTCCATTTCTTCCATTAGTTTTCCAATCATTGATATTCTGTCTTCTTCCATTCGTATGAGGTATTCATACCATTTCAAACTTTTTCTTCTATTTTTTTCTAATATGTTTTTTTAACTTGCATTCAAGCAAATTTTAAATTAAAATGTAGCTTATTTTTCTCAAATAAATAAAGATCCACAGTGGAATGCAGGCTTTCACGGCCGGTAATCATGGTAATAAAAGATTCCGGGCTATGTTGCCGTGGTCTATAACTGGCGTTTCTTCCAGACGTTTCTCCCTCAACTGCGGAGGGCATCTTCAGTGGCGAGCGCTTCCAACTGTTGTTTCCCTGTCGTAGACTCGACTGCGGCCACATAGCCCGGAATCTTTTATTACCACAAATAAAGATCCATGTTAGTGAAATTAAAAAAAAATCCGCATTTATAAAACACAAACAAGACAAGTAGTCTCACTGCTGGGCTTTGGAAGTCATTGGGGTAGTAGGAGGTTAAGGCTCTCACCTTTGTAGAAAGATTGTCAGCAATGTATGACGGCTGCCTTATGTCCAAAACGTACGCGTGGTATCCATTTCCGTTGGTAACAGCATTAGTAGTAGTAGCACATTATTATTATTAGAGTAAGAACATAGTAAGTTCTGTTACAAAGCACTTTATTATATGGGTACGAAACCCGCACAGTAAGTAGAAAACAAGCCAACAAGCTGTTAGCCGTAGAAATGGATTTTTGGAGGCGATCGACAAGAATTTCAAAAATGTATAAATTCAGAAACAGCACAATAAGGGAAATTTTCTACAAAGGTGAGAGCCTTAACCTCTTACTACCCAATGACTTCCTAAGCCCTGTAGTGAGACTACTTTGTCTTGTTTGTGTTTTATAAATGCGGAAATTCAAGCGATTTTTAAATTAAAATGTAGCTTACTTTTCTCAAATAAATATAGATCCATGTTAGTGAAATAAAAAAAACTGCATCTTCTCTGGTGCAGATTTTGCACTAAAAATTATAACTAATTTGACTTCAATCGGAGCTGTTCGAATTTTCAATAATTTTTATAATGCACAGCAAAAAATATTATACGTTTTGAATTTCAGGATATGGCTATTCATTTATTTAAAAAATAAACATGATTAGTGCCGTTGCTTTATACGTATTGTAATATATTTTGCTAAAATTAATTTTGTTAAAGGGTCTCCTTTTTTTATTTTAATCTAAATATTTTTAAAGTCTCGCAAACGCGAAGTAAATGAAATGGTGGAAGTACCCATAAGTAAATAGACAGTAAAATTGCGTTAAGGATTCACCAGAACTGGGTAAAATTAAAGTTTATTTCCAGGGTAATAAACAGATAACAATATTGTTACATTGCAACACAATCTGGAAACACAAGGGTTGTTTTCTTGTGGTGTAGAATTTTATACTTCAACATGAAAAGTGAATGTGTTGTTTTCTTACACAGCAAGAAGGTCAACCCAGTTAAAATAAATGAAGCGAATAAAAAGCCATAATGCGGAAGGTTATGCCTATAGTTTGAAACCGCAGCCCATCTGCAGTAAACTAAACCACATTCTACACTCTAGTGATATCCTATGCTTATGATCAACAACATTCCCATTCTAAATGTCACTGTAAGCGAAAGCTATTCAACTGAGTATATTTTCAAGGCCATGCTACACCCAATCTTGAGTGATTCATTGCGTACTTGTCCTAATCGCTATAGAAATAACGCCGGAATTCAATTAAAAATAATTAAAATCATCGGAATGAAGCCCATTAATTCATCATACAGTGACCTAGTTCATTAAGACAATATGCTACATGCCCGAAGGCAGTGAGTTCATATCCAGATAAAGTCTGGGTTATTAAACTAGTCCCTACCTTCAGGTTGAAACATGATCTTGAGGTCTATCTAGCCTCTCAAGGAAATGAGTTTCAAACGGATCTTCTGAGTTACAGGTGGTCGTAATGTAGGAATTGAAAAACCGGATCACATCTAGTGGTTATTTTTTGTAAAGGTAAGAGCCTTAATATCTTACAAATCCAAAGTCATAATAAGCTTGTAGTGGTATAACTTCAAATTTTACACACATGCACACACACATATAAATGTAAGCATATTGATAGTTTAGACATTGCTGTACCCCCGTGTCAAATTCTAATATTTTGAATAATATTAAGCTTCGTGGGTTCTGAGTCGGCAACTTCGAGTCTCATGGGTCCTAGGTTCAATCCGATCAAGGTTGACTATTGTTTTACAGAGAGAAATTTTGGAAGATGCTGCTTCCTTCGGAGACAAAGTCAAAACCATCACTTAAATATGCGAAATAAACAAATAACAAACATAAATAAATAAACCAAAATATATATATATGTATAGTATATGACATTAACCCTTAAATTGGTATAGCAGTAATATCTCGAGTCAGTTATTTGAATGTGACGGACGGCATTGAAAACTATGTCATACATAACTAGTATTATATGGGATATTGTGAAACTGGACACACTATAAGTATTCATTCGTTTTCTACTTTATTAGAAATCGTCTTCATCTTCTTCTTCTTCGGCTTTCCCCCACTTATAGGTTTGCCCTCTTCAGTTTCCATTTATCTCTATCATTCCAATCTCCCTCTTCCAAATTCCTATCCTCCATTATTGTTCTGACGTAGGTTTTCCATTTCCATCCTGGTCTGCCACGTTTATTTCTTCCAGGGGGTGAACATTGGTACATATTTTTTGGCCATCTTTCATTTTCCATTCTTTGTACATGGCCATACCATTTAAGCGTTTGATTTTCAATCCTCTTAACAACAGATGTGGTGACCTTCATTTCTCTCCAAAGGAATTAATTTCTTATTTTATCATGTCTTGTTTTGGAGGCTTCTTCTAAAATAATCGAATTCAACTTTTCTAATTTTATTCTTTTGTAATTCCGTCAAAGACCAAGTTTCGCTTCCATATGACAAAATATTCCGTATTATGCTCTTATAAATTTTCATTTTAGTTTCCTTTGTAATATTTTTGTCCCAAATTATTCCATGTAATGTCTTAGTTACATTTTTTGCCATTGCAATATTAGTCTGTACATCTCTCTCACAGGTACCTAAACTTGTAATTATGGACCCAAGATATTTAAAAAATTCACATTTTTTTTATTTTCCCTGTTTCAAGTATGAGATCATCCACATCCTTTCCCAAACACATATATTCTGTTTTCTGTAAATTAATATACATTCCCCATTTTTTATATTCTTTCATTAATTTATTTATCATATATTTCATATCATCTTCATCCCCTGCAAAAATTATTTGATCATCTGCAAACAACAATGAATGCAGTACGTTTCCTCCTATAGGAATACCCATTTCAGAACATTTTTTATACCACAAGTTAAGAGCCTGGTCTAAATAAATGTTAAAAAGAATTGGTGACAAACTGCATCCCTGCTTAAGGTCTTTATTCATTGTGAATTCCTCTGTTAAATTATTCTGTATTTATACTTTAGCTTTTCTTTTAATATAGATCCTCCTAACAATATTAATCCATTTATCACAGATATTCATATTTCTGATTTCCATCCATAACAATTGTCGAGGTACACTATCATATGCCATCTCTAAATCAATAAAGGTCATATGTAGTTCTTTATTTTTGCTAGGATTTTCTCTTGTAATTGTCTAATACAGAAAATATTATCAATACATGATCTTCCACTCAGGAATCCACATTGTTCTTCTCTTAAGTTATCTGTTATCTCCTTAAGTTTAAAATTTATAATTTTACTAAAACTCCTAGCTGTTGAAGGTATAACGCTTATACCTCTGTAAATGGAACACAGTTTTTATCACATTTTTTTTTAAATAGGAGTAATGTACGATAAATTCCAGTCTTCTGGGATGTCGTCTCCAATTTCGATTTTATTAAAACGTTTTGTTAAAAATATTACTAAAATATTTCCTCCATGTTTTAGTACCGTCTGAATATTTCCTGGTCCTGGTGCTCTCCCACTTTTGCCTCTTTCAAAACTTTTTTAACTGCATCTTCTGTTATCTCTGGAGTGTCAAATTTATATTCTACATCCTTATCTTGAAGTTGAAACTCATTTATATTTTCTAGAAGTAAACCTTTATAATGTTGCATCCATTCTGATGGTCTTATCAACTGAATATTTATCTTCTTTCTTTCTGTTTTCCTGATATTTTGTAATGTTTTCCAAGCTTCTTTGGATCTAGCATATCCAATCGAATGATCTATATTTGAGCATATATTATCCCAGTACTCATTTTTTGTTCTTCTCACTTCCGCCTTTGTTTTATGTTTTAAAGTGATATATTCATTTCGAGATGTGTTTGAGTGATCTGATAACCATTTCATCCGTGCTTTCTCTTTTTCGTCTACTAATATTTTAATATCTTCATTAAACTATTCATTATTTCTTTTTACTTCTAGGTTTTCTGTCCCAAGTGTTTCTAAAGCTGCTGAATGTATACTTTCCTTTAGTTGATCATACAATTCCACTGCAGATTTATTTAAATTTAAATTAAGTTTTTGTTTTAATCTTGATTGAAAAAGATTTTTTATACTCTCATCATAGAGTAAACTTACTTTATACATTTGTTCGTTCAAAGGTATTTTCCGTTACTTCAATATTTTGTTTTTTCCTACTTTTTAATATGAATTTTCCCAAAAGCATATAATGATCACTTCCGCAATCTGGTTTTCTATACACTCTAACATATTTCACTATCATATCACGCTTTTGTTTCACAATTAGATAACCAATTATTGATTTGAGACTGTTTTTTGTCTGTTCCCATGTGTATTTATGTATTTCCCGATGTTGGAAGAAACTATTCATTATCATATAGCCATGTAGTTTACATAAACTTATCAATCTATCTGCATTGTCATTTTCTACTTTTTCCCCAAATGGTCCAACCACTTCATCTTTCATTCTACTTCCTACTACACTATTAAAATCTCCTGTTATTATTACTTGTTGATGTTTTTTTATTTTGTCCAAAATTTCTGATTGTTTGTCAAAAAATTCATTTTTCTCTATGGTTGTTGCATCCTCGTTTATGGCATATACTCCTATTATTATAAGCTCTATCCCAAAAAGTTTGAGATTTAACTTAATAATTCTTTCAATATCTTCCCAAGACACTATTTTTTTACCAACTTATGTTTTATCAAAATGGATATACCTCTTTTTACTCTACTAGTTTTTGGAACTCCACTCCAGATATGTGTATAATTTCCTAATTTTTCCTGTACTTTCCCTTTTTTTTTTGTTTCTGAGAGCACCATAATATCTGCATTCATTGCTGTAATCTCATCTATTACTTCTTGTTTTTTAGTGTTCATGCCTTGAACATTCCATATGCCAATTGCAAAGGTCCTTTTTCATAGCTTAATTCTGTCATATTTAAATCCACCCGGCTGACATATTTTACTGAAGTACGTAGCGATATACTTTTTTCCAGGGCCAGGTTGCCAGCCTGACGCATAACCCGCAGACATGGAGGACCTGGTCTTTTTGGGGGTTTGTTCTCTTAGCCGACAGGTCTCAGTTTTAAGGCGCTGAGAACTCGCCTTTCGTCCCATCCTGTTAGCTACAGTCTATTACGACTGCAGTCAGGGAGCACGACGAGAACGTAGGATTAGGACTTGCTGGCAGAACTGCTAAAAAAGTCGCAAGTCGCAGTGGCATTACTCGAGAATTATTAAGGTATACATAGTCGGCATCTGTACCGTTCTCGAGGCCGTACCAACCATTTGCTCCCCTATTAGAAATCTATTATATAAAAATGAATGTTAGTTTATTTGTTTGTTTGATGGTTGGTTTGTTTCTTTGTTCGTACTTTATGCGCAGCCATACCGTTGATGGGATTGTGATGAGACTTTTTGCAAAATGTTCAGGAGATTCCCGGGATGAACATAGGCTATAAGAGAGTTGTGATACTCAACTCGCACACCCTTCAAAATCGCTCTTTGTAGTGGAAAACGTGAAAAAAGTAGATCTTTGGACGCTTAAATGGCTTACGCTGCCAAACTATAACAAATACACAAAAATAATGTACACAGAATTGAATATCTCAGAAAGCTCTACGAAACATTCCGCGACAGCATATGTCCAACTCTATCGGATAACTCACAATAACCATTTTTGTCTTTCATTGATACCAAGAAGATCGAGACAAGTACGTAGATTTTTGTGCAAGCATAGCAGCACATGATGGGTATTCTTTTACGGATAACTGACAATAATGAATTCTATCTTTTAGCTCATTTGTGCCAAGAAGTTTTCCGGGCAACATTGAGTAATCAGCACGGGGTATCTAAAAATATAAATTTATAATTATTTTTTCCTTTTACGTTTTCAACTAAACATAAAATCACATTAATTTTCATTAATTAACACGTAGAAAAACTATAAAAAAACTATAAAATAAACAATAATAAATCAATGGCGCTACAGCTCTGAAGAGCCAAAGCCGACTGAGGTCGTTTCTCTCACTGACAGGGACAGTACTTGTGGTTACCTGTCCTTCAATTTTAGTTTGCTTTCTAAACTATGGGCCATCAGAGACTATTATCCTAAATTAACACAAATGCAGTATTACATGTGTCACTTAATGGGGTTCAGATCCCTTACAGTGAGACAGTAAAAAATCTAGGAGTGTTTATGGATAAACATTTAATTTGGAATAAACAAATAAATAACATTTGCAAAACTATCTTCTCAATAATACACTCATTAAATCGTATAAGAAATTGTTTACCGTTTTCTCTAAGAAAAATGCTAGTAGAAACACTCGCAATGCCCCATTTTGATTATTGTGATACTCTTTTTACTGACCTAAATACTGTTCTTACCCAAAGACTTCAACGTGTTCACAATTCTTGCATACGTTTTATTTGTGGTATACGTAGATTTGATCACGTTACACCATCCCTGGAACAATTGTCATGGTTTCGTCTTCAAGATCGTAGAACACATCCATTCCCTATGCCTACTCTATAACATATTACACACATCTTTACCTTATTATTTATCACACCGCTTCACTAAACTCTCTGATACACATAACTTAGATACCCGATCCCTTGAGCACAGTGTCCTTTATATCCCTCCTCATCATACTACCTATTATTCGAAATCTTTTACAGTTTCTCTTGCTAGAACATGGAATTCACTTCCACCCTATGTCAGAGACTGCCAAACTTTACCATCTTTCAGAAATAAATTGAAAATAAAATCACTAACAGAAACAACTCACTAATACTACTTTTTAAGAATTAATAATGCGTTTTTGCATTATTTAATAAAAATAGACTTAGGATTTGTTAATATATTTACCTAATGCCTTGTATAAAAAGCGTAGATTAATTCATTGTAGTGTTTTTTTTCTCTTCTTTTATGCATAGTAGATTCGAGCTGTTATTCCTTTTTTATTCATTGTATCATTAATTTAATTTTAATTGTATTTAGTTTCATTCTATTATTAGACATTAATTTCATTATTATTCAATATGACAGATAATGAATTGTTCAATAACTATTATTGTAACTTTTTTTTGTATTCATATGTAACATGTTTGTCCTGTCTAATATGACTACTATTGTAATTTTTTTGTATTCATGTGTAACATATGTTTGTCCTGTTTTATATGACTATTATTGTATTTTTTTTGTATTCATATGTAACATATGCTTGTTCTGGTGAGTGGAAGAGAAGGCCACATGGCCTTAACTCCACCAGGCTAAATCAATAAAAAAAAATAAACACGATTTCGCTATTTCTCGTATCAATGAATTACTCAGATTTCCTCATGACAATAATTAGATCCAATCACATATCCTATGTAAGAAAGTATCTATGATATAGCAGGATATTGAAACCGGAATCCCTTGGATGTTATACATGCCATTCAGTACACTCAGCAATCAGTGACTCAGATATAGATATTAACTGTTTCAGGCCGTCCAGTGTACAGTGACTATATCGACATTTAGACTCAAATTGAGTCGTGACATAGCGATTGCCCATCTATGCCATAGGTGATGTTATGAATACCATAGGCCTACCATAACATTTTGAGGAGTATGAGCTCATCACTAGTATATCAATTATCTTTAAAGGGAATATAACTTAATTCAGATAATGTCATTATGGCATCGTTTGCTTCTAGAGTAGAATGTGGTTAAACTTTATTAGATTATACATTTATATTTGTTATTGTACAATATCATTAAAATGTAATGGTCTAGTGATGACCTGGTACTTCTATTACATGAACAAATAAAAACAATAAATCAAAAGAACTCCTCGAAGCAGAATTTCCAGAATTTAAAACCTCGCACCAAGCGAAAGTTAAAAATGCCATTAGCACGTCCTAGGAGAGTTTTCAGACATAGAATACCATCATATCATAGCGTATGATTAACCTCATAGCAGATACAAACGACGTTGACTAGAAAAAAAATAGTCACTCGTCGGAATTCTTCTAGGCTTCTAGACTAATGTCAGAAAACTTGAATGCTCGAATATATCTCGAGTCCACTTGCCATCATAATTATCCATATCATATTCACCTTGTTTAGTATGAATGTGTGAATGGATTACGTGTCTTGTAAATGTTCGTGTTGTCTTGGAGGTGGCTCTATCATTAAATTGATCACTCAATGCACTTGTGTGATAAAATATATCCATGTGATCCAGAGTTTAAAATCTTCTCCTGTCAGACCGTGACACTCTAAGGCTCGTGTAACGTAGGGTACGTTACATTATCTATATACGGAAAGGTTAAACTAAAGGAAATAATAAATCTCGCAAAATAACTATTAGTTTAAAAATTAGAGCACAGGCCTATATCTTTATATATATAGGCTATATATATATATATATATATATATATATATATATATATAATTCTTCTGTATGTTTGTTTGTCAATCTACTCCTCCTAAACAACTGGACTGATTTTCATGAAAATGTTTGTGTGTGTCTGATCGGGTCCCTCGACGGTTTACATTCACAATTCTACCCTCTAAAACATTAAGTATAGGAGTTACCTGAAGTGAAAACGGAAAAATAGCTCTAGCGGTAACATGTTTCTGTTTGTCACAACGAAACTCAATATATCATATTAAAATAAATTGAGGTAGGTATGTTCCAAACATGAGCAGAATCCGACAATTAGAAGTGGAGATTTACTCGAGATCCGAAATTAAAAACGGCCTAAACGACTGGACCGATTTTCATGAAATTTTTTGTGTGTGTTTGAGAGAGTCCCTGGATGGTTTAGATTCACAATTGGACTCGGTATGTGGCGCTACGATCGGGTTATAGGATTTTTGTGTCAGATGTGTAGTCATCTGCATTGTCGACATATTTCAATGTGACGTCATCATGAACGGTTCTTGAGCCACAATAGATGGCAGTGAGGAGTTTTATTGCGAACGTATATAATAATATGTAATTACGTTTTAATTAGTGAATTTTATGGTAAAAAAGTAACTTGTATTTTTATCGTCCGGCCATGACACGATAATTAACTTTCGGACAGGACAGTGTCTGCCATATAAGCTAGTATATATATATATATATATATATATATATACACACATATATATATATATATATATATGACAAGATAAGAAAAATAAATGCCTGGACGGGATATATATATATATATATATCCATCCATCCATAGTAATTCTGCCCGAAGGCAGCTTTTTCATGCTATGCTTGCAACTTTACTAGGGAATTGTAGATGTGGTAGCTTCCCGTTGCTGTTTGCTGCCCACACCGGTGAAGGATGATAATGATGATGATAATAATGATGATGATGATGGCTAGATGATTTCGGGGACCGTTTGGGCCTTAACGTTTTCCTGATATTTGTCTTACAGGTGCGGAAAAACCCCGATAAAAATCTCACCCTGAAAAACTGCCCCGACCGGGGATCTACCCCAGGCCCGCTGCGTGACAAGGCAGCACGCTACCTCGAGACCACAGCGGTGGATATATATATATTTTTTTTCACAAATGTAAAAATTATAAAATTACTTTGTAAGCCCAATCTCCTCAACTAATGAAACTTTTGAGAGATTGTTAGCATTTCTGGACCAGTCCCATTCTGAGCAGAAGGTCGTTCTGATAATAAGAGTAGATGGGTTTTGTAGTTTTATTAGTTGAGTTGTATGAACATACAGGGTATTTAATTGTACAATTTTACATATCTGCGTCATCCACTGCTGTGGTATCGGGGAAGTGTCACTGCCCCATACGCAGCGGGCGCAAGTTTTATTCCAGATCGGGACAAGATTCTTGGGTGATGGTTTTTTCGGGCTTTTTCCTCAGCAATAAGACAAATGTCAGGAAACTGTAAGGCCCTACCGGTCCCCAAACATTATCTGGCCATCATAATCATCATCATATCCGCCATGTTTATTATGAATGTGTGTGTGTATGAATGGTATGTTTTGTCTTAACGTTGTGTTGTCTTGGAGGAGGCCCTGACATTGAGCTAGTTGGCGTGTGGCACGTAAAAGTGCCTCTAATGTGAGAGGTTGATCTGCGTAAATGGAATGTAATATTGCTACTTTTAGTAGCAGAACAACCTTCTGCTGAGGATGGGCTGGTCTCGAAAGGATACAATGTTTTAAAAAAAATTGAGTTGCGCAGACTGTACTTACATAGTGCATAATCTTATAATTTGTTATTATATTTTTTTATCGTGACCAATACCTCACGGGAATGTTACCATGATCTTTATTAGTATTGATACAAATTTTAGACGAAGGTACCATTTTGCAATATGGTTGATGTTTCAGAGAGCTTATAACGTCTATTAATCACTATAAAACCAAGTACATCGTGTGTCTATATTGTTTAATGCAGCATTCAGATAAATGAACGGGCTTTTATCGTAATTTTACGCTTGCTGATAATTGCGTTGTTTTCTATGAAATGCTTTTGTTCTCTAAACACGGTATGACACGAAATCATAAACAAATTATTATCCTTATTCTGTATATTCAAACAGTTAAAGTATTGCAATGTCGCATGACCATTTGAATGGGATAAACTCATTAAATTTGTGAACAATTTCAAATTCCTTTAAATTAGCAAACGAACGTTATCACGTAGATAGAATTGGATGACGCATAATAACCTGGACGACAATAAAATACAGATGATTAATTAGAATCAATTACAGTTTCAGTACCTATTTCGGAGATTCAATGCCACCATACGCGTACTACCAATATAAATTCCAAAAAACGGGACAACACACAATTTATTGTTGCAGTATGTGAATATTTACCCGAGAGAAATATATATATATATATATATATATACTAGCTGGCCCGGCGAACGTCGTATCGCCTTTAAATATTTTTACATTAATTTGTCCTATGTTTTAATAGTTCATCTGCTATTCCGGGCGGAAACAAATCCAACAAATCGAAGACCATAAAAATCGGTCCAGCCGTTCTTGAGTTATAAATAATGTAACTAATCCGACTTTGTTTTATATATATATATATATATATATATATATATATGTATTAGTCCCGGCCACGCGTTGCTGTGGCTAAGGTATACGTTAAATTATGTCGTAGTAAACTAAGTGAGAAATCTAAATCAAAAAGTTTTTGTTTAACACAATTTTTTAGTTCTGGTACGTTAACTACACCCAGTATAAACATGGGTGGTGGTTTATGTGGGAGTGGTTTTGTTGATTGAGATGAAAAAAATGATGTCTGCATTCTCAGTATCATCCATAAGCGTATCATAAGGATTATATACATTTATTAATGGAATATTTTGAGGAGGCTTGCTGATTTCATTATACTTTCGTTTTTTTCTACGAACTTGTTGGCAGTTTGGATTCTCATCATCATCAAGAAGTCTCTGTATAGTAATATCATCTTGTGATATATTATAGTCATCTTGTTTTTCATTTAATTGAGGCATGGAGATTGTTTCTGTAGTATTAGGCAGGGTAAACTGTATAGTTGTTGGCACCGTTAAGGCACCTTCAATCATTCTTCCATTATTATATCGGCGAGTGTGTGTTTTGAGGAAAAATGTCATTATGGAAATTGAAGAAGGAGAGTTTGAAGTGTGCAGTGATATATATTTGAGAGCTTATTGAATTTATATTTAATTGTTAAACAAAGGTGTTCAAAAATTATCTTGAAATGACAGTCATTGGCATTCAAACATACAGTTATTGGCATCAAATTAGATAGTTATTGGCACTGGAAATAAATACAAAGCTATTCAGTATCCATTGACATAAAAAGCATTTTACATCACACTATAATATAAATCAAACAACCTACCTATCATACAACATACGAATTGGAATTAAATTATTAATGTTTTCTTTATTCTGTTTCTTCCGACGTCTCATCTAACCGATTAGGAGAACTATCAGCATATTGGAAACAGTTGTGACAAACATAAGAAGCATCATCTTCTGCTGCTGTTATGTGCATTTTGTGATTATCTGGCACGCATTTTCTATGAAAAAGTTTTTTACACAATGGACACTCTAAGTCTGTCGTTATAATAGTCCTAGTACACTTAAAGCACATTCCTCTTGATATTAAAGTGCTTTTCTTAACTGAGAATTTTTTTCTTTTAAATCTTTCTTCTTTTCTTTTTTCTTTCTTCTTTAGCAAGTTCCTCTTCTTTTTTCTTATTTTCCTTCTCCTTGAATAGTGCTTTCCACGTTTTACTTGTTATGACAAATGTCATTCTCTCTGTATTCCTCTTGAACTTTCTTTTTCGAGTATTTGGCCACTGTAAAATGTCTTCTAAGGGAGAATTCTTGTGATTTGTCTCGCACTTCAAATTTATACCTGCACTTGTACTTGGACATTCTTCTACAGAAGCCCTAAGAGTAATTGGAGCTTCTTTTAGTTCTTCAGTAATCAGTTTTGTAGGATTTTGTAATGATGATTCCAGATTATTTATTGCCACACTTGTGCTATGAGTTTCTTCCATAAGAGTCCTAGAACAAATATATGCTGCCTCTATCCTTTTTGGTGTCGTCTGTTCTGTGGGATTTTCCGGTGCCAGGAAAGAGTCAATGAGTCTTTTGAGAGCAAATTCTGATTCATTTACTCCTTCCCTTGAATTAAGTTCTGTCATCAGTGAACTTCCTACAATTTCTTCAAACATATCATAGGTCAATGTTTTACTATAATTCTTTCTGGACTCTATGTTTGTCACTGAGTTTTTACCAAGGCATTTTTTAAAATCAATTTTATTCGGATGCCAAGGATATAATCCACAAGCACGAAAACCTTCTATCGTTGCTTGGTCTAGTGAATATGTTTACAATGCCTTAGCCAAAATTGGTGCAAACCATTCTTTGTTTAACAATAAATCTGGATTTTCTCTATGCCACTCTAACACTGCTCCATTCCAAGCCATTTTAGTGGCCCAAAAGTTGCTACATCAAGTGGTTGAAGAAGTCTGGTAGCATTCGGATATAGAGCAATTAGAATGATGCCCAATTCAGTGCAGAGCTCGCTCAGTTGAAATGTTAAATGAATGCGGTGGCCATTGACAAAAAGAATTACTGGCATTTTTACGTTATTTTTACGAAGATAAGGAGCAAAAATGTTTCCTACAGATTCATAAAATACTTCAGCCGTCATCCAACCTGATGTACTATGTCCTACTCCCCAGTATCGGGAATTTTCTTAGTGATTTCATTGGGTATTCTTTGATAAGGATATATAACCATTGGGGACACATCAATCCAGAAGCAGAGATGGCAAAAATTGTTGTTATCGATAGTTTTGCAGAACCTCTATCTACCTCATACACATTTCTATCCCCTTTTAAGGCCAAAACCTTTCCACTTTTTGGACATACTTGGAACCCTGATTCATCACCATTGAAAATCCGTGTTGAGTCTTGAAGGACATCTAAAGAATTTTCTTCTTCCGATATATCCTCAACCTGCTTAAACCTAGAATTAAAAAATAATCATTCAAAACACTTAATAAAGCGACATCATCTTTTAACATTTTCTTTACTCTCAAATTATCACATTTATTTACGGAATGTGGCAACAGTGATTTCTAAGTACAGGTGATTTTTTTTGTAAATGCGCCAGGTTGTCTTTCGACATCCCTGGTGTTCTCTCCTGGTATGGCGTACTTGTAACCCACTTCTGAGGTTGGGCCGCCTGGAAGGCGGGGTTATGTTGCTCCGATGATATGATGGGTGATGATGATCATAGTGGTGCGCCAGGAGAGTCCCTAATCTTAAGCTTAATCTAAGATGAATATGAATGATGATGATTGCGATGGCCATATGATTTCGGGGACCGTTTGGGCCTTAACGTTTTCCTGACATTTGTGTTACAGGTGAGGAAAAAGCCCGATAAAAACCTCACCCAGAAAAACTGTCCCGACCGGGGATCGAACCCGGGCCCGCTGCGTGACAAGGCAGCACGCTACCTCGAGATCACAACGATGGACCATACAGGTGAAATATTATTTTCTCTAAATGATAAATCTAGGCCCTACTCGTAATTCCATAGGAAAGTTATGGTAAGTAGTGTATGTAGTGATTAAAGGTATAGATCTATAACTGGGTTGATGTGCATTTATAAACTGCTTACCATTTTCTGATATCTGCTTCAGAAACTGTGGCACTGGATGAAGTTACAGTTTCACTTGTCCGAATGGAAACCTCTGGATGTCGGCGAAGAAAGGCTCGAAACCATCCATCCCCTGGCATGTTGTTGTTAAAAGGTGTCTTTCTCTGGTTCACAGTTTAGAATTCTTTGACAGAGAGTTGAATATCTAGCTTCTTCTAAGGAAATCCTTTCCTGGCGCAAGTAACAATCCATTTTACTAAGAGTTTTTCTTCATCTTGGCTAAGGACTGGTTAAGGTCCCATTGAGCATTTAGAGAATTTGGCACTTAGTCTAAATTGCAAAGTAGAACGTGGAATGTTGTATTTCTTTCCCATAGCTTTTTTAGACATTCCACCTCTAATTTCCTCTAAAACTGCCTCTAAATCAAGGGTATTGTAGGAACATTTTCTCCTTTCAATGTTTTTCTTTATTCTTCCAGATTTTACCCCATTCATGCTGATCAATCTTAGAGAAAGGAGAGAAAACAATAATATACAGTAATATGTTTGGCACTGACAATAACTGTAACAGTGTAATTATAGTCATGTATCATTATTTTGGCACCCCATGACAATAACTGTAAAATATAATTTTAAACGCATGAAAATTATTTTAAGGTTATTTAGAAATATTATAATCATAATGGCTTTAAAATGTTTAATAAAAACATGTAACATAAATATACAGTCATTGGCATTGAATGGCAATAACTGAAAATAATATATTTTTCATTACAGTCGTTGGCATCCCCGCCATTTAGTAATTGTTTAGGTTAGGAAGTTTAGATTACATGATTTTGAATAGAGGAAACCTTAAACAAAACATATATTTAAGTTTCATGAATATAGCTTGCCCTCAAGGAAAACAGTAATATATAATAATATATAAAATGCTTAACACTTACCTTAAGAAAATGTCTTATATTGCTGATGTAATCTACAGAATCTGATATAAATTAGTCATGGCACATAAAAACACTCAACTGGTGGAGAATGTATGTACTAATTTAGAAAGGGGATTTCAGTGAATCTTAATATCATTCAAAGATGGCTCTGTGTGTGTTGAAAACCTTATTAGGGAAAAAAACAATGTAAATATGCCAATTACTGTCACAGTGCCAATCACTATACACCTTACCCATATTATTATAACTAACAGACTTACTTACAGTTATGTTATTCCGTTCCTTAGGACCTTCGTATGCTTTTAAATTGACATTCTTCTTAAATGCAAGATTTATGTCACATAGGCCTATACCAATTTGCGGAAATTCACTTGATATTTTATCATTCATGGTCTCTAGAACTGATTTAGCATATTGTTCAATGTCTCTTCTCGGTCCAGTTAAATTTAAATTAAGTTGCTGTCTTTCAGCCAGATTACTTAAAACTGATACACACGAAATTAATATTATTATCAGTATATTGAAAATAAAATAAACACAAACACACTTAAATTATGAAATAATCAATATTTGTAATTCAATTGAAATTCGCGGTTGCAACAAAAAGCATAGCCACCTGGTTAAGTAATAAACCAATTACCTTACACGGCCATCTGTTAGAATCGTATGGAACTCACAGATAATTATAACTATTTGTTAAATAATAAACAAATAATCTGCAATAAAAAGTAATGCGACTATAAATTTAGTTATAAACGTCCCTAAGTCTCAAGTTGGATCAAACAGCACACAGTGTGCAATATTTTATTAAAATCGGTTCAGTAGTTTAGGATTCCATCGCGGACAAACAACGTGACACGTAATTTTTATATATTATATTAAGATATGTATATATATATATATATATATACAGTCCACCGTTGTGGTCTCGAGGTAGCGTACTGCCTTGTCACGCAGCGGGCCCGGGTTCGATCCCCGGTCGAGACAGTTTTTCTGGGTGAAGTTTTTATCGGAGGATTTTCCTCACCTGTAAGACAAATGTCAGGAAAACATGAAGGCCCAAACGGTCCCCGAAATCATATGGCCATCATCATCATCTTATCATTATCATCATCATCATCTTTCACCAGTGTGGAAAGCAACGGGAAGCTACCACACCTACAATTCCCTAGCAAAGCTGCAAAGCATAGCATGAAAATGTTATGATTGCAGTGAAGGACCTGCCCTCGGGCAGAATTACTATGGATGGATATATATATATATATATATATATATATATATAACATCTAAATATACAGGCGTTACTACTATAAAGTAAATATTCTCTTTACACATTTCCTTATCTGTTATGGTAACCACTAGATGGCAGTTGGAACGACTTCCCGCTACATCTTGTGTGAATTAAGAATACTACATATATAAGATAAATGTACGATTGCGTTGGAATACTTGAGTGGCTCAGATGGTTAGAGCGCTAAACGTACAGAGTTTAGAGATTCGGGTTCAAATCCCGACTCAAGCATTCATTTTTCTTTTCCTATCACATATATATATATATATATATATATATATATATATATATATATGCGTGTGTGTTTTAAATGTGTAAGAAAATGGATGAGAATTTGAGCTCAAAGTAAGCTGAAATCAGCATATTTGCAATGTACAATGTGTATTAGCCTTAAATCAAGTAGTATTGCAATAACGTTTATATTTTGATATAATTGAAATATATTTATAGGATTTGTAAAATTATTAAAATACAAATTCATAAACTTAAAAAAAAAGAATAATCAATAGGAAATGTAATCACAATCAATTGCCCACAGTGTAGCCAACTTATCACAAAAAATCCGCTAACAAACAAGTGAACGCTAAAGTAATCTGATGTACTAACTCGCACTTTTTCTCATCCTAGCATGCCCAAACTAACACTATCTTGTCCACCTCATAAACTTGCCCATTTTCTCATCCTAACTTAGCCACTAATATAGGTGGACTCCTTGGATAAAATCCCCTTATATGCGAGCAAACATGTTGCCGATAGGCTCTAGCAAGAGCATGTGTTATCACATTGGCCAACACGAGTTAAAAGTCACTTGTTATCCCACAGAATACCGGTACTCACTGGTGGCACGGTGGCATAAATAGCCCCTATTCCGATTTAGTTGGTGGTACAATATGTATAACTGTCAAAAAAAAACGTGTCAAGTACTCTTGATAAAAACACAAAGGTTACTCCCGGGTTCATAAAGGAACATTATTTTCGGGCATGGGATTACTGTGGGATTACAAGACGTGTACTTAGTAACAACTGTAATTGTCAGATCTAGGAATTTTAGGTGCAAAATTTTGGTGAGAAGGGTGCAAAAAAGCTCTAAATTTGCAGAAAAGTTGTAATTTTTGTATCATAAGGTATAAATTTCCCATGTGAATAATCATTAGAGAGTACCTAATGACACAAAATTCACTCATGTTGTCTTATATTAAAAGGTTTGCTTAAGAGAAATCCCAGTATATTATGTCATTGAAATCATAAGTCCAGAAAACTGTTAAAACAGTTATTATTTAACAACTCGATTTTTTTTAGTGAGGCTGCATCTTCGGTCACTTAGTAAATAATTGTATGTTGAAAAGGAACGTTCCACACTAACAGACACAAGTGATGCATATTTTGTGAGCAGTCTGTAAATAACCCTAGAACCACAACGTGAGTTCACGGGTGACCTGGCGAATACTAATTTCATTCTGAACATGAAATGCTAAGGTAAAGAAATCTGTCGTTTCTAGTACCTTCGGTGCTTGATGAGTCCTTAGAAGGGCAGGTTGTATTATTTCGCCCTCCTATTTATAATCAGATTTATTAGGCTTTTGGGTCACATATGACCGCACGTTGTGGTTAGTGTGTAGTATTTTATAATATTAGTTTTCTATAGGGAGCAATCTACAGGAACAATTAAACAGTTATGGTGGAGTATAAATGTCGATTGACTAAAAATTAAGCAGCATGTATGTTGGATGCAGACAAATAGTGTAGTAGCGGGGAATTTTCAGATCTTCAAAAATTAGTGAGTGAGGATGAGAATGATACTGAGGTAGAGGAGGTGATGAAGACGGATTTCATGGGAGCTCTGAGGATATATTAAATAATGGTAAGAAAGTCATTTATGACTAAAATACAAATAAATGGTTCACTAAACCTTTTCTTGCTAAGACAAGCAGGAAGCTTCAGAAAAATATAGTGAATCAATTCCTTTGGTCGAAAAGTGTAGATAGAGATACAAAAGAAAAAGACAACGAAAAAAGATATTTGACTTTTATTCTTCACTGATTCTAGTGTGAAGATAATTGCAGCTCACACAAGTGAAGAAATAGACACAAAAACCTCGCTACAAATCTCATCATCATTACCTAATACTAACTAACAAGCCTGAAATACCTGCCTTGATTGGTTTGTTACATTTAGTTGATTCTCTTCTATAATGTAACGAAGGGAGGAGTTGATCAGTTTGATTAGCTTTCTCATTAAATAACTGCAGCTAGGAAAACTAGAATATATCCTTATCAATTTTCTATGGGATTTTGGATGCACCAACAATAAATGCATATGTAATATTTAGATGCAATTCTAAATATAGAAAATTGATCAAGCGCTCAGACGTCCTAACAAATACAGCCCTAGAACTTTGTGAAAAACCTACGAGGCTCAGAATAGCAAACAGAGACTTCCAAGGCAACTAATGAGCAACATTCGCTAAGTACTCGGTTGTGAAGTGGAGTAAACTCAAAACACGGCACCAGCTCGACGATGTGCTTTCTGTCCTCGAACCAAGGACCGGAAAGGTGTAGAATGTTGCTGTATCTACTTAAGACGTCTGTGTGCAAGACACAGAAATAGTGTTTGTGAAGATTGCAAGCAGTAAGAATGAATTACATGAAGTACAAAAATGTGTAATATCAAAAGTGAGAAAAATCATATTTTTCTAATAACAGAACTCAGTTAAAAATAATGTTTAATATTAACAATGTTATTTTTCGTTCTATGACTTAAGGGCTAATGCGTATGTTATTTATTCATTGCCACATAAATAATGTGAAAAAGTAAGGAACAGACTGTGAAAAATTGAATAGAAAATGTTTAATATCGAAACAAAGAAAAAAACACGTTTTTAATTACAGTGCCCTATAAATCATATCGTTTCACATTGCGATTCATTTTTTATTTCTTTAAACTTATCGTATACAGATATAAGTTGTTTGATTATGTTTAGTTAAATAAAAATAATTCAATGTCTTAAAATAATTATTTAATATAGGGTAATGAGTGACCCCATGTTGTGGTTTTTGCTCCAAGATGTGCATGTTGTGGTTCTAGGGTTAAAATCCTTGTTCGTTGCAACATCCTCCACATCAGGGTTCTTGGCTAAGATCTACTCTAACTTCTGCTTTCCAATCCCCTCCAGTGCTGTCTCGATAGCCATCAAAATACCCCATTGTGAATCTTTCTCGGGACACAGCTCCTCCAATCTTGTAATGGCAGTTGTCAAAAAAGAGTAACCATGCACAATAAGAATTTCATCTTGCAACTCCTGTTTATCTGCTAGTTCTGTGGCCTTTTTTACAGCCGAAGAATCATTTGGTATTTCATATAAGAAATCGGATATAGCCTTAAAATTGTTACAAATAAACACCGTAGCCTTGAGCCAAGTACCTCCATCTAGTGAGAACCGGGGAAATTGGAAGAGGGAGTCCGGTAACTTTTACATACTTTTGTATTCTAGCACGAGCCGTTTTGCAGCCAGTTCTTAATGCAAGACAAAAATTAATTTGCATGTGAATATTGATCATTTATTGCATCACAAACTCGATGAAATGCATGTGCAATACAGGTAACATGTTTTAGATTAGCGTACATATGTTTGAGCTTAGCAATGGCCAATAACATGTAAGGTGGTTGGTCTGTAAGTACTAACCACACTCAACCATATTGTATTTCATTAGGCCACCGCACAAAACACGCATTATTGAAATTTTGCATCACACTGCATTGTCTGTTTTGTTCAGAAAGTAGATTTTCAACAACATGGGTTTCACTTGCTTTCCATTTAGGGGAGCTACTAAAATGTTTAGAACATATCTCAACTGTTTATCAGTGGTTTCATCTAATATGAAATACTGGATTTTCACCTACTTGCCTGATCTGTTTTAATTTTTCTTCATGCAGAAGTTGAAGGTATGATTATCGTAAAGCACTCTCTTCTGGAACACATTTCCCAGTAGATTTCTCCAAGTATGCTTTCATAATAGGGTTGTTAAGCTTGGAAAGAGGAATACCACATGCCACAAATGTCTTTGCTGTATCATTAAACATTTAATTTTTATTTATTGAACTTGAAGAAACCAGCGCGTCGCTAATAAACTGTTGTCGCACTACACATTTACACCGTTACTGCTTTGTGGTTCCTTATCTTTCGCATGTTTTGCACTACTGATATGATGCGTAACACGAGTGCGTTGGTAGAGCAATAAATTCGCTCAGTTTTTCCTAAAGTAATAAAATTTAAATCAAAGTATATAATGTAAATTCAAGACAACGAATAGTGTCTCATGATAGCTCTGAGGTAAAACTTCTGACTTCAAAACTTATCATCTTGGCTTCGAATTTACGAGATGTGTATTAATTTCTTAATATGCGTTTTAACGTATCTTATCAAAATTATTAAACAAATTGTGATTAAGTATTTAATAAAATAAATTAAAATTTCTTAACTTTATTCTCCACATATATTTCATACATTTTCTTTAGCGTTTTTCGTGTTTCAAAGAGGATACATAAATAACAGCAAGATTCAATTAAGCATTATGCTGAACCTTCGCTTGTGAAGATCGGCATATGCAATCACGGGAATCTAGTTCTTTACATGTAGTACTGATTCATGTATTTTTTTGCAAGTATACATTGTATCGTATTATGAATTTTAGATTATTTTGTGAAGCATTGTTGACCCGTTGCTCAAATAACTACCTATGAATTTAGCAAGAGGCAGCAAGACTTAGATTCACTCATTATGAGACACACTAGATTAGAATTAGCGGATATTTAGTCACGTGTAGACCTACAACGCACAGCGATTTCTCCAGACTAGTCTTCTCGAAAGATGGCTTTCGGGATATTTCGCACAGTAAAAGTTTTTTTTTTCAATTTATATTTGTGATATTTTATGTATCCCTAAATACAGTGAACACATTTATAAACGTATTCATACATTAATTTTACCTTTTATTTGTTCATAATTACGATGATCCTAAGTTATTGTAAATTAAAAAAAACAACTAAAATGTTTACGAACTAATAGTTCTGAAACTATAAACAGAAAAAAATATATTAAAACGTATTTATGTGGGTGCTATCAAGTACGTTAAGAGTGTTATTATTATAATTAGGATATTTTTATTTTTGGCGCCAATTTTCATTTTTGAAAGGGATAGCTGTAGTCCATAACCTCTACTGAAAGGGGAAAAAATATAGGGTATTCTTCAGGTGTTGTGGATTGATTACCAACAATAATATTTGGTTCGATCAAAATATTAGACAATAAAAATATGTACTTATTTTGTCTTCCTTAAAATCTGGCTGATCTACAGCACGTCACAATCAAGGTCGCACAGATCTTATTAAATCAGTTCTCTCACTTCGGGAATAATGCAATTCGTGCCTTTTAAACTTTCATTAAATATAACAGATCATTTAAATCATTATAAAAGTTCTATGTTGTATTTAGGCCTATATGATCACTACTTACATTCAAAGTAATTCTTGATAACTTTTAAGAAAGTATTGTAAGCATATTGTAAATTCCTGTCCTCCAGTAAATGACTGATTACTTTTAAATAATACATATTCGGATTTTTATATTATCGTAAAACTAACTCACTTGCACTATCGAACCCGTAAGTTAATAGCCGCGCGGACATAAGCTCTCCATACATCCCTATCCTGAGCTAAAATTTTTCAATCACCCCCTGTGTAATCTACTATCCTCAAATCATGGTCTCAATCTTGGTCTACAAACTGGGCGTTTTCCCTCTGGCTTTCCTACAAGAGACTTCCATACTCCTCTTCCATTCCGCATTCGTGCCACATGTCCTGGCCATCGCAGTCTACGAGACTTAACTTTTCTTATTATATCTGGCTTCCTATAAAGAGCTCACTTATGTAGTTTTCTCCATTCACCTCTCTGTTCATCTCTCGTTTTCCAAAAAAATCCTAATAACTTCTTCTCAAATACTCTTAACCTCCTTTCCTCCCTTAAAGTAAGAGTTCATGTTTCGTATCCATATAATATAATTGGGAGAATAACAATTTATATATTTTCAGTTTAACATTTTTTAAAGGAGTTGGGATGACAAGAGTCCCTGTAATGTGAAGTGCATCTCATTTCTATTTATAATTAATGTTCCTAGGTATTTCAATTCTGCCATGTCTTCAAAATTTCCCTCAATTGTCATTAGCTGTCCATTTCCATTATATAATGTATTTCTGTGTGTGAACATATATTTAGTTTTATTGATATTTATTTCCAGTCTCAATTTCTTAGTGTTATTCAATAGAAAGTGCGTGTTGTCCCTTATTAACTCTTCGATATCGCTCAGTAATACTACATCATCCGCAAAAACTAACAGCTTATTAATACCATTGAGTTGTAGGCCATCTTCATTCTCTAAAAACAATTTTACAATTTAGGATCTTTTTTAATTTGTGCTGTTCATAATTATGTGCGCAGTAGTTAAAAGAGACACCTTTTTTACAACTAACCCTTGTTTTGTGCTACACACAATATAAAAATAACTATAAACATGTGGCGAAAACGATTAACAGACTTCCTTTAAAAACACGCATATATTGGATCTTTTGTGGTTTGCATAATGGAACAGGACCGATAATTTGTAGCGATATTTTAATACTTACGCTGTAGGTAGTTTGATATTAAAACTTGTATACATGGAATTTAACTGGTGGTGGTGAGAAGTAAGAAGCTCTGTTATTTGCGTTTACTGCGAATTTTTGAACAAACTATTTATTTTGTTACAGATTTTTTCATTACAAGTTAAGTTTAACAGTGACAAATCCTGTTATATTAATAATTTAATATAGTAGTATTGATATTATTTATTTAGTCTGGAGGAGTTAAGGCGTGTTTTTAAAATAAGTTCCGAAAGGGAGTAGTAATTAAACGGGGAAGATATTTACAAACCATTTTTGTTGCGTTCGCCCGCCTGTGATGCGAGTAACTTCCGCACTTGTACGCGCCACCACCCCAAGGGATACCTCGGGCCAAGCCCTACACTTCCTAGTGAACTGCCTTGTTCTTCCTTGTCTACTTCGCGAAACCACCTCGGAACTTCGTAAACTTAAACCCAACACCTCGGGAGAAGGTGTTTGAGTTACCAATTCGGGTAAATTGGTTTGAGCTACATAGTACGCCAGGTCGCTCGGTCCTAACGATTCCACAGTTGGTTCCCGGGCTCCATGAACCTGACAGTGAGGGCTGCGCTGCTTGGGAGCATCGCAGATCCACCGACCATCCTGTTATACCTCCAGGGACGCATCATGCAGCCGTTGTGAGACCGGTTAGTCTTGATCCTCCAAGCCCGCAAGTGTGAGACTTTAGTTCATCCGGGTGCTCATCTCCAGGCAACCCCATAGTTTGTCCACGAGGCCGTAGCCTGAGCCGGGAGAAAACGGTGGTTCTCCCATCTGGGCTGATCCGGGCCGTACCCTGTTATACCTTCAAGGGCGTGTCCTGCCGCCGTTATGGGCTAGCTAGAAGCTCGCAAGTTCCTGCGGGTAAGCATATAGTACGACAGGGCGCCAATCTCCGGCCGACTCTACTAATGATTCATGAATCCATCGAACTTAGCCGGGAGGACTGACGAGCAGATCCACCTACTTTTCCCTTGTACACCACCAGGGACGTGGTCTGCTGCTGAAGTGGGTCCAGCCTGAGCATTAGTACGTCGGGTCGCTCAACTCCCGATGATCTCAAAGTTTGTCCTCGAGTCAGAAAGTTCGGTTCATGATGTTGGCTAATGTCCCCCACACACACACAAGGACGGGAGCAAATCCCCCAAGCACAAAAGGATTGCTCTGCGCCTCCGCCATCGCTGACTGACATGGTCTGTCATTCCCTAGCTAATTCGCCGTGGTATTTTCCAGACAATCCCGTTCGCAAGACTAGGACTGTCGCGTCGCTATTGTGAGACCAGCACACTGAGCAATGTAGGCATCCAGAGAGCTAATTGCCCTAGCACCCCTACAGTTGGTACTCGGGTTAGCTGGCCTTACCAGGGTCGACGCAGCGCATCGTAATACTACGCCGAAGCTCCATTACCAAGCCGTGAATTTCCCCTCCATATAAATGGGTATTATTCTCGACTTCCTACGGATTCCACCTGGGGTGCAACTCCTGGTGTGGGGCCAGGATAGTGAGCATGTAGTATGACAGGGCGCTCATCTCCCGTCGACCCCACTTACGGTCAATGAGTCCCTTCGACTTTGCCGGAAGGGCTGACAAGCAGATCCACCGACCTTTCCTCCTCTACGTCACCGACTGAACGTGTTCTGTTGCTGAAGTAGGTCCAGCATGATCTAATCGTGCATCAGGTCGCTCATTCCTGATACATCACAAATGGCCCGCGGGTTCGAGAGAACCTAGCCGGGAGGACTGCATGCGGGTCCACCGACTATTCCCCTAACCACCGTCTGGGAACGCGCCCTGTTGTTATTGTGAGCACAGCGTGGGGCCAACCACTTCCGCACTGTTTTTCCCCTTCAACGTCGCCCATCAAAACGTTGGGCACAGAGGAACGTCTTGAAGCGCAAGAAGATGTGAAAGTCATTCGGAGCCAAATCCCAGCTGTAGGAGATATGGTCAATTTGTTTTCAGCTACATTTAGAGATGGGATTTTGGGTGTCTCAATTTTTTTTCAGCCACATTTCGAGATGGGATTTTGGGTGTCGCGTGCTATGGAAACCGAGCGTTGTCATGAAGCAACACAACTCCGTCGGTCAGCATCCCACGTCTGTTGTTCTGATATGCGCGACGGATCTTCTTGAAGGTCTGACAATAGGTTTCTCTGTTAATGGTTTCACCCTGAGGCAGGAATTCGATGAAAAGGACTCCTTTTCTATCCCAAAAAAGTAGTGCACAAATCTTGTTTGTTAACGTGATTTGTTTGAATTGTTTTTGGTCATGCAGTGTGCCTCCATTCCATGAACGGCTTCTTCGATTCAGTGTCATGTGAGACACCAAAGTATCGTCACCTGTCACGATATGGTCAAGAAACTCATCGCTTTGCTCACTGTAACGTGTGCTAAAGATCAATGCACTGGAAGCTCGTTTGGTTTTCTATTCCTCGATAAGCATCTTGGGTACCCATCGTGAGCACATTGTTCGATATCTTAATCGACCTATTACAATTTTGCAGAGAACACTCTGTGACAATTGCGGAATATTCAAGGAAAGCGAGGAAATTGTAAACCTCCTGTCCTCACGAATATTTTCGTCGACAGCATGCACCATATCGTCATTGATCGAAGATGGCCGACCGATACACTATTCGTCTTGCACAGAGACGCTGCCCCCGTTGAAGTTCCTAACCCATCTCCTGACCATTCCATCACTAATGGCATCATCACCATACACCTCACAAAGTTGACGATGAGTGTCAGCAGGTTTGATATTTCTCGCATTCAAGAAACGGATAACAGATCATATCTCACAGTCGGCGGGATGCTCGATCACTTTAAACAAATAAACTGATCACAGCTGACCACACACTGACTGAAGCTCTGAAACTGCATGCCCAGCTTGCTTGAGGACTAAAAAAGAAAACACGTATGCGCAAAATTACGATTGCAGCGATGCAACGGCTATAATTGAAAACGAAACTAGCTTTAAATATATAGAATATAGCAAACACAATTAACTCTAAGATTAAATAATAAATTAAAATTTGATCAATAAGGTAATTTCTATAATATAAAGATCGATAACATAATATTGTTATGATAATTGAAATTAAGAATAAAGCTAATAATAAAATATACAAAGCAAAAATAATAAATTGTTTGGTAAACATGAAATAAAACAAAATAATGGGTTATAATAAACAAATTTGTCGATTAAATATGAAGAGAACTTTACATTCACTCTAATTATTGTACCCTGGAAAATATAACGGAATAGCATTCCTACAAGATATAATTTTCAGATAAAACCGAATGTTTATAGCACTTCCTACCGAAACGATAATAACGTAGAGTTATCATGTCATAAATATCTGCTCCCACCGTCTATATTTATCAAGTTCAGATTATTTACGAGACAGTTGCTTATGAACAATGCATGTATTCTGTTTTCGTGTCTTGCCTTATCATTTTACGTGTTGTCTGTCACATTCGAATTTAAAATAGAGTTTTAAATACTTTTAATGTATAAATTTGGATATTTAAGTGTTTTATGTTATTATATTGTGTTCACTGCTGTGGTCTCAGAGTACCGTCGCTGCCTCGAACGCAACGGGCCCGGATTCAATCCTCGGTCGTAACAAGTTTCCTGGTTGAAATTGTTTCGTGGTTCTTCCTCGCCTGTAAGACAAATTTTGGGAATCATTAAAGCCCAAACGGTCCCCCATCATCATGTGATCATCATTATCATATTCGCCATGTTTAGTATGAATGTATATGTGACAGGTTGGTTTCGTCTTCATTTAGCGTTGTCTCAGAGGAGGTCCTTGACGTTCAGTGAGACCCACCATGTCCAATGAAGTCAAAACAGTATATATGTGATCAAAGTTAAAATCCCTCTCCCAAAAGGTAGTGTCATTATAAAGTCCGGGCAGCACGTGGCACATAAAAGTACCTACAAAAAAATTACAGATTAAACTGCGTTAATGGAATGGAATGCTATTATTGTAGGGCTACGTATAATTAAACTGTATTTATAGTACAAGTAAGCCTACCTGGCATCTTAGTTATGCCATGAGGTGAGGAAAACTACTAACTCTAGATGATAATTTTTACAGTAGGCGTACAAATTTGAATCTATACATTAATAGAAATTTGAACCAAACTATATATTAGCTAAAGCAACAGAAAATTAATTGCCTACTCCAGAGATCAATACAAATAGTTATATTTAAGGACGTTCTCTAACATCTCAAGCCATTAGCATAGGAATTCAAATGTGACAGAAAAATGACGGAAGAATTTTTTCCATAGGCCTTTTATTTTAAGCACAAGATTCTTCTACGTACCGTGAATCTACGAAATCAGACTCACGGATCTCCTTCTCTCTAGAGGAAGCCATACTCAGAAATATTGCGCCCTTTAAAATACATTGACTCCTATAGAGTTTGGACTCACGAACCTCGGAATTTAAGGAGTGCATAGTAACCACTAGGGCATGATGAAGATGATATAGCTAATGATGATGATGATGATGATAATAATAATAATAATAATAACAATAATAATAACATTATTCATTATTATTATAACAATAATTAGAATAACAATAATATACATTATTATTATTATTATTATTATTATTATTATTATTATTATTATTATTATTATTATTATTATTATTATTATTATTATTATTATTATATTATTTTACATATAAAAATGAGTGTGAGTCTGTCTGCATGTCTGTCTGTCTGCCTGTCTGTTCTTAATGGACTCAAAAACTACTTGACCGATTTGAATGGGGTTTTATCATTATTATAGTATTTATCTGTTACTTAATAAAAAAGAACATCGGTGCACTAAAAATGTAACTTTTTGGATGCTTAAATGGCTTACGCTGTCAAAACCATAACGAATAGGCCTACACCAAATTAATGTATACAGAATTGAATATTTCAAAAACGTCTATTAAAAAATCCGCGACAGCATATGTCTATCTTTTACAGATAACTAACAATAAACATTTTAGTTTTTCAGCTCATTGGTGCCAAGAAGATCGGGATAAGTAGATTCCGGACAACACCACAATAATCATATCCGGGAATATAAATATAATTACGATATAAATTTATAATTACTTTTATTTCTTACTTAACCAACTAAACATATTTAATTTATTGAGGCGTAGCAGCCCACGCTGGGTATTAGCTAATAGCCTAAATAGAGCACACTTCGTGTGTCAGAATGGCCGAGCGGTCTAAGGCGCCAGACTCAAGATACATTTCTTATCTGCTCTGCAGATTCTAAGCATTCTGGTCCTCTCTGAGGGCGTGGGTTCGAATCCCACTTCTGACAATTTTTTTGAAACAGTAAACATAATTTTAAAAAGATAAACAAGGAAAATGTTATATCACACATATATTACTATTATTTTCAATAGACATTTATATATTATATTTTGAGTGCAAGTTAAAAATAAAGTTCACTGAATATTTCCATAGACAATATTATATATTATATTTTGAGTGCAAGTTAAAAATAAAGTTCACTGAATATTTCCATAGACAATATTATATATTATGAATGTTCTAGGTAGACCTACATATTTATTATTTGATATTTTGCACTTACTTTACTAAGTCAATTACTTAATCAAATTATAGATTGTTATTATAATTTATGTCCACCGCTGTGGTCTCGAGGTAGCATGCTGCCTTGTCATGCAGCAGGTCCGGGTTCGATCCCCGATCGGGGCAGTTTTTCTGGGTGAGGTTTTTATCGGGGTTTTTCCTCACCTGTAAGACAAATGTCAGGAAACCTTTAAGTACCAAACGGTCCCCGAAATCATATGGCCACCATCATGATCCTTCACCGGTGTGGAAAGCAACGGGAAGATACCACACCTATAATTCTCTAGTAAAGCTGCAAACATAGCATGAAAAAGCTATGATTGCAGTGAAGGACCTGCCTTCGGGCAGAATTACTATGGATGGATCGAATATAATTTATTGTTATCACTATTATCGAACTGTGTATACTAATATTTCCTCTATGGTACTTAGATAAACTCCTTCCTTTGTCCAATATCCTAATTAACAATTACATTTTTGGAAGTGCACAAAGGACAATATAGCCCAATTTGAATGAGTTTTTACAATCATTTAGAGATTTTTTCTGGGACAATTAACATTCAGTGTATAATATACTACCATACATACTCTAGTGGCGGAACTAAAGTAAGAGCATCGGTGCACTAAAAATGTAACATTGTTGGACGCTTAAATGGTTTACGCCGTCTAAACCAAAACAAATACACCACATTAATGTACACAGAATTGAATGTTTGAATAAATTATATTCCCGTCCGCGACAGCATATGTCTATCCTTTAAGGAAAACTTACAATAACCATTTTTGACTTTCAGCTCATTGATGCCAAGAAGATCGGGATATGTAGATTCCGGGCATCGTCGTGAATAATGAGCTCCGGGTATATACATATAATTACGATATAAATTTATAGTTATTTTTTGTTTATACGTATTGTGGGAGGAATAATTATGGGGTTCCTTCTTCTGTTCTGGGTTTATATGTTAATAAGGGATGTTTGGGCGCCAGGAGTATCTAAAGGAATGTTCCATGTGTGAGAACTTGGGTTGCTCAGATTGGAAATTGGTAGAGTTGAGGTTCTTTTCTACAGGGAATGCAAGGAGCTGGCCGGCGCAAGACTACGCTAGATGATTTTTAATAAATATTTAAGGTATTTTCAATAATATTTGATGATAATATCGTATTATAACTCTAAATACCATATTTATATATTTTAATCTTAGCTGTTACTACTTAAAACAATTATTTCCCCCTAATACGCATAACCAGTATTTATTTTTACTTCCTTAAAATGTTCCTGTTTATATGAATTTATCCGCTTAAATTACCTGTTTTTGGCTGTGTATGACTGACCATTTTAAAAGGTTGTATGATGCGTCCAAACGATAAGACGGATTGCGAGGAAGGTGTTGCGCGTTTTGTTTTCGTGATGGTATGGTATGGTACTAATGTACTGTTTATTGTGACATAAGAACTCATAGTTCCCCAACTCTCCACTCTGTCTCATCGTTTGGACGCACAGTAACTCTTGATACGATTTTAGTACAATGACGTCTATTGGTATGTGCGGATGGTGTTAGTCTTAGCCACTAATCTGTATTATTTTGTCATTTAATGTCGTAGCTATTTGTGTACTAGAGGACATTTTAACATAATTGGAACAGTTTTCAGGACAAGCTTAATTAATATGCTTTCAATGATTGACAATATTATACTATTAAAATGCCATAGAGGGGACATTATTGGTTTCAAAAGCAATCAGTGTGTTTGAAGCCCAAGTTCGGTAGGACATTTGAGTGTAATTAACATAGAATGTAAACAATAAAAACGCAGGATGGAGTAATTTCGAAGGTAACATATGGTAAGTTCAGTATGAATTAAATTATAATATTATACATTGGATATTATTCTTTATACACTTCTAAGCTGAAAAGCTAAAAAACAGTCATAGCTAAAACCACATGGAATCTAGTTCTACCCTCTTTGAAATATAATGAAGTGTTTACAAGCTATAGGGTTGATGTGGTATCGTGCTTTGTTACTTTTAGGATTGTTTAAATTAAACGTTCTTCTGCTACTATTATTACTTCATGCATTAGGCATTTCTGCCTATTCCGGACCTAAAATACCGTATGTTTTGATCCATACATCTTGTAAATGGTCCGTCCTTTGACTTTGTGTAGCAGTGTCTATTTTTCTAAATTTTCTATTGATTGCTGGTTTAAAACATCTGTCCATTTTGTACCATATTTAGCTTTTTTTCTTTAAGTTAAACTCGTTGGGGAATTTTCCGCTTTAATTAACTGGTATATTTTCAAAGTCCTATAGAACAACAGTGCGCATGCGTCAGAGTTTATAGTGCCAGCGATAACCCACCATCGAACCACATATTGATTATTATAGTTTTTTGTTTTATGTATTTGGACACATTTAAAATGTAACGAACCCAAAAGCAAACTAACTAATTCACACTTAACCTAATTCAATTACTCTAACCTAGGGCGAATCCCATGAAACGCCCTTTTTTCACTCCTTAATAATCGCAACCATTGATAACCCACTGGTTCCAACTATATAATACACTGTCTGGAGAAAATGGCAAGTCGCCATCACAATATATGTATTTGAATAAATACTTAAAAATTGTAAAATTAAGTTTTAAAAATTGTTTTAAATATTTTAAAATTTTTAAAAATGTTACTAAATACAGAAGAAGAGTTATAATTCACGATAATAAACTTAAAAATCATGGGTAAATAATTTTAAAGAATAGCCAACTTGTTTAATCCTTGCTTTATTTCATTAATTTTCTTATCCATTTCTTTATAATCGGCAACTGCTCTCAGAAATTTGAATTCAGCAGCTTGTTTTCGTAGGCAGTTCTTTTTGTTAACATCAAAGTTTCACTTACGTTCAACATTGCAGGCACTGCCATTACTTTGTAAAATTTTATGAGTATCACACATACTTTGAAACGCAGATTTTTTTCTTTCTGATTCAAAGTAAATCTATAGCTTATTTGGTATCCTAAGTAATTGAATAGAGTTACACGAACTTGCCCTATTGGCATATTATTCTCAATAATATTGCCTGTAATTGTAAGTTTTCCACGGAAATCTATCAAATTTGTTGCTTGAAGTATCTGAGTTAAATATTTTATTATTATACGAAACGTTGTAATGTTAAAACGTATTCATAAAAAATGTATAACGGATAGCATTATAACCAAAATATGTCTAATTTTATTTCATAATGAATGTTTAATTATTGTTAATGCCTTCAGTTTAACGACGCTGTCTTCCAACTCAACTCAATAGCACAGAGATTGAAATCCTTGCGTGAAAGCGCCGACAAATTTTATCTTAGGAACAGAAGTTGTGCATATTACAATACAGGACCCAGGGATTTTTCTCGCATACCGCAAAAAGCCCCGCTCAGGATGTTGATGGTGTTTTCCAGACCTCTTTTGAGTTGTATTGGTTAGCATGTCTGATACTCTAGTATTCTAAGGTAACCGTTTTGATTTCCGGCTGTATCATTGATTTCATCGGCAGGTCATAGGGTATGGAAAAGGTCCACTCAGCCTGGTGAAGCTAATCGATGTACAAAATAGTGAAATATCGTTGAGAAAAATCCACTGGATCTGTTCTCTGTAAGGATGGATCAGGAAATATAAACTATACATAAGACATTCGGCGACATTAAAATGTCTTGTAAATTTAAAAAAGAAAGAGATGAATTATGCATCGGAAACGCTGTTTGCTTTGGCTTACATATGTAATGTCTGATAGTCTATAAAGGTCGGAATAGGATAGAAGGTCGCTAATGTAGCGAACAGGAAAATGTAAGAGCTGATATAAAGCGTACAAACCGCAGAACATCGAAATTTGAGCAAAATAAATTTAATACTTTTACGTAAAATATATTTAAAAAACTTGGGAAAAACTACACTTTAACTAACGTGAAATATTTTCAAAGTCCTAGAGAACAACCAGCAAAATCAAAGGGAGTTCGGTTGGTTTCAGCTAAACAAGAAGTAAATCATACTAAAGATAGAAGGGTTCATGCGCCAGAGTTTAGAGCCAGTGATAACCCACCATCGAACCACATATCGATTATCATCCTCGATACAGTACTAAAGTTCAAGAAGCTTATGCTAGATGACAGCACGTCGCTATGAAACTTAAATGACCAATCTTTGCAATAAGTCCCCAAATGTATGTTAAAAATATGTTAATAATGTTAAAAATGGATGTACACTTACTTATCACTCCCTAACGCCGATTCAACCAGCGATAACCCAAAACAGCGATAGAAAAATTATAGACTAAGTAATATACTCTGTGGATTAAATAGCTGTTAGCATGACAATATTGTGTAACAGTGTCATAATATTATGATTTGCGTATTTAAATAAATACTTGAAAATTGTCTAAAATTGTTATAAAATTGTTTGAAAACGTTTAAAATATTTTTAAAAAATTTTGAATACAATAAACTGAAAAATCAAGCGTAAGTAGAAGTGCAGTTGAACCAAACCTTGGCTACATTGTATTGCTCTTCACTCAGCTTCACGATATTTGAACCACACTCAACCACGTGTACGACTGAAATAGGTATATTGTAAAAAGAAACTAAAATATTGATGATGTAGAGTATGTCAATTTGTTATTCATACACTTAGATTTTATAATTGAAATAGCACAATTTTAATTCTCAGAATATTGCAATTATATTTTGCCATTAACTAAACATTTTCAGGTACACTTCTTTACATAATATATACAAATCAACAAATTCTATAAACATTTAACGTATAAAATATTTTTAAAAAATTAAAAGTTGTAAATTTTATAATCACTTTTCTATTCATACAGTGATAATGGGGGAAAAATAAAAAAAATGAAAAAAAAATGAACTGTCCTTAATACTTTGTAGGGTAACCTTTAGCTTTAATACTTTGTAGGGTAACCTTTAGCTTTAATAACAGCTTGACATGTACGCTGCATGGATCTAACAAGCCTATCATATATCTGAGGACTGATTTTGCACCATTCTTCAGTAACCACCTTCTTCAATTCTTCTTTGGAAGATGGATTTCTGCTGTGGACCCTAGGTTTCAAAAACTCCCATAAATGTTCTATAGGGTTTACGTCAGCAGATTGAGGAGGGGTTTTTAATTGCTTTGGCACGTTCCATATCAACCAAGTCTTATTTCAGTCCGCCGTATCCAAATTTGTTCATAACATTGTCAATGAACTGTATATTGCCAACCCCTTTTGTTGACACATTATAGACCCACCCCCATGTTTTACTGTAGGTGTTGTATTTGTCACATCATTATCCGCATTGGCTTTTCTCCAGACTCTATGAAGCCATCTAAACCGAATAGGTTGATTTTAGTCTCATCAGACCAGAGAACATTATTCCAAAATGCCTGCCCCTTATTTACATGTTCTTTTGAAAACTGTAGTCTTACAACACGGTTCTTCTTAATTACATACGGCCTTTTTCTAGTCATTCTTCCACGACAGCCATTTCTGCGTAACACCTTCCGAACTGTCTCAGTACATACCTTTTTACCAGTAGAAACTTCTAGGGTAGACCGCAATTTTGGAGCACTAATTCTGAGGTTGAATTTCACTTGTCTCACAATGGTTCTCTCCTCCTTTTCACTTAACTTATTTTGTTTAGGTTTTCTCGGAACATTCTCTATTGAACCTTTATACTTGAATTTATTTAGTATATACTGTACTGTTGCATTACATTTGCCTATCAGTCGCCCTATTTTTCTCAAAGAATATCCCTTAAGTGCAAGATTTACAATTGTATCCTTGAGATCAGAACTGAGTTCTTTACATTTACCCATTTTGGAGGCGACTGACTGCCAGTGTACACAATCAGCACAGTAGTCAGATGTAAACAAATGCACAACTTAGAGTATTCATGTTGCATTAATGTTTAAGCAAGTTAGACAAGCAAATACACTGCAGTGTTTTCTTTAGTGTATGAATAGCAAATTGGCTTGTATTTGGGTGTAATAAAGATTTATTTCGATAAAATTATGTTTATTTTATAATTAAGTTTTGAACTACATATTTGGATATAACTTGGTGTTTCCTTCAAACCACAATAAATATGTTTTCTTTACTTTTAAAAACTTTCTGAAAATTAGATTTTTATTAATAAAAATGCCTATGTATAAATACTAAATTGACATACTGTAGAATTTACGTCACAGATCTTAGTTTTGAAAATAATGCAGATTTTTCCCAACATTTGTAGAGTGATATTCTAGTTCCTATCTTGTTTTGAATTATAGCGTTTGTTGCAAAAGCAACACAAATATCGTCCAACGAATATAGATCGGCATTATATTTAGCGTACGAATTATAACATCAAGAATGGTATTCATGTCGGGCATATCCCGTTCCTATTTCATTGATAGTTATGATAGTAAATAGACTCCAGGCATAGGGGTGAGGATGTTTGCAACGCAGATATTAATGTTATTGCGAGTAAATGTCGATGCCATATCAAGGATGTTTTAATGTCTCCGAGCGTACATAGTTGCGGGCCACATTGGATATATTATTAGTAGGGTATCAGAGGCACCGCCGAAAGATAGCTTAAAACAAAACAAAATGAGGGAGACCTAAGATGGAGAAAATTATTAAAAATATATTTATCTCCAGATTGTGATCGACATCCTTTAATTACAATTAATTAATTAATTAATTACGCGAGCTAATCTGTAGGATGTAGGTCCGATAGTCCGTGATTCTTGCAGCGAAGAACAAGTGAGCAATTAGTCATCAACTACATAGGTGCTTATCGGGTGTGTATATATATATATATATATATTTTTTTTAAGTTCGTGCTAACGACATGTATACCAACGTGTTTATTCACGTTTGTCTCATATTCAACTAACTGTGTATTATTCCAATTAGATTAAGTAGGCCAGGTTAGGTACCCTCCATGGTATCTTTACCTTGTCGTGGTGGAGTGGCTTGCGTGCTTAAGTGTTCCTGAGAGCTATGCCGGCGGTAGAATTGCTGCCGAAAGGGTTACCCATGCCGGACTGATCGAAGGTGATATTCCAGACGAAAAAAGTACATTGGTCGAAAGAGTGACGATCTTTCACCGTAAAAATACAACCGTCAAGAAATGCGGGCATGGGTTCAACTGGGGTAAATTTTCCTGAGGTCAAATAGTTCCCCATTCTGTTCTTCGGGCGGGGAATACTTCAGGGAACCCGTGCCAAAGGCTCAAACACAGGGACATGTACCTAGGAACATGGAATGTAGGACTTTATACAATAGCGGAGCGCTATAGGTATTAACCCGTGAATAAGATAAATCACCCTTGGATATAGTCGCTTTCCAGGAAGTTAGATGTCCAGGAGAAGGTAGTCAGGAAGCTTTGCATTATAATACGGGGGTGCAGAAAGACCTGCATTTGGAATGGGGTTTTTAGTCAGAAGGAGGATCCTATCCGCTATCCGAGATATTAAGTTTGTTAGTGATAGGATATCATACATAATTCTAAAGGGTAAACGGCATGATTTTATAATAGTAAATGTACATGCTCCCACAGAAGATAAAGATGACAAGATGAAGGATGAGTTCTACGAAGAATTAGAATGCGTATTTGATAGCCTTTCACGATATCATATGAAGATTGTCTTGGGATATTTTAAATGCAAAAGTGGGGCGGAAAGATATATTCAAACCAACAATAGGCAAATTCAGTCTTCATGAATATAGTAATGACAATGGGGTTAGATTAATCACCTTTGCCACATCAAAGAATCTCATTGTTAAGGGAACAACATTTCAGCATATAGATATTCATAAATACACCTGGATGTCTCCATATGGCAAAATTCGAAACCAGATAGATCACGTATTAGTGGACAAACGCTGGCACAGTAGCATGATCGATTTTAGATCAGTTAGAGGGACAGACTGCAATTCGGATCATCACCTAGTCAGGGTGAAAATCAGACGTCTGTCTCTAATGAGAGGAACAAACGCTGAAGATGATTCTGAAAAATTTGATTTAAAAAACTTTAAAATGATTAAATGCAGCAAGAATACCAATTCAAAATTGCTAATAGATCTGAAGTATTGAAATCTTCAGATGATAATGTGGCAAACGAAGAAGAAACTGATATAAATAAAGAATGGAAGGCTATAAGAGCCACTATTAAATTGTCAGCATCAGAAAGCATTGGTCACATAAAAAAGAGGCAAAACAAGAAATGGTTTGATGAGGAATGTGCCGACATTGTAAAGAAAAGAAAGCAAGCAAAAATGAAATGGTTACATGAGCCAAATGAGGTAAATTTGGAGCAATTGGGTAGTGTCAGACGGGAAACCACAGGGTTACTAAATAGTAAGAAGAGGGAATATCTGAGAGAGAAGATTAATGATCTTGAAATTAATGCCAAAAATAGGAACATAAGAGAATTATATCACGGAATCAGGATAGAAAAGAAAGGGTTTCAGGTTAGAACAAACGTAATTCGGAATGAAAATGGGGAAATGATTGCAGATTCCAGGTGTATATTAAATAGATGTAAATGCTACTTGAATCAATTATTAAATGTACTAACAGAACAGGATATTGAAGAGGATAATTTTCAGACTGCAGAAATGTTAATCGTAGACTCAAGTGCATTAGAGGTTGAAATGGCGATAGAAAAATTGAAGCTGTATAAAGCATCAGGTTGAGATGAGATCCCAGCAGAACTGATAAAATCAGGGGGGAAAATTTGATGGACAAGATACGCCAGTTGCTTAATATGATTTGGGATAAAGAAGCTCTTCCAGATGAATGGAAAAAATCAATTATCATACCAATGTATAAGAAAGGAGATAAAACTGATTGCAACCACTATAGGGACATCTCTTTACTTTTAACTTCGTACAAAATTCTAACAAATATATTAGTAAGCAGATTTACCCTTATATTGATGAGATTCTAAAAGATCAACAATGTGGATTTAGAAGAAACAAGTCTACAACGGATCAGATTTTTAGCTTAAGACATATTTTAGAAAAGAAATGGGAATATAATGGTATTGTACACCAACTATACGTAGATTTCCAAAAGGCATACGATTCAATTAAAAGGGAGAAGTTATATTGTATCCTGCTAGAGTTCGGAATTCCTAAAAAGTTAGTTAGACTTATACGAATGTGTCTAAATGGCACAAAGAGTAGGGTGCGTGTAGGCAAACAGTTTTGGGATACTTTTGAAATCCACAATGGATTCAAGCAAGGAGATGCATTAATCTCCTCTACTATTTAATTTTGTACTAGAGCATCCCATCAATTATTTAGACGATGAAGAAGGCCTACAACTCAATGGTATTATTAAGCTATTAGTTTATGCTGATGATGTAGTACTACTGGCCGATAGCGAGGTGATACTTAAGGTCAACACGCAAACACTACTGAGTAACACTAAGAAATTGGGACTGGAAGTAAATATCAATAAAACTAAATATATGGTCAGACGTAGAAATACATTATATAATGGAAATGGACAGCTAATGACAAATGAGGGAAATTTTGAGTAAGTGGCTGAAAACAAATACCTAGGAACAATAATCACCAACAGGAATGATATGCACAATGAATTTAAACATAGGCTCAATTCTGGAAATGCATGTTATTATGCATTACAGTGACTCTTGACTTCCCAACTCCTTTAAAAAAACGTTGAATTGAAAATATATCATCATCATCATCTTCATTCATGGATTAGGTCTGTTGACCTGTTCCGACTTCAGCCCATCTCTTTCTAGGTCTGCCCACATGTCGGGTGCCTTTAGGTTTGTATTTTGTTATTTGTTTTGGATATCTATCTTCATTCATTCTGTCTATGTGTTGCTTCCATTTTTGTCTATATGTATCCATTTTATCAGTTATTGCAAATATTTCAAGTTCCTGTCTTATTTCTGTGTTCTTGATTCTGTCTTCCTTAGTGCACCCTTTAACAGATCTCAAAAATTTCATTTCTGCCGCCGTTATCCTACTTAGGTCTTGTTTTTTATGTATCCAGGCTTCTGAACCATAGAGCAGTACCGGTACTGCCAACATTTTATAAAATTTCAGTTGGGTCTCTCTTCTTGTTTTGTTATTTAGTGTTCGTTTTATCGTACCACATATTCCCTGGAATTTTGCTATTTTATTATTTATATCATTATCATAATTAAATGAAATGTCACATCCTAGATAATTGAGATGGTTCACCTGTTCTATGATTTTGTTTCCTATTACTATTTTCGATCTGATTTGATTTTTCCTTGGAATGCCATTACCTTAGTTTTTTCTATGGATATTTTGAGATTATATTGTTCACATATATTATGTAGTTTAAAAATATTCCTCTGAAGTTCGTCTTCTGTATTTGCTATTATTACCTGGTCATCAGCGTATAATAATGTTTTCAAGTAGTGTGTTTTATCTAATTTTATTCCTTTATTTGTTTCTTCGTTCCATTTTTTTATTATATCATTGATGTATAGGTTAAATAAAACTGGAGAGATACTGCATCCTTGTTTAACTCCTTGATTAGTATGAATTTTATTTTTACTTACTTCATTTCTAGTTTTTATAACAAAATTTGTGTTCCAGTACAAACTCTTTATAGCTGCTATTAAGTGTTTCGGAATTCCTTTTTCTTTTAAAATTGTCCAGAGTTTTCCTCTGTCTACTTTATCAAATGCCTTGACAAAATCAATAAAAGCTATGTGTGTTTCCATGTTATATTCTCTTCTTTTGTTTATAAATTCTTTTATCGTAAATATATTATCCATACATGAACGCCCTGGTCTGAATCCACTTTGTTCTTCTGTTAACATTACCTCTGTTATTTGTTTTAACCTAAATGTTAAGATTCTTGAGTATATTTTATAGCCTGCAGTTAAAATGCTTATTCCTCTGTAGTTGTTGCAGTCTTTACGTTCTCCTTTCTTAAAAATAGATTGTACTATTGCTGTTGTCCAGGTTTCTGGTATTGTTGCTTGTTTCCAACATAAATTTAAAAAATGTAATAATCTCAGTTTTAAAAAAATTCCTCCATATTTTATTAATTCCATATTAATTCCGTCTATTCCAGCTGCCTTTCTGTTCTTTGTTGTTTTCAGTACTTCTTCTAATTCTTCCATTGTTATCATATCTATTCCTATCTCACACTCATATATGTTATCTTTAGTTATTTTATTTTCATTATACCACAGTTTTTTATAATGTTCTTCCCATTGTTTCTCCTCAATTGCATTGATCTGTATTGTATCTTTTTCTTGTTTATTTAGATGTTTCATTACTTTATAGGCTATTTTTTGCTGCCCATGTATATCGTATTCTAGTCTGCTTATATGTCTATCCCAACTGACTTTGTGTGCTTTTTTAATTTCTCTTTTGGCTATTGAACTTTTATGTTTGTAATCAGCTCTTAATTCTGGTGTTCTATTCTGTAAATATTTGTGATAAGCCTCTTTTATCTTTTATTATCCTCTCTAATTCTTCATTCCATATGCTTAAACCCTTCTTGTTATATATTTTATATTTTGTTCCTAATGCCTCATATGCTGCTTTATCAGTGCTTTCTTTTATATTATCCCATTCTCGGTTTATTTCTTCGGAAGTAGGTTTTAATATTAATTGTTCATTTAGCCTATTCTGATACAGATTTTGTATACTTTTATCTTGTAATAAATGTACTTTGAATGTGGTCTCTTTATTTCTATATTTGTTTTTAGTTTTCTTCCATCTCGCTAATATATTTATTTTTGAGATTACTAAATAGTGATCTGAATAGATGTCACTTCCTCTAAATACTCTCGTATCTGTTAATAATGATGATGCTTTCTTATTGATTAACACATAATCTATCAGTGAACGAAAACCTCGTGCTGACCATGTGTATTTGTGAATATCTTTTTTCTTATAAAATGTATTTGTTATTTTAAAATCATTAAAAATTGCAAATTGTTTTAATTCTTGTCCATTTTTATTTATAACATTTTCTCCATGGATCCCAATTACATTTGCCACTGGTTGATTCCCCACTCTTAGCATTAAAGTCTCCTAATAATATTATTATGTCGTTCTTGTTTATCTTATTTATTTCCTTTTGTAGAGTAGTATAAAATGTTTTTGTTTCTTCTTATTCTTCATCTCCCCTTCCTCCGGTGCATATATTGGCTATAATTGTCATATGTCCCTCTATTATGCTTAAATCGCATTGTCATTATTCTTTCGTTAATACAATTATACGTGTCTATTTTGGATCCCCATTTCTTATCCACAAATATCGCCACTCCTGCTTTCGCTCTTTCTTTCTGACTTACTCCACTGTAAAACATCATCATATCATTTATCATTTGTGATCCTTTCAATTTTTTCTTTGTTTCTGAGGCAGCTAATATATTTATACTTTTATTTTTCATTTCTTTTGTTAGTTCAAATTCCTTGCTTCCCAAGCCTCTGACATTCCAAGTCGCTATTTTAAGCTGGTCATGTATTCCAAAACTCTTTTTATACTTTTTCTTGCTGTGGTCGTCATAAGGTTTATCAATCCGGCTTTTCTTCTGCTGAAGTTTATGAGTAAGTTATTTTTTATACTAGTAGAGGTTACCAGCCTCTAGCCAAACCCCTCTTCCTGGAGGGCAGGGAACTGGAATTTCGGAGTGTTCGTCTCCTAGAGAAGTTGCCTTCACTACGGCTTTGGGGACTTCTCTTCTCCCCACGTAACCCTGTGGACGGGGCCCTACCCAGGTACTACCCACTGGGCGAGTGGGACCTGGAGCTCACAAAAGGGCAGGGGCGCCTACTCCCTGGAGTGGACCTCTATCAAGGGTTCCACTCTGTTACCCTAAATATATAAAACTATTATTCTACCATTTATATGGATGCGAAACATGGACTCTTAATTTAAGGCAGGAAATTAGGTTACGAGTATTTGAGAATAAAGTTCTTAGGAAAAGTTTTGAAATGGGATCCCGAAATCCAGAAATTGGTAGGAGATAAAATGGAGGCCTACTTAAAATACCTAAACAACAAGAATGACCAAAACAGAATAGAATATAATAGAAGAAGGGCATTAGCAAAAAAATATACCAGAAAATTAAACAGAGAACATTGGGATAGATACATAACAAAAATGGAACACAATTTACACGGATGACAAGACAAAGTACATACATTTATAAGAAGCCTTAAATCAGAAGTAAAAGACAAAACAAATCTGCTAACTATACAAGATATAGAATTAGAAAATTATTATAAATAACTGTGTACGGGCAAACAAAATAAAGAAGAAATAACACTCGTAGTAACAAACAAACAATATGCAGAAGTAGATTAATTAGAGATACAAGAAATGACAGAAATCTTAAAGAAATGTAAAAATAATAAAGCATGCGGGATAGACAATATAAACATAGAATTGATAAAAAAATGTCCCAAAGAATTTTCAAGAAAGATTACTAAAATTTATATAACAAGTGCTGGAAACAAAATAGAATACCAGAAGAATGGAAAATTGGAAAAATAATCTCAGTACTTAAAAAAGGCGATAAAATAAAACCAGAAAACTATACAGGCACAAGCTTACTATGTGCAGCATATAAAATATATGCAAAAACGATCAACCAAAGATTAACAACTATAGTAGACGCAATAGTATCAGAAGAGCTGACAGGTTTTAGGAAAGGAGGAAGCTGCACAGACAACGTATTCACTTTAAAACAAATAATAGAGAAGCGAAGAGAATTGAACTTATAGACGCACATCCTCTTTATAGATTATAAGAAAGCCTTTGATAAAGTGTCTAGATCGAAATTATGGAACATATTAAGTGAAAAAGGAATTCCACTACACTTGATAGCAGTAATTAAGAAAATGTATGAGAAAACAAAAATAAAAATGAATCAAAGGGCACCAATACATATAACAGGAGGAGTTAGACAAGGTTGTCCACAATCAACCACTCTTTTTAACATTTATTTCGACGACATGATAAGATCATGGAAGCAAATGACGACTGGGGGGATTAACTTAGGAAATATAGTAATAAAAACGGTGGCCTTTACAGATGACCAGTTTTTAATAGCAAAAACAGTGGATGACTACAAAAATGCTATATAAACTAAATGAATATCAAAAAAATACAACATGGAAATATCATCAGGAAAATAAAAAACAATGGCCTTCAAGGGCGCTCATCCAGTTTGGACAAAGATAATATTAGAAAATAAACCAATAGAACAAGTGGTAAGATATAACTTCCCAGGTTGTGAAATATCATACACAGCAGAAACAGATATAAATAACAAACTAAATAAGTTTAATTATATAACAGGAACACTAAAAAAGAACTTTGAAAAATAAAGGCAGGAAAGACTCTATAATGAAATTATACAAGACAATGGCAGTGCCTATTATTACTTATGGATCCGAAACATGGACAGTGACAACACAACAATCTGCCAGAATACAAGCTGCTGAAATGAAATTCCTTAGACCAATAGCAGGATATCAAAGAACAGACAAAAAACATAACACAGAAATAAGACAACAACTAAAAGTAGAGGAATTGAACACAATAATAGAGAAATACAGAACAAACTGGAAAAAAAAAAACACTTGGCAAGGATGACTGAGAATAGAATACCAAAATCAGCATACAGCTATTTACCACGAGGAAGAAGAAGTTTGGGAAGACCAAAGAAAAGATGGAAAGAGCAGCAATTTGGGGCCGGAACAGGCTAGTAAATAAGCCTAAACCGTGAAGAAGAAGAAGAAGAAGAAGAAGGAACATTTTTGGACCAAAGAGTGATGAACAGACAGGTGAATGGAGAATACTGCATAGCAATGAATTACATGGTCTTTATAGGAATCCAGATATAATGAGAACAGTTAAGTCTCGTAGACTGCGATTGGCAGGATATGTGGCACGAATGGGGAATGAAAGACGTGCATGGAAGATTCTTGTAGGAAAACCAGAGGGAAAACGCCCAGTTGGTAGACCAAGAATGAGGTGGGAGAATAACATTAACTATGATTTGAGGGAAGTAGATTATACAGGGGATGATTGGAAAACATTGGATGAGGATAGGGATATATGGAGAGTGTATGTCCGCGCGGCCATGAACCTACGGGTTCGATAGTGCCAGTGTGTAAGTTAGTTAGGCCAGGTTAGGTAAGATTAATTTGTTTAGATTATGTTACGTAAGAGGTAGGTAGGTACTTGGCACCTTTCATACTCGTATCATTGTTATTGTACTTCTTACAAGTTGGCTATTCTGTTCAAGCAATGACTAACAGAAATATTCCACATTAACATGTTATATGGTGTATTCTAGGTAATTTTTTACCTCAACTTCTTATTCAATTTTCAGGAAATTTTCAGACAGAAAACTACGTATATCCATTCCTCAGCTAATTACTCACATGCTGTTGCAGTTTTTGTTTTTCTTGTGGATTTATCCAGACTGGTTCATCGAATAAAATTACCATTAGGCGTCTAATATTAATAACACACTTCCTAACTCTATTTAAATAATATTGTGTTTGGTCAACATTTTCACAATTTCTGAATTAGCGCTTAAATTTATTTTATTTTTTCTCTGTTGGATTAATGTTTCTTCTAGATTTAATTGTAAAGTCAATATTTTACATGGCCGAGCGGTAAAAAGTGAATCGTGGCCTGCTTTTCGGTACTAAGAAATCTGTTTCTGAATACCCGTTTAAATGACTCGTATATAGTGCTATCGGATAACGTAATTTCGAACCTATCACGACTCTTATTTTTGAGACATCGTTTTTATTATATATGTGTAATGCTCCGATGGTATCTCTTTTAATTTTAAGTATGTCTTTAATCTTCCAGAAATTGTACTGGGTTGTTATCTCGGCCTTCGTCAGAAGTTGGCAGTGGCATGTCTAGTAATTGTTGGTACATAGGAACATTATTAACACAAAACTCTTCTGTACACACGAGTTAGACGACGAAATAACTGAATTGATATTCGATTGTGGCGTCAACATCAATAATTCAACTGTCCCGGATCTATTACCTTCAGTTACGTTGCAAGAAACTGTTGTTTAAATTTACATTCTCTACATGATCCAAAGTATTTCCCTCACCGTGTTGGAAAGAATTCAGCTGTTCAGTAAGCTGATCAAATTTTTACTTATTTCGTTCTAAATCGCGGCAAACTGATTCATTTGTTGATTGGTCCCACTGATTTGAGCATTGTTACCCTCAACTTTCGACGTTGCGACATTTACTTTATTACTGTTTTGTTATGCTGCGTTCTTAATCTCGCTAATCTGTCGTACTACAGTAATCTCAGCTTGTGTTCTGCGTTTCTCTTACTTACTCACTGGCACTATCGAACCCGTAGGTTCATGGCCGCGCGGACATAAGCTCTCCATACATCCCTATCCTGAGCTAATGCTTTCCAATCATTCCCTGTATAATCTACTTCCCTCAAATCATAGTTAATGTTATTCTCCCACCTCATTCTTGGTCTACCAACTGGGCGTTTTCCCTCTGGCTTTCCTACAAGAAGCTTCCATGCAAGTCTTTCATTCCCCATACGTGCAACATGTCCTGCCCATCGCAGTCTACGAGACTTAACTGTTCTTATTATATCTGGCTTCCTATAAAGACCATGTAGTTCATTGTTATGTAGTCTTCTCCATTCACCTGTCTGTTCATCTCTCTTTGGTCCAAAAATTTTCCTAAGTACTTTATTCTCAAATACTTGTAATCTCCTTTCCTCCCTTAAAGTAAGAGTCCATGTTTCGCACCCATATAATATAACTGGTAGAATAATAGTTTTATATATTTTCAGTTTAACGTTTTTTGAAAGGAGTTGGGACATCAAGAGTCTCTGCAATGCATAATAGCACGCATTTCCAGAATTGAGCCTATGTTTAATTTCTTTGTGCATCTCATTCCTATTTGTGATTATTGTTCCTAGGTATTTGAATTCAGCCACTTCCTCAAAATTTCCCTCATTTGTCATTAGCTGTCCATTTCCATTATATAATGAATTTCTACGTGTGACCATATATTTAGTTTTATTGATATTTACTTCCAGTCCTAATTTCTTAGTGTTACTCAATAGTGTGTGCGTGTTGGCCTTTAGTATCTCCTCGCTATCGGCCAATAGTACTACATCATCAGCATAAACTAACAGCTTATTAATACCATTCAGTTGTAAGCCTTCCTCATTCTCTAAAGATTTAATGGCATGCTCTAGTACAAAATTAAATAGTAGAGGAGATAGTGCATCTCCTTGCTTCAACCCATTCTGGATTTCAAAAGTGTCCGAAAACTGTTTGCCTACACGCACCCTACTCTTTGTGCCATTTAGACACATTCGTATAAGTCTAACTAACTTTTTAGGAATTCCGAACTCCAGCAGGATACTATATAACTTCTCCCTCTTAATTGAATCATATGCTTTTTTGAAGTCTACATATAGTTGATGTACAGTACCATTATATTCCCATTTCTTTTCTAAAATCTGTCTTATACTAAAAATCTGATCTGTTGTAGACCTGTTTCTTCTAAATGCACATTGATGATCTCCTAGAATGTCATCAATATAGGGAGTAAGTCTGCTTACTAATATATTTGTTAGAATTTTGTACGAAGTTGAAAGTAATGAGATGCCCCTGTAGTTGTTGCAATCAGTTTTATCTCCTTTCTTATAAAATTGGTACGATAATTGATTCATTCCATTCATCTGGAAGAGCTTCTTTTTCCCAAATCATACTAAGCAACCAGCGTATCTTGTCCATCAATTTTTCTCCCCCTGATTTTATCAGTTCTGCTGGGATCTCATCTGAACCTGATGCTTTATACATCTTCAATTTTTCAATCGCCATTTCAACCTCTAATGCACTTGGTTCTGCGACTAGCATTTCTGCTGTCTGTAAATTATCCTCCTCAATGTCCTGTTCTGTATGTACATTTAATAGCTGATTAAAGTAACTTTTCCATCTATTTAATATACTCTTGGAATCTGCAATCATATCCCCATTTTCATTCCGAATTATGTTTGTTCTAGCCTGAAACCCTTTCTTCTCTATACTAATTCCCTGATATAATTCTCTAATGTTCCTATTTTTTGCATTCATTTCAAGATCATTAATCTTCTCTCTCAAATATTCCCTCTTTTTACTCTTTAGTAACTTGGTGGTTTCCCGTCTAATACTACCCAATTGCTCTAAATTTACCTCATTTGGCTCGTGTAACCATTTCATTTTTGCTAGCTTTCTTTTCTTTACAATGTCGGCACATTCCTCATCAAACCATTTCTTGTTTTGCCTCTTTTTTAAACAACCAATGCTTTCTGATGCTGACAATTTAATAGTATCTCTTATAGCCTCCCATTCTTTATTTATATCAGTTTCTTCTTCGTTTGCCACATTGTCATCTGAAGATTCCAGTACTTCAAATCTATTAGCAATTTTGATTTGGTATTCTTGCCGCATTTCATCATTTTTCAAGTTTTTTAATTCAAATTTTACAGAATCATCTTTAGCGTTTGTTCCTCTCATAAGCGATAGCCGTTGTCTGATTTTCACTCTGACCAGATGATGATCCGAATTGCAGTCTGTCCCTCTAACTGATCTAACATCGATGATGCTACTGTGCCAGCGTTTATCCACTAATACATGATCTATCTGGTTCCGAGTTTCTCCATCTGGGGACGTCCAGGTGTATTTATGAATATCCTTATGCTGAAATGTTGTGCTCTTAACAATGAGATTCTTTGATGTGGCAAATGTGACTAATCTAACCCCGTTGTCGTTACTATCTTCATGAAGACTGAATTTGCCTATTGTTGGTTTGAATATATCTTCCCGCCCCACTTTTGCATTAAAATCTCCTAAGACAATTTTCATATGATATCGTGAAAGGCTATCAAATAAGCATTCTAATTCTTCATAGAACTCATCCTTGATCTTGTCATCTTTATCTTCTGTGGGGGCATGTACATTTACAATTATAAAATCATGTCGTTTACCCTTTAGAATTATGTATGATATCCTATCACTAACAAACTTAATATCTCGGATAGCGGATAGGATCCTCCTTCTGACTAAAAAACCCGTTCCAAATGCAGGTCTTTCTGCACCCCCGTAGTATAATGCAAAGCTTCCTGATTCCTGACTACCTTCTCCTGGCCACCTAACTTCCTGTAAAGCGACTATATCCAAGGGCGATTTATCTAATTCCCGCGTTAATATCTCTAGTGCCCCGCTATTGTATAAAGTCCTAACATTCCATGTTCCTAGGAACATGTCCCTGTGTTTGAGCCTTTGGCATGGGTTCCCTGAAGTAGTCCCCGCCCGGAGAACCGAATGGGGGACTATTTGACCTCCGGAAAATTTTACCCCAGTTGAACCCATGTCCGCATTTCTTGACGGTTGTATTTTTACGGTGAAAGATCGTCACTCTTTCGCCCAAGGTACTTTTTTCGTCTGGCTTATCACCTTCGACCAGTCCGGCATGGGTAACCCTATCGGCAGCAATGCTACCGCCGGCATAGCTCTCAGGATCATTTAAGCACGCAAGCCACTCCACCACGACAAGGTAAAGATACCATGGAGGGTTGGATTTCTAGCTTTAGAGATTCATTACTGAGTTTTATATCTATTTTCAAAGAATTTATGGATTCATTTGACTTATTTATTTCTTCCCTCAATTCTTTATTACTTTTGTTCATATCATCTCTCAATTCTTTATTACTTTTATTCATATATTCCCTCATTGAATTTATGTACTTTTGTATTTGCCTCATGAAATATTCCATGTCGTTCTGGTACCTATTACTTTTATTTGAATCATCTCCATTTTCATTTACGGAGGTGGTCAGGCTATTTTTATGATTTGCCCTTCTTTTACTTCATCATTACGCCTACTTCCTAATGAAGCTTGCCCTTCTATTAAATTTTTATTATTTCCCTCCATTTTATTATTGTCTTTGTTCCTATTAATTTCTTTAGTTATTCTACCACTCCTGAGGATCATACGTTTTATAAGTTAGATATTTGCACGATTTTGCGTGCCAACTAAATGGAAGAAATATCTGATCTTTGTTTCTATTTTCCCTTAAATTTATTTATATTTTTAATTTTTTTTTAATACAAACATGTATTGTTACTTTCATAGATTTCGAATTTTACTTTCTAACACATTATTTTATTTTAGTTTATATATATATATATATATATATATATATATATATATAAATATATATATATAAACTAAACTAAAATAAAATAATGTCTTAGTAAGTATATATATTTTATAGCATTTTGTTTTAACTTTTATCTAATGTACCAATTTATATTCTATATCTTTCTTTTAACAAATGTGTCACTTTACCTTGTTATATCTTCTATGTTTGTCTTCATTGGGATGTGTTGTGGTCTGCCGTTATCTAGGTTATCTGGTTATCTAGGTTGATCTTGTTAGGCTCAAGCTGTTGTCTCCTTCTAGCTGCTCCTTCCACCTCGTGGGTTGTGTGTTATGTCGACGCACTGTTGCTGGATCATGATGTTAAGTTCACAAGTTCCGAAAGTCACTCTTGTTTCGAATGCACTCACGTTGAAAAAACTTTGTCACAGTAAAAAGGCCCTTTCGTTGAGCGACACTTTGAGGCAGTAATTTATAGGCTATTAGTAATGTCACCAAATTCACTGTTTTCATTATTGTGAATTGTTGTAAATAGTTGATGCCCTACCTCGGTAGCTAGTCGTTCCTGTTGTTTCAGGGTGAGCGCTGAGATTCCTATCTATATAGAGTTCGGAAGGAGAAATGTGTGGAAAGCAGACAACAGTTAATTATTTGTATTATTTCATTTTTTTTCTCTGCCAACTTAAATGCACTTTATACTGTAAAGATAAAACTTTTATGTCCCTGGTCTTCGACATTTCACTAATGAGGACTCGAGCTAGCAATTGACGTATGAATTTGAGAAATTGTCCCGAAGTCCGTAATCGTTGTTACAAGACATGTTAACCATATAATTTAGATCTTCTTCCTACGAAGTGTTGAGTATATGTCCTTTAATTTGTCCTCATGAGTTTCGTATCGAAGTCAGGACCCTTTATTCCCATATATGGTCGTACACCCCTAACTCTGATTTTGATTGGTTAGAATATTCAATCACATGTCTTCTATGTTCGTAAGTGTATTTACTTCCCACCTACATTTTGTAATTTTTATTTCTTACTTTCTTCTCACGGCTAGGGAGTGTGTTTACCGTTTGGGTTTCCCGCATTTGTAAATTTGGAGTTTGAAATTTCTCCCAAACGTGATTTTTCAAACTAGACCCAGCTTAAGAATTTCAGGTCTAATTTGGGGAGTTACATATTTATGACCTCATGTTACTTAGGTTTCCCACCGATAGTTGTGAGAAATATTTACCAATACGATATTTATTTAGTTTACTATGCATTTTATCATTAGTTCATTCTTTGTTAATAGATTAATTGTATCTATTTAGAACTATACTAGATTAGGAGTCAATTATTCGCTACAAGAGCCAGTGTTTTATACACTTCAAGTCTTGAATATTTTTGGACTAACTATGGCTTGAAGATAGAATTTATTAACCCTAAATTCTTAAAAATTTAGATATTTGTATTTACATCTTTTTCTTCCTCATATGAAATATTGCTTCCTAGATATGTAAAATTATTCGCCCGCTCCAAAATGTTATTGCCAAGTACAATTTTACTTCTGACAGGATCTACACCTTCAAATGCCATACATTTGGTTTTCTCTGTAGATATCTTTAATCCATATTCTTCTGTAATTTTGTTAAGTTCATACAGACCTTTCTGCAGATTATCTTCAGAATTTGCAATTAATATTTGGTCATCTTCAAACGATAGGGTGTTTAATTTTGTATTTTCTGATATTCTTATTCCAAATTTATATCTCTTGTTCCAGCAATATATTACTTCGTTTATATAAATCGCAAAGATTGTTGGGGATAGGGGCAGCCTTGTCTCAGACCACGATTTATAATTCCTTCTTGAGAAAATCGGTTATTTAATTTCATTTTTACGGCATAGTTCATATGTAGAATTTGCATATATTATTTACCACTATCTGGATATTTACGTGTTAGTTTATTTTGACTATTTAACTCATGACCCAAATGGGAGTCAATGACCAATCACATTTCAATGATTTTTTATTTACAGCCAATCACAATCGTGTTTCGCCTAGAATTTACCAACTAAAGTTTATCATAATAAAGAAAGCACCTACTTTTTAACATTCTGAATAGGTCATAGCATTATTTTGCAGTGAGCAAATCTCTAAGAATTATGGCTACCAGATTGTATAAATAATGCATGAATGTCAACAGAAAGAGATAATATAAAAACATTTGTATCAATTGATTATACCACGAAAAAAGAAGCCACTGTTTGCACTTTCTTAAACGAATTATTTTCCAGGAAATGACGTTTCAGAAAAATATAATTTACATATTTACATCATAGGACATTAGAAATTAATTAATACCTATTACGTTGGTTATAAAGTTTTCCACTAGGGTGCATTCTTACAACATTGCGATCCTTTGGCAATAAATAATATGATCTGGTTGCAGTGACGAAAAAAAGAAGCAAATGAAGCGTTCCAATCGTTTCTCATTTGTTTTCAAACCTCGCCGTTTACATTAAATGAATAAATACTTTAAAATAACTGTATTTAAATAATGATTTGTGAGTAAACAGTTTAATTCTATTCGTTAAATAGCCCTAACAAATGCCACACATGATTTCCAAATTATCTAGATAAATTCACTCCTCACTTCGTGAGTCGTGAATTTATCGATGATTTGGAAATCACTCGTGGCATTACGTTTGGTACATCACAAGAGGCGATTATTACGATGTTTTTGTAACACTTTGCTGCACTCGAATACCCCTCAATTTATAAAATATATTGGAATTTAAAACGCTGCTATTTTTCTGCTCAAAACTTACAAAATCGTATAAATGTTATAAACACACAGATATAAATATATTGTCATTTTAAAATTCAATGCACATGATAACAATATTTAACAATAATGTTGAGTGATTCCGTGCTATGTGGCCATGGTCCATTGCTGATGTTCCTACAGACTTTTCTCCCTCAACTGCGGAGGGCATCTTCAGTAGCGAGTACTTCTAGGTGTTTTTTCCTGGTCGGAGACTCTCCAGTTGAGGGAGAAACGTCTGGTAGGAACACCGTTAATGGATAACGATCTCATATGCCGGAATAACTCAACATTATGATTACGGGTCGTGAAAGCCTGCATTAAAAATATTTAACAATAGTAATTGATTAAATAAAATAGTCAGAAATAGATATCAAATCCGAGTCTTCGTGTTCCCAGTTAGACATTACTGTCTGGTCTACGATAGCAGACGCGTTAGTGAATTCTCTATGGCATATGGTCTCTATCCGAGATCAGACGTCATATATCGCCAAATCAAATCGTAATTAATTATTGGGAAGTTATGAAGTTGTAATAATAATATAATAAATGCGTAGGTACAAGTTGTGCATAAGATATAGAAGTTACATGTATTTTCTTTCATCGTATCCTGTTGCATTTTGGTCCACATGGTTTATGATTTTACAATTCTACCAGGGATTTCACTCGATTTTTGCAGGTGGTTACTTGGTAACGGTCGCATGGTTGCTCGCTCAGTTGTTCCCGGGATCTTGCAAACACTTGATCTTGCATATTTTGTGGTGGTATCCATGCAGTGCTATTGGTTTCACCAGGTGTCGAAATTCCTGATTTGTATTGGTCCTGGATCTGTTTGTAATGGCTTCTGTTTTATAAAATCCAGCCATATCTCCTTCCTCTTCTCTCTTGCATGTAATAGTTTATTTGAGCTGTACGTTGAAGTACCTAATAAAAGAAAAGTCCTACCAGTCGTACCGCCTTTAAACATGGGGCCACAACTCCATAAACTTCTTCATAGTTATGGATTTCCAGCCCCATGTTCAAAGGTGGTACGACCAATATGACTGTTTTCTTCTATTTGACATCAGCTTCTTTAGATTCCATTGATATTTTATGAAAGCCTGCCCTTGTAAATAAGTGAACAATACGGTATTTATAAAAAAGCATGATGTAATAAAAAATCTCGTAGATTTCGATGCTTAGTTTATGTGGGACGATTTGGGAATGAAGGAAAGGGTGAAAACTTCTTTAGGAAATCCAGAGGGAAGCACAAGGTAGGTAGATGGATAAATATAATTAACCATGATTTGAGGGAATGTCAATTCTACAGAAATAATTAAAAATACTACCAAAGGATAGGCATATATGGAGAACTTAAGTCCATGCGGTCATAAACTTATGCTCTTAAGTGTTTTAGCTTCAGATTACAGTTTATATAAAACTTTATTATTGAATTTTGACGTTGTATGTAATTAATTATTGTGTACACTTAACTTTAGCTTTCACAATAATATTTGAATCTCCGTCCTTCTTCGTAAGAGGCATTGAATATTTAAAAAAATACATTTCAACGAACGTTCATGATATTTTATACGATTAAGAGTACATTTTGATGTAAATATTTATGTGTTGGTATTTGGAAAGGTCCGCTGAACATTTTCAGTATTAACATTTAGTGGTAGCAGATGTGCAACACATTACATTGTTACACATAGACCAAGCTTTTGTGATTACTTGAGTAGTCGGAAACTACATTCCATTTCCATCTTCACTCCATGATTACATCCTTTACTATCTACAGATATTCGATTTCAATTTCCAGATCAACACAAAACAGACTTGAATTTAATAGACATGAATATTCGATGTATTTACAGTAACAAAATTTTATGTTTTATTTAATTGAGTTGTGAACTAACTAATATATATCGATATTACTAATCATTAATTAGTTTTTCTATAATTTTAAAATTATGTAAAATTAAATAATTCGTGTCTCCGCATTCTTGTGCTGCAAAAGTTCTGTTGTCAATTTATAAAACGCGCGATATTACATAATGAGGTGTGAAAAATATGATTTTATTTATATTTACATAAATAGCGTGAACCAATTTTTTGCATTGAAATAATATTTCCGGTAGAATATATGGTCTTTATATTTCTTGCGAATCACGAAAATGACAATTAATTCCACATTTTCCGAAAAGTGATAAAATATTTGTACCTAAAAGAGACTGTTAAAAATTAATATACTAGGTATGTCTTAATGTACATATGTAACAAAACAAATCCAGTCCTTTTTAATAAGGGCAGGTTTAACACTAAGAGCTTGTATGAATCATTAAATTTCTGAAATACAAAGTTCCTTATAATGAAAATTAGTATTTACTTTTCTCAACAGCACACTATACATACAGGCTGAATAAAAAAGAATGGCGCAAACTTACATGGTAGAAAGTACACGATAATAGAAGCAACAATGTCCCAGTAAACATGGGTCCACAAACGGGCCGTTTGCGCGATAATTACGAATGTATGGTTACAAGCCGCCACTGAATCATTGTTTGTAACATCGTATGGTTTACTCCTTACAACTTGAAGCCGTCCTATGTTCTTTGTTTACAAAACTGAACATTGCCGAGAGGTGGAGTTGTAATCAAACCATGCACGCAGAACGTACAAGACGGATACAGTACAGAGTCTCAAAATGTATCAGTCTCGTCTGAGGAGTGCCACTTCTGCTGTGTTGTAGTGACAATGGAACCTAGCAGTAACGAAGAGTATGCGGATATGCATTCCATGTACAGTAGGGCTAATGGCAATGCACGGGAGGCTGCACGCTTGTACCAAGAAACATACTCTAATCGAAGACACCCCGAAAGTCGTACATTTACAAGTGTCCATCAGCGCCTGAGAGAAAATGGGGGTTTTGCACATGGCAGAGCAACAGTTAGGCCTGCTCGCATTACACCTGAGGTTGAGGATATGGTGTTGGAAGCAGTACAGCTCTCTCCAGGAACCTCGACGAGAATAATTGCCACACAAGTGCCTGTACTAAGCCACAGTAGTGTATAGAGAATTTTACAGCGCAATTTACTGTACCCTTACCATCTCCAACGAGTTCAGTGTCTCAATGATGTGGACTTTGTTCCTAGATGATGTTTTGTCAGTGGATGCAACAACAAACTGTAGTTAACAATCGTTTTGCATGTAACATTTTATTTACAGACGAAGCAAAATTCACACGCGATTGTGTTTTTAATTATGATAATATACATTTTTGGTGTGAAGTAAACCCACATGCTGTTTATGAGTCACCTCATCAGCACCGTTTCTTACTGAATGTGTGGTTAGGGGTACTAGGTGATCATCTCGTTGGGCCACACATTCGTCCACGAAAACTTAATGGACAGACGTACCTTAGGTTTATGCGGCGTCATCTTCCAGGATTGCGTGAGTACGTTCCTCTTCAGCACGTTGGAGTTTGTGGTACATGCATGACGGAGCTCCGGCACATTTTGCTGCTGCTGTGAGACGGCATCTAACGCGAAGATACGGCTAAAGATGGATAAATCGAGGCGGATCTGTACCTTGGCCTCCAAGATAACCTGATCTAAATCCTTTGGATTTTTGTGACTGGGGTCACCTCAAAAGCGAAGTGTACACCCTTCGACAAAAATAATGAGTCATCTCTTGAACGTACATTTCTTCTAAGTTATACTCGGCACAGCGCTGGGTTCAAACTAGGAAACTAGTCATAATTGTGCAGTCCCTGAGCTACTGTGTTATGTGGCATAAACTGAAGACTCTCCTACGTGCCTGATAGGTCAGCGGTAAAGCGTGCGGTCACTGTTTCTGTTAGTGAAGATCGCAGGTTCGCGTCTTCAATTACGCAATTTTTTTTGTGATATTTGTATTAAAACGTTTTATGAATTAAATACATTTTATTTTGACATTGAATTAATCTATACTTTTTAAGTTCATAATTGTTTTTCATACCGTTGAGCTTATAACAATGTTAAATTATATATTTTATACGCTTTATATTAACTTGAACTGTATCTGTCTATGTAACGGACCTGTATCTATGTAATGGAATAATTGAACACGATTTTCACCCACTTAGAAATATTAGATCGACTTTAAACTTTGTATACTTGTAAAGGACTCATGACAATACAATAATTTAATTTTTTTAAATCCTGGCCAGAATCAGCAGAAATTTAAAAAATAAATAAAAACCGGTGTAATAGGTTGCGGACTTATCGACTTTTTAGTCAATCGTTGTAAGAGCTCAGTTGGTAGAGCGGTGGACTGTAGTGACGTATAATTTCAGTAATCCATAGGCCGCTGGTTCAAATCCAGGCCAGAGGATTTTTTTGGATGAGTATTAAGCAATTAAATTTTCATGGGATTCCAGTTTATGACAATCAATTAAACTAAAAATAAAAATAATAATAGTTTAAAAAACTGAAACAACACGCTTTATTAGAAAACCATACTAAAATATTAAAAATAAATAATAGTTTTAAAAAACTAAAACAACACGCTTTATTAGAATACCGAACTAAAATATGAAAAATACGTTTAATTTCCAACACGCTTGGGATAAAATTAAAGCGGTCAACTAAATAATCATCTCCAACACATCTAGAATAAAACTAGAGTTATCTACAAAAAAAAAATAATTTTACCATCAAAAACGTGGGGTGCTTTTTATGGTTTTTACGTTTTCTTCTTAGAGACTTTCATTTTACCAATATCTGTTTATTATCAAATATATTAATTGATATAGGGCACCCCACGCTTTTGATGGTAAAATTATTTTTTTTTTGTAGATAACTCTAGTTTTATTCTAGATATGTTGGAGATGACTTTTTGTTGAGAATTTTAATTTTTTCCCAAGCGTGTTGGAAATTAAAACTATTTTTCATTTATAGTTCGGTTTTCTAATAAAGTGTGTTGTTTAGTTTTTTAAACTATTATTTATTTTTACCTTCTATTTTTACCGTCTTCCCCAACTATTTAAAATTTTCGTTGATTTCACTTTAGGTCTTTCGATGCATGCTTCATCTTCTGGAGTTGTTGTAGTAGTATTGAATTGACTGTATGTCTAATAGAGGGCTTTGCTCATTAGGCATATTTTCGTTGAAAATGTTTGTATTTTTGGTCTTCTTGGTAATTTCGATTTCTTCTAAAATGTCAATATTGTGTCTGTTGTTTTCCCTGTGTATAATTGACAATGTATTATCGATATTGTTGAAACTGCGGCCGCTTTCGTAAATGTGTTTAGCTAAATTTGATTTGATTATTAAAGGAGAAGGCAAATCAAATTTCGCTGTTCACCTGATTTGAATCCAGTCGAAAATGTGTGAGCTAAGATGAAAATAGAGATGAACTCTAATTGGCCTGCAGATATACGAAAGACAAAATATTGCTTATGGCACAAATTCAAGACGCCTGGGATGCTCTAGACGACTGTCCACGTGCCTGTAGAAATTTGATTGCATCAATGCCCCGAGGATTGAGGGCGGTAATAGATGCTGAGGGTTCATACACACGATATTAATTTCGGTAAAGTTTTAATTTTAGAAGATATTATTTTCTTTCTTCATTTAATTATTAGAAGGTTTTCATTTAAGTGTTTTGTGTGTGCATTAAAACCATAAAACCCAAATATAAAATTCAATATGAAACTATATTACAGGCGAAATGCTATCCTAACTTACTTACTCACTGGCACTATCGAACCCGTAGGTGCGGACATAAGCTCTCCATACATCCATACATCCCTATCCTGAGTTAATGCTTTCCAATCACTCCCTGTATAATCTACTTCCCTCAAGTCATAGTTAATGTTGTTCTGCCACCTCATCCTTGGTCTACCAACTGGGCGTTTTCCCTCTGGTTTTCCAAGAAGAAGCTTCCATGCACGTCTTTCATTCCCCATACGTGCAACATGTCCTGCCCATCGCAGTCTACGAGACTTAACTGTTCTTATTATATCTGGCTTCCTATAAAGACCATGTAGTTCATTGTTATGTAGTCTTCTCCATTCACCTGTCTGTTCATCTCTCTTTGGTCCAGAAATTTTCCTAACAAATTTATTCTCAAATACTCGTAATCTCCTTTCCTCCCTTAAAGTAACAGTCCATTTTTCGCACCCATATAATATGACTGGTAGAATAATAGTTTTGTATATTTTCAGTTTAACGGATTTGAAAGGAGTTGGGACATCAAAAGTCTCTGCAATGCATAATAGCATGCATTTCCAGAATTGAGCCTATGTTTAATTTCTTTGTGCATCTCATTCCTATTTGTGATTATTGTTCCTAGGTATTTAAATTCAGCCACTTCCTCAAAATTTCCCTCATTTGTCATTAGCTGTCCATTACCATTATATACTGAATTTCTATGTGTGACCATATATTTAGTTTTACTGATATTTACTTCCAGTCACAATTTCTTAGTGTTATTCAATAGTGTGTGCGTGTTGGCCTTTAGTATCTCCTCGCTATCGGCCAGTAGTACTACATCATCAGCATAAACTAACAGCTTATTAATACCATTCAGTTGTAAGCCTTCCTCATTCTCTAAAGATTTAATGGCATCCTCTAGTACAAAATTAAATAGTAGAGGAGATAGTGCATCCCCTAGCTTCAACCCATTCTGTATTTATAAAGTGTCTGAAAACTATTTACCTACACGCACCCTACTCTTTGAGCCATTTAGACACATTCGTATAAGTCTAACTAACTTTTTAGGAATTCCGAACTCCAGCAGGATACTACATAAATTCTCCCTCTTAATTGAATCATATGCTTTTTTGAAGTCTAAATATAGTTGATGTACAGTACCATTATATTCCCATTTCTTTTCTAAAATCTGTCTTATACTAAAAATCTGATCTGTTGTAGACCTGTTTCTTCTAAATGCACATTGATGATCTCCTAGAATGTCATCAATATAGGGAGTAAGTCTGCTTACTAATATATTTGTTAGAATTTTGTACGAAGTTGAAAGTAATGAGATGCCCCTGTAGTTGTTGTAATCAGTTTTATCTCCTTTCTTATAAATTGGTACGATAATTGATTCCTTCGATTCATCTGGAAGAGCTTCTTTTTCCCAAATCATACTAAGCAACCAACGTATCTTGTCCATGAATTTTTCTCCCCCTGATTTTATCAGTTCTGCTGGGATCTCATCTGAACCTGATGCTTTATACATCTTCAATTTTTCAATCGCCATTTCAAACTGTAATGAACTTGGTTCTGCGACTAACATTTCTGCTGTCCGTAACTTATCCTCCTCAATGTCCTGTTCTGTATGTACATTTAATAGCCGATTAAAGTAACTTTTCCATCTATTTAGTATACTCCTAGAATCTGCAATCATTTCCCCATTTTCATTCCGAATTATGTTTGTTCTGGCCTGAAACCCTTTCTTCTCTATACTAATTCCCTGATATAATTCTCTAATGTTCCTATCTTTTGCATTCATTTCAAGATAATTAATCTTCTCTTTCAAAAATTCCCTCTTTTTACTCTTTAGTAACTTGGTGGTTTCCCGTCTAACACTACCCAATTGCTCTAAATTTACCTCATTTGGCTCATGGGACCATTTCATTTTTGCTAGCTTTCTTTTCTTTACAATGTCGGCACATTCCTCATCAAACCATTTTTTTGCCTCTTTTTTAAACAACCAATGCTTTCTGATGCTAATAATTTAATAGTATCTCTTATAGCCTTCCATTCTTTATTTATATCAGTTTCTTCTTCGCTTGCCACATTGTCATCTGAAGATTCCAGTACTTCAAATCTATTGGCAATTTTGATTTGGTATTCCTGCCGCATTTCATCATTTTTCAAGTTTTTTAATTCATATTTTACAGAATCATCTTTAGCGTTTGTTCCTCTCATAAGTGATAGCCGTTGTCTGATTTTCACTCTGACCAGATGATGATCCGAATTGCAGTCTGTCCCTCTAACTGATCTAACATCAATGATGCTACTGTGCCAGCGTTTATCCACTAATACATGATCGATCTGGTTCCGAGTTTCTCCATCTGGGGACGTCCCGGTGTATTTATGAATATCCTTATGCTGAAATGTTGTGCTCTTAACAATGAGATTCTTTGATGTGGCAAATGTGACTAATCTATCCCCGTTGTCTACTATCTTCATGAAGACTGAATTTGCCTATTGTTGGTTTGAATATATCTTCCCGCCCCACTTTTGCATTAAAATCTCCTAAGACAATTTTCATATGATATCGTGAAAGGCTATCAAATAAGCATTCTAATTCTTCATACAACTCATCCTTGATCTTGTCATCTTTATCTTCTGTGGGGGCATGTACATTTACAATTATAAAATCATGTCGTTTACCCTTTAGAATTATGTAGATATCCTATCACTAACAAACTTAATATCTCGGATAGCGGATAGGATCCTCCTTCTGGCTAGAAAACCCGTTCGAAATGCTGGTCTTTCTGCACCCCCATAGTATAATGCAAATCTTCCTGATTCCTTACTACCTTCTCCGGGCCACCTAACTTCCTGTAAAGCGACTATATCCAAGGGCGATTTATCTAATTCCCGCGTTAATATCTCTAGTGCCCCGCTATTGTATAAAGTCCTAACATTCCATGTTCCTAGGAACATGTCCCTGTGTTTGAGCCTTTGGCATGTGTTCCCTGAAGTAGTCCCCGCCCGGAGAACCGAATGGGGGACTATTTGACCTCCAGAAAATTTTACCCCAGTAGAACCCATGTCCGCATTTCTTGACGGTTGTATTTTTACGGTGAAAGATCGTCAATCTTTCGACCAAGGTACTTATTTCGTCTGGCTTATCACCTTCGACCATTCCGGCATGGGTAACCCTATCGGCAGCAATGCTACCGCCGGCATAGCTCTCAGGATCATTTAAGCACGCAATCCACTCCACCACGACAAGGTAAAGATACCATGGAGGGATGCTATCCTAACATTCAGTAAAAAAAGTAGGACGGAAATCTAACCCGTGATGTTACGAACGCAGATGTTGTGGTGTGTTAAACCTCTCGACCACGGAAACACACAATGGCAAGCTCTCTCTTTTAAGTTACTTGAGTGTGCACTGCGATAACTAACATACAACACAGTACAATTACTGAAAACGTGTTAATGTGAATAAGGGTTCTGCGAGTGCTCACGAAGTTCTCCGATCGGTTGATAGAATCAAGAGATTACTCTTTTTTTTTTTGTCTAAGGGTGTACAGCACACCCGTTACCACGGTTGAAGAACTGGAGCAGAGAGTTGTACACGCTTGTCAATAATTCAGAAATGATCCAGGGGTTTCGGAAGATTTCGACATTCATTGGCGAAACGAGCACAGTATTGCATCCAGATGCAAGGAGGACACTTCGAACACCTCCTTTAACAGGTAACCCAAAAGTGAAATGAACGGTGGAATGTGAAATGTGAACTAAATGGAGATGAAATATAAATTCTAAAGTCTAAATTCAAATTAGTTTGTACTAACTAGGACGATGCTTACTATGAAGTCAGTGGCGGCTTGTAACCATACATTTGTAATTATCTCGCAAACGGCTCGTTTGTGGACCCATGTTTACTGGGGCATTGTTGCTTCTATTATCGTGTACTTTCAACCATGTAAGTTTGCGCCATTCTTTTTTATACAACCTGTATATGATACATAGGAGGAGGTTTTCCTGACCTAAGGTCGGACTGGCTGGAAAAGTGCAGAGCAACTGCACACGGCTCTTTTCCTACTTATTTCACTTGGTTCGTGTATGACCATGAAAATTGCGAAATTGAGTTACGTACCGTATGACAGGAGATTTCGAAAAATGTTCTCCACCTGCTCCCACACATTTTCGGCAACTTGCTAGGAAATCTTCATTCACAGGCATTAGTTGCTGTTTTGTTATTGAGTTAATTTCTGTCCTGATATAATCTTTCAGATCGTCTAATGTTTGAGGGTTTCCTGCATACACTATATTTTTTAAGTATCCGCAGAGAATCGCATATCAGAATAACGTGGCGGATGTTTGAATACTATTGATTTTCTGTATGGTTTAATATGTAAGAGTTTCGTAGCTCGCAATGCTGACGCCTTCGAAATGCTAGTTACTTGTGCAAGTCGTTTTAGGGATTTTGTTGGCGTATTTTCTAATCGATCTCCTATTTCTTTTAATTTTTCCTCACTCCGTCCATCCATAGTACTTCTGTCCGAAGGCAGGTCCTTCACTGCAATCATAGCATTTTCATGCTATGCTAGCTTTACTAAGGAAGGAATTATAGGTATGGTAGCTTCCCGTTGCTTTCAACACCGTGAAGGACGATGTTGATGATGATAATGAGAAGGATGATGATGATGATGATGATGATTATGCCATATGATTTCGGGGATCGTTTGGGCCTTAACGTTTTCCTGACATTTGTCTTACAGATGAGGAAAATCGCCGATAAAAACCTCACCCAGGAAAACTGCTCCGACCGGGGATCGACCCAGGCACGCTGCGTGACAAGGCAGCACGCTACCTCGAGAGCACAGCAATGGACGTTTCCTTACTAAGCACACATTTTGTCACCTTTGGTATCGAACACAATACCCATTTTTAAAATCTTTTTACAAGTCGATGAACAGTATCTCTATTTGGAGGATTTGCATTTGGAAATTGTGTTCGAAATTGTCTAACGACTTCTCTGCAATACTGTTATCCCATAATTGTACACAAGTACCCTATTTTCTATTGTAAACACAGTAATATTGTGTAATATTCCAGTATATCTGCAGATTAGAAGTGGGAAATAACTGCGAGTCAATTTCGAGAATTTCTGAAAAATTGCACATAACTACTGAAAATTTCTGTTTTACAATATTTGTGTGATAGTCAGGTGTGATTGGTTCACACTGATACAAGCCATAAATTGGAGTGGGGGATTATAATAAAAGGCATGAACCGAAAGTGCCTTTCTGCGGTTCAGTATGGTATCTTTGTTCTCCTCCCTACCTCAGAACATTTATGAAATATGCCAATGTCCTGTGTTCCTTGTGCCTACCCCTCCCCTTTTGATCCTTTCCGCCGCGCATTTCTACAGCACATATCCCCTCTACTTGTGAACCTTTATATACACTGTACTCTTACCGAACATCATCATTCGATCAGCCTAGCAACCGGCGTTTGGTTATTTAAAGACGGATTCAAAGGTGGAATCCAGTTCCAGCTCACCATGCGACTGAAAGGTTAATATGGTGGTCTATATAGACAAGTTGATTGAGGCCGAGAAGAGGTCTGTTTTGAGTTAGTCCAGCAATGTACGGAAGAAGTGATTCCTAAAGCTTGGACACGTGTGTGAGTGTGGTATTATGTATGGTATGTTATTTATTCAGTTATTTTTACAGCTATGCTTGGTCGTTTGATCAAGATTCATCTTTTGTTATTAATTTATTGTTTTATTTAAAACCAACTTGTTTATATTAAAAGGTTATCTTTTTAAACAACGCCCCTCTGTTATTATTCAAGTATAAGTAGTTGTTCACTCTCCTAAACACAGATCACTCACTGTATGCTTTTAATAATCTGTATCTATATATGTATATATGTTCATCAGGAAAAGAAAGATGAATTAATAGCTGCCTTTCATGGGCCCGAGGCAAGCTGCTTTCTTACAGATAACTTCTTCGAATATCAGGACCACATTAATAAATACAGCAAATTACAAAGCCCGATCCCGGACAAGTGTTACGCTGAGCGTGGTTTGCTTTCTAAACCCACAAATGGTAGTCAGAGAAGCGTGGTTTATTAAAAGTGGGTTTCGTAACCCCCACAGGCAAACAAATGCAATAGCACGCAGTTTTCCCAAGAGCCCACCCTTACAAATACTAACTACGGCCAATTTTCCTAAACTTCGGTGATCGGACGAAATCTGACGTTTTTAGCCTGGAATAATACCTAATTTAAGACTAAAATAGTTGTAAAATATATATGACATAAATTTTTTAATTTGAAAGTTCTATTTAAGGTATTTGCTCGCGTAATTTGTGAATTGTTTAAATTAATTCGGCCACTGAAAAGTTGGGACCATCAAATAAAATCTCAATTGTGGTAGGTAATTAGAGTAATTAAATATACAGTAATTTTGTCATATCTTATAAATTTATAGCATAACTGTAGGTAATATTGAATTACACAAATAATAATCATGCAATAATAAATCTATAAACAATAATAATTAGTAGGCCTATACGAAAGTAGGAATAGAAACACCGTAAATCGTCTATGTGGTGAGAATTAGCAATTTCACGCGCACGTAATTGTAGCATATCATGTATAATTGCGATACCGTCGTTCCACAAATTTCCAAAATAAATTAAATTTTCATCTTCGACAGCGGGATATTTACTAGTTTTCGGGCCACGAAATGCCCTGCTGCAACTTATTGTATTATTTACCGTGTCTTTTTGTTTCCTCCAATACCGCACGTTAGATTAGAGAACTCCGAATTCTCTTTATGTTGCACGATTACCGAAACATTCCGAGAAACTTACCACTTTCAATTTATATGATGCTGTGTAATATTTATTTTTCTTTCCCATCTTGAAACACAGTATAAATGCAAGTGCACATTAGAAGTGTTGAAAGTAAACTGATATACCGGTACATACTTTTCTAAACCTTGTCTCTATCAGGGAAAGAATTGTTAAAGTAGCGAGAATATGGCTTTCTTTGTGAAGCAAGTAATTCAGTTGCTAGTAATGACCAACATTGGAATGTAAGAATTGGTAATAGATTTCAAGGAAGGAAAATCTCTACTCCACTGAAAAGAAAAGGTACCTACGATATGTACACAAAATACACGGAGTAAAATATGTTAAAATATTCTCTTAAAATTGGGTGCGGAAAAATATGCGGGGCGCAAATTACGCGAGCCAATACGGTAATCTTTCAGTATTGAAGCTCCTGTCTAGTATTGTAGGTATATAATGCATATTAGCGATATTCAAAATAATTATAAATTCGAGCTATTCAAAAACCTACATATCTGCCTATTTGCAATCTAATTTTTTAGATTAGGAATTGTGATAATAGAAGGTAATGCCAAAGTGATTGATTGCACTTTAAGCCTTAGAAGGACTTTCAGGTAGTAAGAGATTAAGAATCCCACTTTCCACATAATCAGCTTGAATGTTAACTGAATTGTCAATCCTGGGTGACTTGTCGACTTTCCCAGAACAAAGTCTGATTCTCATTTCAATTAGAGGCTGAGCAGACCCAAGGGCAATTTTCCATCCAGAACGTTTAGGGTATTTAAAATACCTGACCCTCCGGCTTGTAGCGTCCAACCAATTGTGATGATAAACGTCAAATTAAATTTCATTCTCCGCCAAGAGTCTGTAAGAAATAGTCAGGCTTTTTTTTTTTTTTTTTTTTCAAATACCGTGAAGCTATCATGCAATATTGATGATATTGTCCCGTTTTGTAAAATTAATATATTTTATTTCTCAGCATTTTAATAGTTGAGTGCAAATACAATAGCGTTGTATAAGGGCAGTGATTGGCTGAATTTATTAACATTTGATATAGCTGCAGTATGGTGAAACCATTAGAGTAGAAAGGTCCCACGTTATTGTGTGTTTGAATTGATCCAAATAAACTCACACAATTATTTCAAACGACATAAAAAACAACGTTCTGCTTTTATATCCCAGATTTACCAATTTAACTGAAAAAGCCAAATATGCCTCAGTGCAATAAAATTATATTTCTCTTATATACTGGAATAAAGTTTGTTCTTCATGTTTATTTTTTGCTTTTGTTTTTATAGCAAACAATTTTGTACCAGTAGTGGGCTAGATTAATGTGATTTTTTAAGAGGGAAATTGTGGCCACTTCTGTAGTGTTGGGGGTAATATACTTGCACCTTATGCAGCTGGCCAACGATCGATTTCCATTATGTTGGATTTTCTGATTAAGAGTTTTTCTTAAAATTTTATTCGGCGTTAGGGAAAATTCCAAAACAATTGGTCCACAGATAACCTAAAAAACAAAAAAAAAAAAAAACACCCGCCTCATAATTATCTTCAATTATTTTCTTAAGTGACAATCAATGGCGGCGCGTCATATATGTTCAATGGTTCACTCAATCTCCTAGAAAGATTAATTTCATTAAAAATATTAAATGATGGTGCGTTCTATATGTTGAATGGTTCACTGAACTCCTAGAAAAATTAATTACATTAACCGCCTTGAAAAATTTGTTTCATTAAATAAATGAATAGTAATATTCATCATATAGTACCGGTAATTAATTTTTCTAGTGGTAAAAGGTAAAGTGATCCCACTACAGGCCTCAGGAGGCCCTTGGGGAAGTAGGAGGTTAGGGATCCCACTTTTTCTTGACAATCGGCACTTGATGTCAGCCGGGTTGTCAGCCCTGCGTGACGGCCGCCTTTACCCCAGAACAAGCGTCTGGTACTCATTTCAGTTAGAGGCTGAGTCGACCCCAGGGCCATAGTGCCGCCAGTGGTTCCGTGAACAATTGAAAATATAGGATGCGCGGACACTAGTGACAGCACAAACGTAAAAATGTATAATGTACTTTATAATAGGAGCAACAAAGTCTCAGTAACCATGGCTCTCAAACGAACCGTTTGCGAGTAATTGGAAAACGTATGGTTATGTTTCGCCACTGACTACACTTTGTACACATGAACTTCGAACATTTTCACTTCGTACACCTAGGTATCATAGCCCTAGTAACGCATTAAAAAACTAAAACGTTATTTTACATAATGGTAAAGACGCTATCGCTAGACTGCGGTTGCTTTACGTATTGAAGGTGTCCTGTTCTAATGAATGTAACAAGAATTAATAATGTAGTACATTTAAGACCGTTAAAGGAGATGCAAGACCGTACTCGTCTCCGACTTGAGTTCGAATTCTTTGGAACAATGAATGAGATTTGTTGAAAAGTTCATAAAATTCTCTGCTCCAGTTCTTTAACTGTGTCAACTGGAGTACTGTGCAGTATGCTATTAAGGTGACTCCAGACTTTTTTTGTTATGTGATTCATTATAATTATGTTTATTCTGTTTTATTAATTTAAGTATTTGGAAATTTAATATTTTACGATAATATTTTGCTTAATAAAGCATTAATGATAAAAAGATCCAAATTATTTAAATTGTGTGTTCTTGGAAGCTACGGTACAAGCAAGCTCGACCCATCCATTTTGGTCTTATCTGCACGTTACTTGTCGTTTGACAATAGCAGCAAAATTTTCCGTAGCACCGCATACACTGATATTGCTGAAGGGCGCGTCCTCAAGCAATTCTGGGAGATGATGCCGCAAAAACAGAAGTTACCTCCGTCAAATGAGTCTTTGAAGCTCAATGAGACGACCACCATAGTCCTTCAACCCACATGTCCAAAGACAAATGTTGATGTTGAGACTCTTGAACAGCAGGACAATTTACATCATTCCGCGTATGAGTATTGTGATAAAAAATGAAATTTCGAGAGTACCTAGCAGGGGCAATTACAATATTATTAACAGACCGAAATTTATACACATCCTTTTTTGACCCGTTATGTCTGCAAATAAAATGGTATTGGCAAAATGAGAGTTGACTACAGCCTATTGTTGTATCCACTCAATACATTCTTTGTAGGATCAAAGTCTGGAGCACTGAGATGTTGTACCCGTTGGAGGGATAAAGGTACACTGAATTGCAATATAAATGTTTCCATACACAGTTGAGGCATAGCCAACGTATTTATGTAGTAATTATTCTCGTTGAGGTCCTGGATAGTGGTATATTTCTTCCAACACCATATCCTCAATTTCAAGCATAATGTTTGAAAATTTACCTCTCTCTACAATGTGCGAATCTCCCATTATCTCTCAGGCCTTTGTGTCCTTTTGATTGTGAGACTTTCGTCGTGCCTTCTACCAGGATGCTTCTTGGTACAAGCGCGCAGCCTTCAGTGAATTGCCCTTAGCCCTACCTTAAATGTAATACATATCTGTATATTCTTGATTACTGTAAAGTTGTCCATGTTGACTATCAGCGCAACTGACGCGCCTACTGTTACCTTTTCAGACTGTATGATGAATAATTATGTTGCTTTTATTACAACTCCTGCTCTGAGCTATGTTCAGTTGTGTAAATACAGAGCAAACCTTCGACACTGTTGCATGCTGAGCTGAATAACCCACCATATGTGTAATGTTGTTTGAGTGCCGCCAGGGGTCGGGTAGTGTTATTCAGAAAGGTATAGTCTACTATACATTTTCAAAACATACCATTATTCAAAACAATAAAACTGGATGTGGACGTTTCAAGGCCAACAGTTATGTATTAAAGTATACGATATCTTCCCTGAAGTTGTACTGGCTACCCCGGACGGTTTGTATTAGGATTCAAAAGGATGTCCTATAACTACCCTGTATCCGGTCGGAGACCTAATAATAAGCTAGAGTCCGGCTGTATACCGGGTTTTAAAACATACGAAACGTAATGTTTAGGTACTTTATTTAATCCACATAAATATAATCACCATATTTTAATTTTAAAACAAAAAACAATAATACTCGTACTGCACTAAGGGCAAATTATGATGAATGAATACTTTTTCTTTTTCATTAAGAGGCAACAAATTGTTTCGCTTGTCTTCATAGATAAGGCCAGCTTCAGAAAAATATTTCACTGTATACGATGTTGCAGGGTGCTGAAATATAAATTTTGGCAAACGTTGCTAAGTTTGGGTATTGTGTAGCATTAGCTGCACCAAACATAAGGGTCACGATCGTGATCAATTCTACTAACTTCAGATGAAAATCAATCTCACAAGTAATAGCGTTTTTTACTTATTGATCGTGAGACTGACTGCGTTGCTTTCATTTGCTACCTCATTAAATCAATCCGTGAACGTGTCATGAGATACAGCCGACTCTTTCGCCTCTACTCTACATTTCTTGGACAGTGTTGAAGATGAACTGCTACTGTCATTTTTCGTCGCTAAATCTTTTAGAATTACTTAAAATACTTTTATAATATCAAACCAATATAATACGTTATTTAATACTCAAATGATCGGGTTTGCAATCAATTCAACAAGTCAATGAAACACTTGGTAACTTCGTTCATGAATGAAAATACCCAAATTCACCCGAGTCAACCCGATCTTTCGTGCCCCACCTACGAGAGCGCACTCGTTACGATGCGCCAGTCGGCATTGTTCGGCCGGATATCCGGCTGTCGAGCCTCGAGGTTGGCCGAATATCCCGTATCCTGTCAAACAGCTATCCGTTTCAGCACTAGTTTATATTCATTCGTTCCCTATTCTACAGCTGGTTGTTCAGCTCAGCTTATAACAGTAACGTTTCTTGCTCAAGGAGAAAAGTGTACGAACGATGTTTACTACAGTTTGTATCTTAACCATATATTCACCAATTTTCAAATCGATCATTGTATAATTCACCTCTCTCAAATCCTGGTTAATATTATTCTCATATCTCATTCTTGCCCTAACTAGTAAGCGCTTTCATAAATCAATATAATAAGCCTAATAACAATAATAATATTAAAATAATTTTCTATACAACATTACTTCTGTCCAATTCTAGAACCGCCACTGACTTTGACACCTCTCTGTTGCTCCCTCTATATCATGCCTTCACTTACGAGAGCAGAGTAACTTGAGCTTGCTCTCTAGATTAACAACGTTGTTACGTTTGTCCTACACTGTCTTAATAATGTGGTTTACCGAGTGACTTAACTCAGATGGTAACATTTGAGAGTTCCGGAATACAAATCCAAGGGCCGACGAATGTGAGTCTTAAGTGCTTTTTATCTTGTTTTGTGTAAAATATTTGTTTTAAGTTCACTTAATTCTTTTCATATTTCATAAAATAATATTCACTGACTTCTCACAAGGAACATAAATACAGATAATATATAAAATTTACATATGAATACACACAATAATACATATCCTACTCAGTCTTTTGACATAACACAAGAATCCTATGGACGATAGACCAAACATGATGAAGCGTTTCAGAATAAAGCTAAAGTAAAAATGAGGGGTATCATTCAATCTGACCACCAAATAAAACATTTTCATATGCACTATATCCATGGATACTTAATTAAGATGTATCAAACTACAACCAGATATAGATTTTACATTCATATCTGTTATTAAATACTGCATATTACACTAGTCGTTGTCACCTTTAAAATAGAACACAACTGCTACTTAAGCGGGCAAAATCATTTAAAGTTTTCATAGTAATGTATATTATTATAGGCTCTCATGGCCGGCGTCTTGATCCCTGATACGTTCGTCTTCCGGACTAATGGCCGAGGTCCGGTTTTCTTGACACTCGACGTTTCGTCTAATGCTACGGTAGACCTCATCAGGAGATTGTGTGCGCTCTCTGTGAACTCCTTAAGAGTCGGCTGCAGACTGCTTAACGTTTATAAAGCTTCTTTTTCTCTACGTGATAAATTGCTTGTAGGTGATTTGGATTTTCGGAGAATGCGGGACACTTCACCTCCTATTTCCTCACTCTCATGAATAGGCAGCTGTTTTATTCCGGCTTCTACGTTGATTATGGTATCCTCGATCAGCACGGTTTTAGATGTTATAGCAACATTCCCTCCTTTGGCAATTGCTGATATTTCTCCTCCGTTGAAATGCCAGTCTGCAGCCAACTGTTAAGTTCACAGAGAGTACGCACAATCTCCTTATGATGTCTACCATAGCAGTAGACGAAACGTCGAGCCCGGAATACGAACCAAACAGGCACCTTCATAATAACTCTTTAGCGAGATTATAAAGAAATTCGTATTCGAATAACAGCAAATGCAACACCACATTCCTTTATTTTAGAGTTAATACATAATGCTATTTACTGCATTATTATAATATGTTATACTTCTTTTCATATTGTAGGAGAGACATTAATATCAGCAATTTTATTTCTCCTTATTTTTATAGAATATTTATTTTACTTTCATGTTGCGAAAATATTACCGGTATGTTGTTTTTTATTTTAAAAATTGTCGAGAATGTCACATAAGTCGTATATTTTAACAAACATGTTGCAATACAACATACGTGACTAACCAAGCGAGTGGACTCAAGGGCCAGTGTTTGAAACGTGTATTTGGTAGAATTCAAATTCAAGCCACGGCTGAGTTTTTTCTTGGTTTACTACAGTCGTCGAGGCAATTGCCCGGATGGAATTTAATTACCAGGTCTCATTTCATCATGTTCATCATGTTCGTCATTTCATTGCATCATTTAAAACTGATTTTCTATTCAAAAATATCTGACATAGAAGGAAAAATGGTCTACCGGATATAGGCCTACCTAAGGATCACACATGCGATGTGTTAAAACATCTATAAATACTATCATCATGAATATTTGTCACGAATTAGACATTTGTAGGCCTGTTTCGGCCCGTCTAGCGGTCATTTAAAGGGTGTTCCAGGTCATCGATGTCCTTTTGGTTTATAATACTAACTAGAGTAAAACATAGTAACAAATAAAAGCGAATTACATTATTCATAAATTATTATATACATTTAGGCAGATTTTACACGGACATTTACCAAGGGACATCGAAAACTCTTATACGAAAATCAAAAGGAAGGTAACTAATAGGCAGGCCAAGAATGAGATGAGAGTTTAGGCGTAAAAGTAACTATGGTTATAAGGGAGATTAATAATTGTACAAGGGATGAGGAAAATATAACTCTAGGATAGAGATGTATGGAGAGCTTATATCCGGCGGTCATGAAACCCCAGATTCGATAGTGCAAGTGATTTTTTTAATTAGTTTTACGAAACAATAGTGGACGTGGCTTCTTTTCCTCCATAAACATCCTTTAAAAGTTGTATTTTGCGTACTTATTATATCACTACTATTAAAGGAATGTTGTCTAAAACTGGTTAAGGTTATTGAAATTTTACATTTTTTTCACAGGGATCGGATTGTAGAGTCTTCTCGATAGAGAACACAGTACAGAACCTAGACAATGAAAACCTCTCTAGACCAGGATTTTAAGTGATAAGAATCTCATTTATTTAAATAAAATCCTAGTCACTTTTCAACGCGATAATAAGCAGGATAAACTTAGCAAATAATTAGTCCAATCCATATTTGGTTCGTCTTCCGGGCTTACAGGCCGTGGTCTGGTTGTCTTCTTACTCGACGTTTCGTCTACTGCTGCGGTAGACCTCATCCGGAGATACTGCGTGCTCTCTGTGAACTCCTCAACAGTCGGCTGCAGACTGGCTGGTGGTTAGTTAGTTAGTTACTATGTAATGGAAATTGTGTCACTTCTTGAACTTCCCTCTTATATCCATCGAGGAAAACATCCATTTTTGTGGAAGTCGTCCTCGATCAATGGAAATTGTTCATTCGTGAACAGCAACTTCCAGCTATTCTTAGGGATTTCCAACCCTCTTTAGACCTTGTGAATTAAATATATCGTCGTTGTTATTTATGATTTGTCATTTACGAACTTATTTGTTCGTATTCTGATTTTTTTTATTGTATATCCTATGCCCACGACAACTAGCAGCAGTCCGGTGTCAAAGGTCCAGTGGTTGGACACACCAATCCTGCATTCAGTTTCCGGGTGAATTTCATTGAAGTTCTAGTAGTTTCACTTTATTCACTGAGCTGCCAACAGGAAGACCGCCACCACCACAGAAGCCGCCAGCCCTAAAGAGGGCAAGAGCGGGAAGTCAAGTCGGCATTCCAATCAGAAACGGCTCTTTTCGGATTTAGCTGTTCTGATTTAATAATAATAATAATAATAATAATAATAATAATAATAATAATAATAATAATAATAATAATAATAATAATTTTGAATTTAGAATATTTATTGGACTTTATTGACTTTACTAGTGGATGCTAGGAGACCACTCTGGCATTTGCCTTAACATCAAGGGAAACCACTGAAAACCTTAATAGAGTGGATTGAATTTAATAAAATTAGATTCAAATTGAACAGCTTTTTGCTCCAATTGGAGAAATTTAAGATGTAACAGGGCACTTCCTATTTTCATGATTGGTGCACATACACTCCATTAGAAATGTGTGTGTTTTATGATCCAATTCGATAGATAATACTATTGAATCTGGATCATTTACTAGTTCCTTAACTAGTTTGTCTAATACTTCATTAGTGATTAGACTATCCCTTTTTGTGAGGCTAGTTTGAACCGGCCTCCTTTTGGTTAAAGGAGCCATGGCAGTTTGAGTGCCTATGGTCACTTTTTTGGTTTCAGGTGGCGCTTTAGGCCTACCTAAGACCTTGAATGGCAAGGCCTTTTGTTCCCGAGCCTTGTTGATCCCGGTACGTTTTCTTCTTATAGCGCTAGTGACAACGCTACGGGTTGAGTTCTTGGAGGTCTCAGGCCGAAGAGCTGCTGGCTCAATCTGGTCTGAGATTTGGGGTAAGACAGCTGAAGCAAGCTCCACCATTACTGTCTTCTTAGGGGTAGCCGGGATGACCTGTGCTACCGTCTTCTTCATACGCCGGTAGGGCTCGATCTTCACCTTGAAGTGGATGAGCCTGCGTAGTTTCAATAGTCCCTCCACCTCCGGGCCATCTCTAAGAGTGACCACAAACATGGGCAATGGGTTCCTGGTCTTTCCGGATGTCATATTGACAACCTTTAAGGCCTGGAATCCATTGACCTTCAAGTCACTCTGAATGTAAGATGGCTCAATGGTGTGGTCTATTCCTTTTACAACCACTCGTCTTGTAACTATCGCTTGATGTCTCTTCTCTTCCTTGTAGGGGATCTTGTTCTTCTTAAGCAGTTGCTGGTACTTTTTGTAGGCTAAAACTGAATTTAGCCTGACCCTTGTACCGAGCCTGGTGTTTTCGCAAATGAATGCGTCAGGCTCGGATTTGAAGAATTCCTCGTTCACTGCTGCCAGTAGATAGGTATAAACCCGAAGTACAAGCAGGGAAGAGGTAGGCCTACATATCTTCTTTGGGAGCGAGTCCGTCGACTTCGAGCCTCCACAGTCCCCTCCATTATCACATGATGAGGTCTCTGCAGGCTGGGAGACGACCAGATGGGACTCGACTTTATCAGTAGCCGAGGCTGCTGACTTTTCTGGCAGAGCAGTTTCTTCCCTTTGCTTTCGGTCGAACCTAAGCTTGGTTCTTGCTGGAATGTTGCTCTTCGGTTGCTCCGTCTTGTCTACAGTAGTATCTGTAGGTGTTGTTTGCAGTAGTGCTTCACGAATAGTAGCAGATACTTGTTTTACTGCTTCTTTAAACCGTTGGATTTCAGACGGTCTTCTTCTTTCATATAAGCTGAATTCATCATCATCATCATCATCATCACTCCAGGGATTAGGCAATTGCCCGTTCCGACTTCATAATGCATCAGCCCAACGTCTTCTAGGTCTTCCAACATCACGCCTTCCTCTTGCTTGATAATTTCTTGCTAACAATGGATATCTCTCCTTACTCATTCCATCCATGTGATCAATCCATTTCTGTCTGTAATTCGTGACTTTATCCAATAAAGGCTGTACTTTCAATTCTTCTCTTATATCCTCATTTCTTATTCTATCAAGTCTTGTACATCCTTTAACTTGTCTTAGGAACCGCATCTCTGCCATCTGTATTCTATCCTTCTGTATTTTCACTGGAGCCCAAGTTTCACATCCATACAATATTGTGGGAACCGCCATAACATTATACATTTCTATCTTGGTTTCTTTTCTAATTTTATTTTTGAATGTTCTCTGTATTGTTCCACACACCGTCTGAAATTTATTTATTTTGGAGTCACTATCTCTTTCCACATTGTAGCCAACATCACAGCCCAAATATTTGAAACTAGACACCTGTTCTATACTTTGATTTTCTAAAATAATTTTGGATCTCACTGGATATCTTCCTCTAAAAGCCATGGTCTTCGTTTTCCTTACAGAAATCTTTAGATCGTATAATTTACATATTTCATTTAATGCATGCATTGATTTCTGTAAGTCGTCTTCATTTTTCTATATTATGATTACATCGTCAGCAAATAGAAGATTATTTATGCACACTTTATTATCCATTCTTATTCCTGGATTTACTAAAACTTTCCATTTATTTAAAATATCGTCTATATATATATTAAACAAAGTGGGTGATAAACTACATCCTTGTCGTAATCCAGTATTTGTTTTGATTGCATCTGTTCTTTTGAATCCGGTATCTATAATTATATTTGTGTCTTCATATAATTTCTTTATTGTTTCAACAAGGCGTAGCTTGTCTGTTTGCTGTGTAGAGTGCTCCTCTAAACAGTTTTTCTTCTTCAGGTAGAAGTCTTCTATGGAGAGTTGCTTAAGCTTGTCGGCCTCAAAGATTTTTCTTGTAGTATTCAGATATTGCAGTCTAATTTCTTGAAGAAACTTGAGAATTCACGAAGGATAGTGTAGATTGAAGGACTTGGGGGTTTTGAAGGATGGTGGTGAGGAGAATAAGGAGGGATTGGAGTATATTCTCCGATTTTGGGTTCAAAGAAGGCAAGGGAGGGAAGTTTTCTTCTGTCTTTATAGGTGTTCTTGGAGTGGATTCAGGCTTCCTGGTGGCTGTTGGTTGATTTGTTCCTTGTGCTTGTCTCATTTTCAGATACTTCTGAAATATGGGACATTTTCTGTGACTTGCTGCATGATCTGCGTTGCAGTTGGAGCATTTGACTTCTGTCTGGGTGCATTCGGAGACTTTGTGGTTCCCGGAGCACCTGACGCATTTAGTGTCTCGGAAGCAGAATTCTGCAATGTGTCCGAAGCCTTGGCACTTGAAGCACTGGGTGCCTCCTGTGGGTTTCCTGTAGGGTTCCAATCGAATACGGATGTTGAATAGCTCTTTTAGATCTTTTTCGATTTTTTCCTTAAGGTCTGCTGTTTTGTTGAGTGTTAGGATGTAAATTGGAAGCTCTATCTTCTTTTTTTACTCCATTTGTGTAGACTTGTTTTTCGATGCTTCTTAGTTCTTTGATCGGCAGGTTCCTATTTGTAATTTCATCATATACTTCTCGTGTTGTGATGGACTTAGGAAGTCTCTTCACAACTAATTTGATGATAGGAGGCCTGCCATAGCCATGGGTGTAGAACTGAGTCTCGGATTTCTTGAGCTCCTTATAAGCTCGCCTATAGGCCGCCTTTGTTGAGGTCCTAATGGTCAGTACGCCCTGGTTGTACTTCATGTGTACTTCTTCCTTATTTCCTGCAGTGATGTTTTCCAATTTTAGTGGCGTGATGTCTTTGGAGTATACCACTATGGGAGGTGGAGTTTCTGCCTCTTCTTCATTCAGATGTTCGAACAGATTTCTTGTTTCTATTGATGTTCTTTGCTTATTGTAGTATTGGTTCTTCCTGGCAGTGCGACGTGCCGGCGGGTGGACGAATCCATCCCGGTCTTGCATTTCTGCGTTGTGTTCTTCTTTCGACGAGGTTCTCTCATTCTGAATTCATATGTGCCATATTTGGGCATCTTGATGTCTTGATTTGTGCTGTCCAATCCGGTGTTGTTGATTTATTGGCTTATATAGCTTGGTGTGACCGTTGCTGGTTGCTGGCCAATCAGAAGCTGGCTGGTTGTTAGCTTTTATACTCGGAAGATACGCTTGCTGGCTGCTGACCAATCACAGCGTACTTGTGTATACTGGCTTTATTTTCCCAGTATTTTTTGTCAGTAGACCTAAGCGAAGGCTTGGGCTACTGGTTTATGAAGATGTTCTTCTTCCTTTCTTCTAGTCTTCCTCGGCTGGTGGTTGGAAACTGCCTCAAATCTGGATGACTTTTCAAAGTTAAAGGAGTATATTCGTTCCTTAAATAAGGAATACTATACTTATCAACTTAAAAAAGATCTTCCATTGAAATTGGTACTTAAAAGGTTGCCTTCAAGTACACCTCTAAATGACATATGAGAGGAAATCCTTTCATTAGGATATCCTCACAACGTGATAAAACAAATTTCCAAAACCGAAAATGATCATACTATAAAGCTATCTATCTGGATTCTTGAGTTAGAGAATACTCCTCAAGGTCGGGAAATAGAGAACTTGAAGCGACTTTTGTTCACTGTAGTTGCGGTTGAACCATACAGGCCTCGCTCAGGGCTTAAACAATGTTATCGTTGCCAGGGCTTTAACCATACTTTCCCTGGATGCAACCGGACTCCACGTTGTGTTATCTGTGCTGGGTCTCACAATCACAAAGAGTGTGCAGTTAAGGCTGAAGCACAGCGTAACAAAAACTTGCTCAAATGTGCAAGCTGCGGGGAGTCTGGGCATCCAGCCTCTTACAGAGCCTGTCCTGCCTTTCAGGCAGCTCAGGAAAGATACAATCAAGTCACTCGACCAGTCCCAAAACTTCCAGTTCAACCTCGAACCTTCAATTCCACACCTGTTAATCCTAATGTAACCTATACTGCCACCTTACAATCTGGCAATGCTTTACCAAACAATAATGTAAACAGCAATGTTCAAGCCCAGGGCCCGCTACAGTGTACTCCACCTTTAAACGATACTGTAGAGGCAATGCTCCGGAAAATCGAGCCATTTTTGGCTAGACTTTCCACTCCTATGGAGCCTTTCCTCTTTATGAATCGTATACTTAACCTATGCTTTGCATAGATCAAAATTATAGATGGCCTACCAAGTAAATTGTGCGAGATGTACTCGCCTAACATAGTGAGGCTCAGTACTGCATTGTCTGGCTTTCGGACTCTCTGCTTTCCAGCTGTGCAGTTACTGACGTCCTATTTAGTGCGACAATTTCCACAATTTACTAAATCTATTGACTTGCTCGATGAAAATATCTTGTCACCATATGGCTAGGGTTGAAATGAGCTATAACCCATTAATGATAGCCACAAAGGTATTTGGCTGCCACGTAATACCTAGTAGGTTAAAGAGCAGCGCACTGGACGGTGCCAAGTCACCGTCAACAACAAGCAAGCAACCACCAGCCAGTCTGCAGCCAACTGTTGAGGAGTTCACAGAGAGCACGCAGTATCTCCTGATGAGGTCTACCGCAGCAGTAGACGAAACGTCGAGTAAGAAGATAACCAGACCACGGCCTATAAGCCCGGAAGACGAACCAAATATGGATCAAGACGCCGGCCGTGAAAACCTACAATTATAAATTAGTCCAATGTTTTATAGAAAAATCGGTGCGGGGAAATTAGGTTTAAAAAGTTTATAAAGGTGCTAAAACATGATTTTCTTTTATTTTTCAGCTATAAAAAAAATTAATTTGGAGAAAATGTTATAGCGCTCAGCAAGATGCATAAAAAAGCCATGAACAGAAAAAAAAATAGGTTCCCAACATTTTGCCAAAAGAATTAAAAAGGACGAAAATATATTTTTTCACCATTGTGTTACTAGGCCTGTCTTTCTTGTACTCTTACTTACTTATTCACTGGCACTATCGAACCCGTAGGTTTATGGCCGTGCGGACATAAGCTCTCCATACATCCCTATCCTGAGCTAATGCGTTCCAATCATTCCCTGTATAATCTACTTCCCTCAAATCATAGTTAATGTTGTTCTCCCACCTCATTCTTGGTCTACCAACTGGGCGTTTTCCTTCTGGCTTTCCTACAAGAAGTTTCCATGCACGTCTTTCATTGCCCATACGCGCAATATGTCCTGCCCATCGCACTCTACGAGACTTAACTGTTCTTATTATATCTGGCTTCCTATAAAGAGCATGCAGTTCATTGTTATGTAGTCTTCTCCATTCACCTGTCTGTTCATCTCTCTTTGGTCCAAAAATTTTCCTAAGAACTTTATTCTCAAATACTCGTAATATCCTTTCTTCCCTTAAAGTAACAGTCCATGTTTCGCACCCATATAATATAACTGGTAGAATAATACCTAGTTTTATATATTTTCAGCTTAACGTTTTTTGAAAGGAGTTGCATAATAGCATGCATTTCCAGATTGAGCCTATGTTTAATTTCTTTGTGCATCTCATTCCTATTTGTGATTATTGTTCCTAGGTATTTGAATTCGGCCACTTCCTCAAAATTTCCCTCATTTGTCATTAGCTGTCCATTTCCATTATATACTGAATTTCTACGTGTGACCATATATTTAGTTTTACTGATATTTACTTCCAGTCCCAATTTCTTAGTGTTACTCAATAGTGTGTGCGTGTTGGCCTTTAGTATCTCCTCGCTATCGGCCAGTAGTACTACATCATCAGCATAAACTAACAGCTTATTAATACCATTCAGTTGTAAGCCTTCCTCATTCTCTAAAGATTTAATGGCATGCTCTAGTAAAAAATTAAATAGTAGAGGAGATAGTGCATCTCCTTGCTTCAACCCATTCTGTATTTCAAAAGTGTCTGAAAACTGTTTGCCTACACGCACCCTATATCTTTGAGCCATTTAGACACATTCGTATAAGTCTAACTAACTTTTTAGGAATTCCGAACTCCAGCAGGATACTATATAACTTCTCCCTCTTAATTGAATCATATGCTTTTTTGAAGTCTACATATAGTTGATGTACAGTACCATTATATTCCCATTTCTTTTCTAAAATCTGTCTTATACTAAAAATCTGATCTGTTGTAGACCTGTTTCTTCTAAATGCACATTGATGATCTCCTAGAATGTCATCAATATAGGGAGTAAGTCTGCTTACTAATATATTTGTTAGAATTTTGTACGAAGTTGAAAGTAATGAGATGCCCCTGTAGTTGTTGCAATCAGTTTTATCTCCTTTGTTATAAATTGGTACGGCAAATAAAGGAGCTAGGGAAGGCTCAAAGTAGTGACTTTTTTTGGGGTTTAAATTGCAAGCCTTTTACGACGCCTATCTATAATGAAAATTGTATGTAAAAGTAATCTATTACTCTCTGCACAATTCGATAAAATCTAAAAACAGGTGTCTTAGTAACATACGTATGGTCAACAAAAGCTACTAAAGGTCCCTCAGCAAATCTTGAAGATTATTTTTGTTCCTCAAGAGTTGCTCTACATCAAGGTCGGTAAATAGTGCTCACTAGGTGCGATAAGACGCCTCTTCCCATCCTGTTCATCTCTACATCAGAGAGGCTGTCAAGATAAGACACTGCTACTCACTTGTCAACTGTGTTGATTCATTGGGAGTGCATCTATATGCGAGGTGGAAGGGGGACCGTCTTTTCACACTTACTAAACCCTTTTTAACGGCCCTACTCTATAGGGTCGGTATAATTAAAAGTAATTAAATTCAAATAAATGTCTTAAAATACTCTAAAGTACGTGCTATTTCGGACCGACTAGCCACCGCACCAGAGGGGAAATGCCGGCGTGGTGAGGAACATTCTCCATGCTCCTGCGGCTTGATCCGGGGAAAGCGATTTCGCGCGTTCCCACATCATGTCGGCCCTTCTCCTTCGGCGGCGCATTAGACTGAAATAGCCCAGTATTTGGAAGAGTTTTTTTTCAAGTGTTTATTCTTTACGTACTTTTTATTATATGGGAGTTGTATATAATTATTTCAAGAAGAATAACATCTGCGTACATTTGACGTGGGTCTAGTATAGGTCACATGGTTGGCATATTCCTCGGAGACCAGTTTTTACGTTTTAGCTAATTGTGAAGAAAACTATAGGTTTTTTGCACAACGTTTTCACATTCACGATAAATAGGTATTATAAAAGGCTACAATTTAGGCCCCGAAAAAAGTCTCTATAGCGATTGCACCTAATACTCGTACAATGGTGAAAAAAGAAAATTTATAGTCGTTCTGATTTTTTGGCAAAATATTGTGAACCGATTTTATCTATTGAGGGCTCAATTTCTTCATCTCTTTGTGCGCTATATTGTAGTATTTTTTTGTTCTTTCAAAATAATTTTACTTCATAGCTGAAAAGTGCAGAAAGCAAACGTTCTGTTGCCTTTATGAATTTTTTGTACCTACTTGCCCGTACTGATTTTTTCAAAACACATGTATTCAATTTCCATTTTACTCTGCTAATTATCACATTGAAAAGTGGTCAGGATTTTTTAAATACTGCAATTCACCTGGCCTATTAGTCGCAGGTTAGAGATTAAAATACCTGATCCTGCTGGCAACCAAATCCGAATCGCTATCATCCTGAATTTTATTTAATTTGCAGAGAGGAACAACCTAAAATTGAACTATAGCCCTTTATTTATTGCAGTTTGCCAATTACAATATATAATATATGAACACAGATTTATAGGGCTATAAATGGGAGAGTATGATGACGAGAACTTTGTCGTTGTGGTTAAACCCCAACTAGGAATAATTTGCATTTATTTGATACATCTAGACTACAATATATTACTGAAATATACTTCTATTAGCTTATGTAGATTGAATGAAATGAATGTGCTTTCATACTGACATATCGAGGCTTTACCATAGTTCATCAAATTTAATTAATCGACAATAATTAATGCAGAATTGGTCCATAATTTTGTTTAGCTTAGTACAATAACCATACTTTTATCCTTTCAGTTGTTTATGATATCAGACTTCTGCAAATAAAACAGACTAGCATTCTAGTAAAATATATTTATGATTGTAAAGTCAATAATTCGATAACGTGCAATCCTGTGATACAAATGCTGAGGATATTTTAAAATAAAAAGTTAAAGGATTTTTAGGGTATCTTTAATTCCTATTTTTATACATTCTTTAACATCTAAGGACATATGGCATCTATTTACTTTATGCTTTTAAAGATAATATGAAATAGCGAAAACAATAAAAATTACTTTTTTGAGCGATAATGAGTTTTGTCGTACTTACAGCAATGGCGACCATGATTGAAAGTTCAATTTCCTACATTTCGGGGTTGCCAACCTAAATAACTATACTGTAATATTACATATTACCTACCTCGTGCGGGAAGTAATAACCTCTGCAAACAATGTATATACAAACATATCCAAAAGCTTCTTCTTCTTCCTTTCCAAGATTATGTCAATGCGACCAGTTCCGGTCTCAAGTCCATCGTTTCCTTGGCCGTCCCAAATATATTTTTCCATGTGGTTTGTAGGTGTTGATCTTTTTGGGTAATCTTGTATTGTTCATTCTGTCTAAATGTTCTTTCCATTGGTATTTGTGCTCTTGTAGTTTATCGACTATTGAAAATATCTCCAGTTCATTTCTTATTGTTTCATTGTGTAATCTATCCATGCGTGTACATCCTTTTACGGATCTTAAAAATTTCATTTCAGCGGCTTGAATGTGTGAGAGATATTTTTTGTAAGTACCCAAGATTCGGAACCATATCGAAGAACAGGAACAGCCATAATTTTATAAAACATGAGCTGAGTTTCTCTTCGAGTCTTTCGGACGGTTCTTCTTATGGTGCCACAAATAATTTGATATCGATTTAATTTATTATGTATATCCTATTCGTAGCTACATGTTATATCTGAACCAAGATAGATAAAGTGTGCTTCCTGATCTATTATTTCATTATTGATTACTATTTTTGCTCTGACTGGCACTTTGCCTTGAAAAGCCATAATTTTAGTTTTTGAAGTTGAATCTTTGAGATTATAATAGTCATAATTGATTCAACATGTAAATGGCTCTTTGTAAACCATCCTCTGACTTTTGTATAATTACCAGATCGTCTGCATACTTTAAAATATTCATATACATTTCTTTATTAATTTGTATTCCTATTGGACTGGATTGTTTTCCATTTTCGTATAAGCTCATCAAAATAAAAATTAAACAATGTAGATGATAATGTACACCCTAGTCGAACTCCTTGCTTTATTAAAATTTCTTCTCTGGAATAATTATCTAAATTAAGGATAATTTTCGTGCCATTATAAAAAACTTTTTATTCCTTCTATAAGTTGAGACGGTTACCCTCTTGCCTTCATTATTTTCCACAATCTTCTTCTTATCTTATCAGAGGCTTTTTCGAGATCTACGAAAACTTAATATGTGGGTAAATTGGATTCTCGTCTTTTTTCTATTATCTGTCTCATAGTGAATATATTGTCAGAGCAGGACCTTACTTGTCTAAAACCGTTCTGTTCTTCTAAAAGCAATGCATCTGCAATTAGTTTTAATCTATTAAGTAATATCCCTGCATATATTTTATATACAGACTTCAAAATACTAATTCCTCTATAATTAGTTGTTTTATTTCTGTCTCTTTTTTTGTAAATTAATATAACATTTGCAATGAGCCATGTTTTGGGAATTTCTTTGTTGATCCAACCTATATTAGAGATGTGTAATAATCTTAATTTTAACAACAAACCTCCGTATTTCAAAAGTTCTGCATTTATGTTATCAGGCCCAGGTGATTTTCTGCATTTCAATTTTCTTATTGATGTTTCTAATTCATCCAATGTGATTAAATCGCATCCTTCAAATGTATTATCTACTGGAGTGTGAGATTTTTCATTCTCGTTAAACCACAACTTTAAATAATATTCAACCCATACTTTTGGTTCAATAACATTTATACTGGCTGTATCTTTCTCTGGTTTATTTATATTTCTTAGTATTTTAAGTACAAAATCTAGCTGCCATATACATCATATTCAACACCTCCTATAATTTTCTCCCAACTCTCTCTATGTGATCTCTGCACTAGCGATTTAGAATAATTCCTTGCCGTATATATTTTTGTCTTGATTTGTCATCATTTTTTTGTAAGAAAATGCAATATGTTTTTCGTTTTTCACGAATAGCGTTTTCGATATCAGAGTTTCATATTTTAAGTCCTCGTTTTCTTTTCCAAATCTTTTGTTAGCCAATCGCTTCTTGGGCTGCTTTAATAATATATCTTTGAATGTTTTCCCATTCTTTTGTCACATCATTTACAGTTAGAACATTTATTATATTATGGTAAAGTCTCTGTTGATATAAATCTCTAATTGATTGTTTTTTTAACAATCTTATATTAAATCTTGTATTGTCCACTTTACTTGATAGGTTAGTTCTATTGCGTTTTATATTTTTCCATCTAGCAATCAAGACTATTTTTGGCATCAGCAAGTAATGCTCGATGTATATGTCACAACCTCTATAAATTCGTATATCTTGTATCGATTTAGCTGCTTTACAATGCCAATTATATAGTCAATAATTGAACAATGACCTCTCTTACTCCATGTGTATTTATGCATTTCTTTCTTCTTGAAGATTGTGTTCGTTACCTTTAGTTTATTATAGGTGCAGTATTTTCTGAGCAATGCACAGTTATTATTGAGGGTCTCTTCTCCACATGTACCCAATTACATCTTTTATGGGCACTTTTCCTACTCCAGCATTTAGATCCCCAGCTATATATATCATATGTTGTGTTAATTTTTTAATAAGTTCCTGCAATTTTTCATAGAATTCTTCTGTATCTCTCATTCTTCCTTCCTCAGGACTGTAGACTCCTACAACTGGAAGGTGTCCTCTTGGTATTTTAAACCTTACTACCATCATTCTTTCATTTACAAATTTATATGATATTATTTTCTTTTTCCATTTCTGATAAATCATCATAGCTACTCCAGCTTGTCCATGTACATGTTGTTCCACCCCAATGTACAAAATTGTATATTATTCAAGATCTTGACTTCCTTTCAACTTCTTTTTTGTTTCTGTCAAGACTGCTATATTAATTATTTTTTTAGTTCTAACTGCATTTCCTGTTCTTTTGTATGGAGTCTTCTCACGTTCCAGGTTATAATATTGATCATAGCCGTTATTCCAAATCGTCTAGCCTTTTCATTGCGTAAGTTGTATCCATTGAATCTGTCCGGGTTTCGTATTCGCATTTGAGACTTCTGAGTGATATTTTTTTTTTACTTGGGTGGGTAATTAGCCCAACCGAAAAACCCCCAACCTGGAGGACCAACGTTTAAATTCGGAGTTGTCTTTCTCCTAGCCAGACTGTCTTAAAAGGCTACAGAGTTCTGTCTGCCCCGAGCTAGTGTTAATATACATTACACAAAACAAATCACTGCATTTTAAATGAACTGAACTTTATTTGAAACAATATAAATCAAGATATTCGTACTTACCGCCATTTTATCACTGATTGGTATCACGGCCTTCTGTAGTCTCAACTAATAAACATTTGCCACACTGTTAACGTTAGTCAGTTGTTTGTAATGAACGCAAATATTTCCAACAAAGATGTTATTATATTACTATTATTTATTATTTTCAAACACCACCGCGCAAACGATAATGTACAACGCACGTTTATGAACTGTTTTACAGAATCTCGGGAATTAAAAACCTCGCTATCGCTCGGATTTTAATTATATTCTCGCTTCTGTAAAGCCACTTCCTAACCTCGCATTGTAATATAATATATTTTCAGTTGTGGTCGCAAACGCGCGAGATTATATCTAATACCTGAAGTTTCTAACGGATCCCAAGGTGTAAGAATTGTTTTCTAATTTAATATTTTATAAACAGTAAGATTTCCAAATTTTGAAGCTATCAGCTAAGTTGTGCCAAAACTTCTCAAGCAGTTGCTTGCTTTATTTACTTCGACACGTCACAGTGGATATTCTTCAAGACTACTTTAATAATCCGTCGCCTTAGTCTTACCTTTTTTAATTGAATTGATAATGATACTCAGTGTTCGTTTATTAAACGAAAGACGCTACATATATAAATTATAGTTGATTCAGATTTATAATTTAATTTAATTTAATTTAATTTAATTTGAGTCCAAATTCGACTATTCTACTATAATTTATTTTAGATTAACATTCGAAAATAATTATTTATATTAACATTATTTTTTCTTATAAATTTGGTTTCTTTGGAATGTTAGTTGGCGCGGGTAATCTACCGCTTCAAATTGTACATTAATTTAAATAATATTTTTATATAAAAGGAATCAATCCAATGTATCTTATAGTACATTACCAATTTAATGGTTAAAATAAATAAATATTACTTGACCATAATTTAAGTGATAGCTGATATATTACTTAAATATATGGCGAAATTTTAACTTCGAATTGGAAAAAGCGGTAAAGTTTGAGACTCGTATTCGGAGTTCCGGGTTCGAACTCCGCTGCCAAACAATCTGACAGGTTTTTTTACTGATTCTCCTTAAACCCTGATTCCAATTATGCTACCACCTCAAAAATGAAGATATATTGTAAAATTCCGTAATTGTAAGGCAATATAATCTGAGGTCACGCAAAAATCTCTCATTCATCATTTAATCCTCATTGTTATAAGATTGGCAATAGTACGATTACATGGTTTTACGTCCCACAATGGCTACGAAAATTTTCTAATTTCAAAATTTGGTCCCTCTTATTAGGAATTTAGACTGAAATCTTTAGGCAATAGGTGGGATAAGAGATTTACGAGTGTTGAAGTTAAGACTTATATTAGTGTATCGTATTTTGACAACTTGTAAGTAATTATGTGACGTAATTTTAGTCCGTGATATAAATGCAATTTTTATAAATCAGAATTTGTGTATACACATATTTACCGATTTTTTTCATAATGTGATAACGTTGACTTACGGGCAGATCCGGTAAACAAATTTGTATTTCTTTGTTTTGTTTCGTTGCGCCCATTCATTCACTATCAGGTAAAGGTACTGTTCAGTTGAGAGGGTGAACTTGAGGAGGGAAAGTTAGAAATATAACATATTAACTATTCTTCCGTGTTGTTTACTTACGACAATGCCACGGCAGACATTTTCATAAGCAGACTAAATTCGAAAAGTAATGTTAATGCAACATGATCATATGACATAACTTGAAATATGTCACGTGGTGCAATGCAGTAAAAATCATGTTTCACGAGTTTGAGGAAGTTTCAACAGGAATAAAGAGTAACTGATAGGCCTCGGAGAGGTCGATTACGCAAAACAACCTGGTCATAAGACCGATACATTCTTATTATCGCTCAGAGAAAAACTACGTCATTGTAACAATCTTACGGAGGGAGCACTGACATGTGTCAATGTTTCTGCACAAACTATTAGAAATCGACTCTCATGTTGGACTACATTCTCGAAGACCATTGGTTAACTCTTTTCTGGAGAGGCACCTCGATGGCTCGGCCCACACCACTAATGCACATTCAGGTAATATTAACGCACAACGTTATGAGAACAACATCCTTCAAGCCATTGCACATGGATTAGAGAGTTCATTGGAGTAGATTTCACTCTAATGCTCACTGCACCATCTCTGTGATTAGATTCTTGAAAAGACATGACATTCAAATGATGACGTGGTGACCATCGTCCCCAGATCTGAATTGCGTGGAGCTTGCTTGGACATTGTTGAAAACCGCAATTGCTAACCGTCCTCAACCATCACCAGACTAGCTGCCATAGAGGAATTGTACAACATTCCTCAAAATGTACTTGATAACCTGGTGTCAATGATGCCACACCGCCTCCAAACTTGCCGCAAGGTTCGTGGAGACCACACACATTACAGAATGCATTTGAAAATGGACTTGCCCTTGATTTAAGGAAGCAGTGAATTTGACAGTTTTTGCATTAACCCACTAATGCCCAGGTTTTGGTCTTGAAAAGTTAGTTTATTTTCATAGAATTAATGATTTTGATTAATAATACATGAAAATTATGACGAATTGAATTTTCCGGTTGCACGGGTCATACAATTTCTGGGTCGCTAACGACCCGCTGGACACATGTCTTACAGTTGCCAGTCAATAAATCTTTATAGAGAAAATGAAGTATTTTTTTTTTTTTATTTTTAAGTGTGATTATTCATTCTTCCTAACTAACGTTTTATTAATTTAACAATATACAAAGAAAATACACGATTACTGAAAAATATTAACCGTAAAGTTATCAGAAACAAATTGAATAAATAAGTAACAGGAAAAAATTAAGGTGTTACTATATCTGGTATATTAGCTAAAATATATACACAATATTAATTGAATATATACTGACATATAATATTCTATGTTTCTGATCAAATGAATTTTATGAATGATATGTTTCAAAACACTGGACTTGAAGGGCTACTTCTCGTCTTTTGCAACCTTTTACAATCTGGCATTTACACAGAATACATCGATGCCTGGACTGGGCTGACCTGATACAATCAAATGATCTCCATGATATTGACGTAGAGCATCAGACATGGGAGAGTTCCATACATTTCAACGATACTCTTTACCACGCAGCGCCGAAATGCAAGTAAATTATCAGAACATCACTACTGACGAGCCAGTAGCCAGGCATTGCTTATTGTAACATCGAAAAACCAGATTACAATGGGTATATCGTGTTTTTCCTCTGAACCAAATTCGATAATTTTATACATAATTATCCATAATGTCCACACCTCCCATGTTCTTGTTATATTTTGCTACAATGTTTGGCTGTGCAATATATATTTTTCCTTTTCTGTTGCAGAGTAGCGTCTTGCTTCTTGTATAGGGTTCACACCATTTACATTGGGCAATAAATTCCAATATTATGTTTCAGGTGGTGGATCATCAAGTTCAGATGAGCTGGACACATTTTCCGTATGACTAGTTCCTAATATATTTTCATGTTTACTCACAGATACAACTTCTATTTGGGACTGAAGATTTCGATAATCTAAGCTGTCTGGATCAATTCAGTTTTCATCCCCTGAATTTCCAGGACTTTCAGTCCCGTGGATATAAGATGGAGAAATAAATATGTCTGTATCACAGTCATAGTCTGTCAGTGATTCGCAATATTCCAATGCCTCAACAAATGTCATATTGCACTCCTTGATGAATATATATATATATATATATATTTACTACTTTATCGTAAAATAAGTCAAAACTTTCTTAATGCATTATATATATATTTTTTTTCACTTACAAAGTAAAAAATCGCTATTTAAAAGCACGAAACTCTAAATTATAAAAATGTATATAGTTGTAGTGGTAGTGCCCAGAGAATCGTTAGTTGCCCATATTATATATTTATGTACTTTACAAACAATGTACGGGCGATATCTTTGAAATAATAATTGTTATATTTTCTATTAAGTATCCATTAAATTATAACACACGTATGAGCACAATTAAAAATGACTATTTAATTCATGCCCCAAATGGGAGTCAATGACCAATCACGTTTCAACGAGTTTTTATTTACAACCAATCACAGACATGTTTTGCCTAGAATTTACCAACTAAAGTTTATCATAATAAAGAAAGTACCTCCTTTTTAACATTCTGAATAGGTCATAGTATAACTTTGCAGTGACTGACTCTCTACGATATATGGTTACCAGATTGTATATATAGTGCATGAATGTCAACACATAGTGCATGCGGGAGTTAATATAAAAACATTTGTAGCAATTGATTATACCACCAAAAAAACGAAACCACTGCTTGCACTTTTTAAAAGTACTTTTCCCAGGTAATAACATTCCAGAAAAATATAATTGTCATATTTACATCATAAGACATCAGAAATGAATTAATATACAGTTTGAAGTGTTTCATGTTTTATTCACTAGAGTGCATTCTTACAATATTGCGTTCCTTTGGCAATAAATAATATGATCTGGCTGCAGTAATGAACAGAAGAAGCAAATGAAGTTTACCAATCGTTTCTCATTTGTTTTCAAACATCACCGTTTACATTAAACATATAAATATTAAAAAAAAACTATATTTAAATAATGATTTTTGAGTAAACACCTTAATTTCATTCGTTAAATAGTTGAATAGTCCTAACAACCCTCCATGGTATCTTTACCTTGTCGTGGTGGAGTGGCTTGCGTGCTTAAAGGATCCTGAGAGCTATGCCGGCGGTAGCACTACTGCCGATAGGGTTACCCATGCCGGACTGGTCGAAGGTGATAAGCCAGGCGAAAAAAGTACCTTGGTCGAAACAGTGACAGTCTTTCACCGTAAAAATACAACCGTCAAGAAATGCGGACATGGGTTCAACTGGGGTAAAATTTTCCTGAGGTCAAATAGTTCCCCATTCGGTTCTCCGGGCGGGGACTACTTCTGGGAACACATGACAAAGGCTCAAATACAGGGACATGTTTCTAGGGACATGGAATCTTAGGACTTTATACAATAGCGGAGCACTAGAGATATTGACGCGGAAATTAGATAAACCGCCCTTGGATATAGTCGCTTTACAGGAAGTTAGGTGGCCAGGAGAACGTAGTCAGGAAACAGGAAGCTTTGCATTATACTACGGGGGTGCAGAAAGACCTGAATTTGGAACGGGCTTTTTTAGTCAGAAGGAGGATCCTATCCGCTATCCGAGATATTAAGTTTGTTAGTGATAGGATATCATACATAATTCTAAAGGGTAAACAACATGATTTTATAATTGTAAATGTACATGCCCCCACAGAAGACAAGATCAAGGATGAGTTCTATGAAGAATTAGAATGCTTAAATTATAGCCTTTCACGATATCATATGAAAATTGTCTTAGGAGATTTAAATGCAAATGTGGGGCGGGAAGATATATTCAAACCAACAATAGGCAAATTCAGCCTTCATGAAAATAGTAACGACAATGGGATTAGATTAGTCACCTTCGCCACATCAAAGAATCTCATTGTTAAGAGCACAACATTTAAGCATAAGGATATTCATAAATACACCTGGACATCTCCAGATGGAGAAACTCGGAACCAGATAGATAATGCACTAGAGGATAAACGCTGGCACAGAAGCATCATCCATGTTAGATCAGTTATAGGGACAGACTGCAATTCGGACCATCATCTGGTCAGGGTGAAAATCTGACAACGGCTATCGCTTATGAGAGGAACAAACGCTAAAGATGATTCTGTAAAATTTGAATTAAAAACTTGAAAAATGATGATATGAGGCAAGAATACCAAATCAAAATTGCTAACAAATTTTAAGTACTGGAATCTTCATATGACAATATGGCAAACGAAGTAGAAACTGATATAAATAAAGAATGGGAGGCTATAAGAGATACTATTAAATTGTCAACATCAGAAAGCATTGGTTGTTTAAAAAAGAGGCAAAACAAGAAATTGTTTGATGAGGAATGTGCCGACATTTTTAAGAAAAGAAAGCTAGCAAAAATGAAATGGTTATACGAGCCAAATGAGGTAAATTTAGCAATTGGGTAGTATTAGACCGGAAACCACCAAGTTACTAAAGAGTAAAAAGAGGGAATATTTGAGAGAGAAGAATAACGATCTTGAAATGAACGCCAAAATTAGGAACATTAGATAATTATGTAAGGAATTAGTATAGAGAAGAAAGAGTTTCAGGCTAGAACAAACATAATCCGGAATGAAAATGGGGATATGATTGCAGATTCCAGGAGTATATTAAATATATGGAAAAGTTACTTTAATCAGCTATTACATGTACATACAGAACAGGACATTGAGGAGGATAATTTACAGACAGCAGTAATGCTAGTCGAAATTCATATTTAGGAAACTACATACATTTTTGGTCAGGTGTAAATAAATCAAAGAGAGCTAAAGCAGGAGTATCAATGTTTGTAAAAAAGAAATACAGTAAAAACATAACAGAATATGAACATATTAATGAAAGATGCCTAAAGATTAAAATGAAGCTTATGGGAAGAACAATGGTGTTCTTAGCAGTCTACTCACCAACAGACGATGCTGCACAGAGTCAGAAAGAAAAGTACTATTCAGTATTAGTGGAACAAATAGAGAAAATACGAAGTAATGAAGAATTAATACTAATGGGAGATTTAAATGGGAAAGTGGGTAGAAGAAACAATGACGAAGCAGTAGGAAAATATGGGGAACAAGAAGTCAACGATAATGGAAATAGAATCATAGAGATGTGCAAACAACATAAATTAAAGATAGTAAACACATTTTTCGACCATAAGGATATTCATAAATTTACTTGGGAACGACCTAGTCTCAATCAGAAATCAATAATAGACTACATAATTGTAAAGCAAAATACGTCCTTATTTATTAAGGACTCAAGGGTTAAAAGAGGAGCAAATTGTGGTTCTGACCACTATCTACTCACAGCACAGATCATCCCCAAATTCCCTACAGGGAAAAAAGTGCATGATGAAGCAAGGGAATCAACAATGCAACCGAAGCAGGAAGAAAAATTTAAACTGTATTTATTTAATCAGGATAGTATCAAAAACTTATATAAAGAAAGACTGAGGATTCAAATTGAGAATTTGGATTACAAGGAAGACATAGAAGAAGAATATAATCAATTAAAGGAAATAATACATTCGGCAGCAAAAGAAGCATTAGGCACAATAAATAAAAAACAAAATACCCAAGATTGGTGGAATGATGATATTGAAGAATTAACCAAAAAGAAGAAAAAATGCTACTTAGAATGGTTGGCAAATAAAACAACAGAAAATTGGATAGAATACAAGAGAACAAACGCCAAAGTTAAAAGGAAAGTGATAGAAGAAAAAAACAAATTATGGAAAAGCAAATGCCAAGAAATAGAAAGTTATATAGAAGGATCACAATCATCAGAAGTATGGAGATTTCTAAAAACACTGAAAACCAACCAAGGACCCAGCAAGATAAATTTGTTAGCAAAATCAGACGCAGAAAAACATTACAAAGCTTTACTGTCAGAAACTAGAAATGAGTTTATGGAAACAACAGAAAATCCATCCATAGAAATGAACGCCCTGGAATTTGATACAATAGATATAGAATTAGAAATTCAAACCCTAAAGAATAAAAAGGCACCAGGGCCGGGAAACATACCAAATGAGTTAATTAAATATGGCCCAAAAATTTTAATAGGTAGATTGAGGGACTTGTATAATAAGTGCATTGCAATACAGAAGATTCCTGATGAATGGAAAATAAGCTACATAGTACCAATATACAAGAAGGGCGATAGAAGAGACGCAAAAAACTACAGAGGACTAAGTATAAATAACACATTATATAGAATATTTACGAAGTTATTAAAAACAAAGTTACAAAAAGATGTTAAAGACAAATTAGGAGAAGATCAAAATGGATTCAGACCAGGAAGGTCATGTGTTGACAATATATTTGCAATACAACAGTTAATTGAAAAACGGACTGCAGTTGGAGAAGAAACCCATTTGACAATGATAGATTTAGAGAAAGCTTATGACTCAATTCCGAGGAACAAATTATGGGAAGTATTGGAGAAATACAATATTGACAGAAACCTAATAGAAATTATTAAACAAATCTATAAAGATAACTCCGCTTATGTTAAAATGGGAAATATAATGTCTAATCCTATAAACACCTCAAAGGGATTGAAACAAGGGTGCAGTCTATCACCAATTTTATTTAATATTTATGTAGAATTTATATTAACGAAATGGAAACAAAGCTGCAAAGGTATGGGGATCCCAATAGGCAATAGATTTTTGCTGACATTACAATTTGCCGATGATCAACTGGTTTTAGCGCAAGACAATTTTGATATGGAATTCATGATAAAAAGGTTGAAAAGCACATATGAATCATGGGGTCTCACAGTAAATTTACAAAAAAACACAATATCTGGCAATAAATAGCAATGAAAGAGAAAATTTAGTATTGGAAGATGGAATCCAAATAAAGCAAGTGAAACAAACTAAATATTTGGGAATGATTATGGATAACATCGAAGGTATAGGCAAAGAGAACATAAAACATAGAATTGAATTGAGTAGCAAAATAATATCATCATTAAATTCCATATGGTGGGATAAGCATATTTGGAAAGACACAAAAAAATATATTGGTAAAACATTGGTGGAATCTGTTGCAATGTACGGAAGTGAGGTATGGACAATCAATAAGTACTACAAGAATAGACTAATAGCTCTAGAAATGGATTATTTACGAAGAAGTGCCAGAAAGTCTAAATTAGAACGTGTCACAAATAAGGAAATTAGAAACATAATGGAAGCAGAAGAAAGCATAATTGAAAGAATTGAGGAAAAGGAATTAAAGTGGTTAGGACATGTTTTAAGAATGGAAGATGAGCGATGGCCGAAGCAACTATATGAATGGCATCCTAACAGAAAGAAGAAAAGAGGAAGACCAAGGTTAACATGGAAGGAAAACATGAAGACAGTAATGCAAGCTAGAGGGCTAAGCATCGAAGATGCCCAAGACCGTAGGCTTTGGAGGTTTGGCACGGGAAGACGGCAGCAGCTGTAAAAACCCGAAGATAGATAGAGAGATAGAGTAATGCTAGTCGCAAAACCAAGTGCATTAGAGGTTGAAATGGCGATTGAAAAATTGAAGATGTATAAAGCATCAGGTTCAGATGAGATCCCAGCAGAACCGATAAAATCAGGGGGAGAAAAATTGATGGACAAGATACGCTGGTTGCTTAGTATGATTTGGGAAAATGAAGCTCTTCCAGATGAATGGAAAGAATCAATTATCGTACCAATTTATAAGAAAGGAGATAAAACTGATTGCAACAACTACAGGGGCATCTCTTACTTTCAACTTCGTACAAAATTCTAACTAATATATAAGTAAGCAGACTTACTCCCTATATTGATGACATTCTAGGAGATCATCAATGTGGATTTAGAAGAAACAGGTCCACAACAGATCAGATTTTTAGTATAAGACAGATTTTAGAAAAGAAATGGGAATATAATGGTACTGTACATCAACTATTCGTAGACTTTAAAAAGGCATATGATTCAATTAAGAGGGATACGTTATATAGTATCCTGCTGGAGTTCGGAATTCCTAAAATGTTAGTTAGACTTATACGAATGTGTCTAAATGGCACAAACAGTAGGGTGCATGTAGGCAAACAGTTTTCGGACACTTTTGAAATTCAGAATGGGTTAAAAGAAGGAGATGCACTATCTCCTCTACTATTTAATTTTGTAATAGATCATGCCACTAAATCTTTAGAGAATGAGGAAAGCTTACAATTCAATGGTATTAATAAGCTGTGAGTTTATGCTCATGATGTAGTACTATTGGCTGATAGTGAGGAGATACTAAATGCCAACACGCACACACTATTGAGTAACACTAAGAAATTAGGACTGGAAGTAGATGTCAATAAAACTAGATATATGGTCACGCGTAGAAATACATTATATAATGGAAATGGACAGCTAATGATGAATGAGGGAAATGTCGAGAAAGTGACTGAATTCAAATACCTAGGAACAATAATCACAAATAGGAATGAGATGCACAAAGAAATTAAACATAGGCTCAATTCTGGAAATGCATGCTATTACGCATTGCAGAGACTCTTCTTGTCCCAACTCCTTTCAAAATACGTTAAACTGAAAATATATAAAACTATTATTCTACCAGTTATATTATACTTACTTAATACTGGCTTTCCACTTTACAGCAGTTTGCATTTGATTCCTGCTTTCTAGAGATTCCTATCTTCCCATTGTCCATCTTCCATACCCCTCTTCATCACGGCATCACATATTCCCTCATACCATGCTCTTCTACTTCTTCCCCTTTTCCTTCTGCCTGGTACCATCCAATCCAACACCAGTTTGTGTCATTGGTCTTCCGGCATCCGTTATACATGTCCATACCATTGTAGAGCTGCCTTTGTTATCCTATCTATAACTGTTTGTTGTGCATCCATATCTTGTCTGGTATATGCATTTCGAATATGTTGTAGCCAGGATATTCTCATGCTTCTCCGTAATCCATCCATTTCTGTCGCCAAGATTATTTTCTGCATCCTTTCATTTATTTTCCAGCTTTCTGATCCATATGTAAGTATACTTTCTATTATTGTCTGTATAACCCTTTTTTTGTTTTCTGGTCAAATTCCTATTCAATAAAAGACCATTCAGGGATCTAATCGCCTTCCTTGCACAATTTACTCTGTTAATAATATCTTCTTCACAAGTACCTGATTTATCTATTATAGATCCAAGATATTTAAATTCTTCAACACGTTTAATTATCATATTATTTATTTGTAGGTCTTCTGAATTTCCTCTGATTACCATATATTCTGTTTTAATATAGTTTATCTTCAGTCCGCCTACCTCAAATGCATCGACCTACTTTCTGATCATATATTCTATATCTTCTTTATCTTGTCCTATTATAATCTGGTCATCAGCGAATAATAAATTGTGCAGTAAATGACCATTAATGTCGATTCCCATTCCCCTACATGACTTATTCGATTTCATTAATAAATCTTCTAAATATATCTTGAACAATGTTGGTGACATCCCGCATCCTTGTCTTAATCCTTTTGTTATATCAAATTCTGAGGATATTCTATTTCCAATCTTAATACTTGCTTTACAATCGTTCATTCTTTTTATAAAATGTATGAGAGATTTAGATATTCCAAACTTCTCCATTGCCACCCAAAGCTTTTTGATGGGTACAGAGTTATATGCCTTTTCCAGGTCTATAAATGCCATATGAACTTCTTTTCCTTTAGCCAACATCTTTTCCGTAATCTGCCTGATCACAAATATATTATCAAGGCATGATTTACCTGCTGTGAAACCTGTTTGTTCTTCTGATATTCTATTTTGTATTAGTTCGTCCAAACTGATTTTAATCATTGTACTTAACGTTCTACTAATTGCTGCCATAACACTGATGTCTCTATAGTTTGATGGATCTCTTTTATTCCCTTTATTTTTGTATATTGCAGTAATATACGATAACTTCCACTCATCTGGAATAGGATCTCCTTCTATCACTTGGTTAAAAAGTCTAGTTAAAATTCTTATAATTCCTGAACCACCATATTTAATTAGTTCCATGGTTATTCCTCCTGGACCTGCCGCTTTTCCATTTTTTGCTGTTCTCAACACGTCTCTTACCTCCTCTTCTGTTATAGGTTCGGTATTATGTCACCCTTTCCATTATCCAGTGTAGCATAGTCTATAAATTCTCTCCTATTTTCTGTTAAAAGAATTTTAAAATAGTCCTGAAAAGTTTTCATTGGTACTAAATTAAAACTCTTTGCCATATTATCATTTCGCATGTTGTAATTGTCCTCCATGCTTGGGCTGACTTTGAATAGCCTACTGTATGCTCGATTTCTCCACATACCCTATTCCACATTTCTTTTTTATGATCAGGCTAGAAGTTAAAATAATCAGTTTAATTATTTCAAGGAGTAGTTTATTTAAAAATATAAATTTTGGAGATTTAAGAAGGGGCTTTCCTGACTTCTGCTTTAACCTTTCTTTTAAGTATGTTATAACTTTGACTATTTAACTCATGCCCCAAATGGGAGTCAATGACCAATCACGTTTCAATGATTTCTGTTTTACAACCAATCAGAGTCGTGTTTCACCATATTTATCAGTGTTATAATTACCATATTAAAGAAAGCTCCTCCTTACAATATTGCGTTCCTTTGGCAATAAATAGTATGATCTGGTTGCAGTGATAAACAAAAGAAGCAGTAGAAGCGTACCTATCGTTTCTCATTTGTAAACATCGCCGTTTACATTAAATATATAAATATTTTAAAATAACTATAGTTAAATAATGATTTGTGAGTAAACAGCTTAATTTTATTCGTTAAATAGTCCTAACAAATGCCACTCTTGATTTTCCAAATTCTCTTGATAAATTCACTCCTCACTTCGTGAGTCGTGAATTTATCGATAATTTGGAAATCACTCGTGGCATTACTTATGATAATCTTCATCTTTCTTGGAACTTAAATATTTTTTATATGCATTTTTTTTTCTGTTATGATATCAAGTATTTCCTTATTCACCCAATGGTTTTTATGGTGTTTATCATTTTCCAGACTAAGTGCTTCTCTTGCTGCTTCATGTATATATTTTTTTCAAATGTTCATAAATAACGACAGAGTTCCAATCTTCATCAAATTTTAATTTTTCGGTGAGGCGTTGGGCATATAGATTTTTAATACTCTCATATTGTAGTAAATGTAGATTTTATCTACATTTTTCTAATTCATTTTCTATTTCTATATTTTGATCTTTATTTACCTTTTGCCTGTTTATAGGGCATACTATCCTAGTTGACAGCATATAATGATCTGTTCCACATTCGGGTCACGATTCACTCTAACATCTTGAACTATAATATGTCTCCTTTCCTCACTATTACATAATCAATTATCGACCGTAGACCTTTAGTGCGTTGTTCCCACGTATATCTATGGATGTCCCGATATTTAAACATCGAATTCATAATAATTAGGTCATTAACTTTGCATTCTTATTTTAAACGTTGTCCATTTTCATTCTCAATATCTTCTCCATATGGACCAACTATGTCACCCGTCCCCTTTCCAACTCTGCTATTCAAATCTCCCATAATTATTAATTCCTTCTTTTGAAAAATCTTTTCTACCAATCCAGTAAATATTTCAAAGTATTGTTCCTTTATTACTGTGATGCATCGTTTGTTAGGGCATATGCACCTCTTATTACTAATATTCTTTCCCATACATTGTTATTTGCATAACTATAAATCTTTCATCTATTTTTTCTATTTATTTTATTGAGGATTTCCATTTCTTCTTAATTAAAATTGATACTCCTCCTTTAGCTCTCTCCGATGTTTCCACCCCACTCCATACATGCATGTATTCACCAATCATTTCTTGACCTTTCCCTTTCCTTTTCGTTTCTGTCAGGACTGCTATATCCACCCCTTCTTTGTAATCTCGTTAAGTACTTCATTATTCGTAGTATTCCAACCTTGTATGTTCCAAGTTGCCAAAATCATTGTCCTTTTTCTTAACCAAAGTCTATGCCTGTTGATCTGTCCGGCTTTATCTCTCTTTGCAGGAAACGTAACAATTATTTTTTATGGAACGGGTTGTCAGCCCTTCGCCAGTTATATTATATGGGTGCGAAACATGGACTCTTACTATAAGGGAGGAAAGGAGGTTACAAGTATTTGAGAATAAAGTACTTAGGATAATTTTTGGACCAAAGTGAGAAGAAATAGACAGGTGAATGGAGAAGACTAGATAACAATGAACTACATGGTCTTTATAGGAAGCCAGATATAATAAGAAGAGTTAAGTCTCGTAGTCTGCGATGGGCAGGACATGTTGCACGTGTGGGGAATGAGACTTGCATGGAAGCTGCTTTTAGGAAAGCCATAGGGAAAACGCCCAGTTGGTAGACTAAGAATGAGGTGGGAGATTAACATTAACTATGATTTGAGGGAGGTATATTATACAGGGAAAGATTGGAAATAATTAGCTCGGGATATGGATGTATGGGCAGATTATGTCCGCGCGGCCATGAACCTACGGGTTCGATAGTGCCAGTGAGTAAGTAAGTAAGTAAATAGTCATAAGAAATGTCACTCTTGATTTCCAAATTGTCTATATAAATTCACTCCTCACTTTGTGAATCGTGAATTTATCAATAATTTGGAAATAACTCGTGGCATTACTTATGATAAAGATAGTGAGATAGTGACATTTACCTTTTCTTGTACGGCCGCGCAGAACGATTCATGGTTCAACTTTTAATCGCATCAAACAGACACACAGTGAAAGAAAATGCCGCGAAACAAAAATCAGGCTGTAGAAGTGAGATTGTTGTGAGTGCAGAGTTTTGAATTTTACGATCAATCATGTTTCATTTGTAACAACTTCTTTTTTCAACTGGGTCGGTAGCGACCCGCTGGGGTTAAGAGTTTTTTTTAATCATTAAATCGTGTGTTTCCCTAAGATACAGTATTTATTTTTCTGAGGTTCACACTTTTGTAATATACAAAACTTTTCTTTGCATTTCATTAAAAAATATGAAATATTGAGTAAAACCATTATATACTGTATATATATATATATATATATATACATATACACCAGTGTTTCACTGTTAATTATTATAGTATGCTAGATGTTGGATAATTAAATGAGGCTATTGTATCAAAACGAACAATCTACACTCTAAACCTTCCATCATTGTACAATATAAGGCAATTTTACTTAATGCTCGATCTTGATGCATTTTCAGCTATATATAAAAAATAAATGATTTGTATACAGATAACCAAGGAAACTGGACATGATAGTTTATTAAACATTTTAACTTTAATTTTGGAGATTATCTCTTTTGACGCTAATCTGTACGAATTTCATGGATGTTGTTTTATTTAATACTAAAATTAATGGAATTTGCTCTTTCTGTTAAGAGAATATAGAATTGTGATATCTGCACTCCTTTATTTTAGTATAAATACCATTATAATATCAATATCCTTAACAACCCTCTATTGTAATATGCAGAGTGATCAGTATAGCATTGGACAGCAGACGGGGTGATTTCATTGTACAATGCTGACGCACTTGCGGCTGGGAACGAACAGCGTAGGATCGCGCTGATATAACCATACACATTTTCATAACTGTTTTATAAATGTTGTACTTACCAACTTGATTGACGCAGGTGCTGGAACTGTCCATCATCGTTTTCCATACAATATTGACACCTCTTTATAAGATTTCCCATAACTGACTGTAGTTCTCTTCTACTGATGTTAATTTCAACACGGATATTACATTTCAGTTCTTCCAGAGTACGTGGGTTTTTCTTGTACACAGCATTATTCAATGTGTCCCAGAGTTTGGAATCGTAGAGGGTTATATCGGGGGAACGAGCAGGCCATAAATTCATACTACTAATTCTATCATGGAACACATGTTGAATTTTGCACATTGGAATATCAGCTCTATCAGCTGTAGCAGAGTCTTCTGGAAGAATGCAAAATCACGCTCCCTGTCGGTTAATTCCCTGAAGAAGGGTGTCAGAATGTCATTCACATATATACGAGAATCGACTGTAGTCCGAACGAAAATGAGGCCTATGATTCTTTCACCAATACACCAATTTTCGCATCATGGAGGGGCACTTCATGTACGATATTAGGGTTCTCAGGGCCACAATGACTATTTGTTTCCGAACTCACGTAACCATGGAGATGGAACGACGACTCATTCGGAAAATAAATTAAATGTGGGTATGTTAGGCCATTTTAGCATCCACTCACAAAATGCACCCCTACGAATAGGGTCACACGGTTGAAGAGCATGTGTCTTGGTTATTTTATATGGATTCAACTTTAACATTTTAGTAGCTTTTCATACAGAGCCAACAAGAAATGTCTACTTTATTGCGAAAGGCGCCTAAGTGATTTTCTAGGAGACTACTCCATTCGATAACCAATGTCGTCTATTTTTTTTTCCTGTGAGAACGCTACGCGGCATTTGTGGCTACTTAGGTTCGACATTTCCCATTGCGTGAAATTTGTTTTACAGATTATAAACAGTTGAACGTGATGGAATTTTTACACCCGGGAATCGTGTTTCAAGGAGTCTTCGTACTTGGCTGGCAGACTGAGTTAATAAATATGCATGATATATAAACACACGTTGTTTAATAGTAACATTATGCAGGTTACACTTATACACATATCATTAAGTTTACATTAATACACACTCCATACATTTCACAAGAAAAATCGAGCGAGCACATTATGCACTCGAGGCACACAATCTGACTGCTACCGTGAATGTTGGGATGAACTCGTACACTGCTGAGTGAGTGCACATTTCATGTCCCTTTGTTATCGCACAGCACAAACCCCGTGTCAACTGCCCAATACAATATTGATCGCTCTGTAGATCCTCATAATTTTGGATTTGTTTACACAAAATTTAAATTTAATGTCGGAGCAACGCACAAAAAATTATTGCGATTACAGTTTCGAAGCTAATGATGAACACTTGGCGAAACCCACATTTTAATTAAACAATCAGGAGAAAGCCACAATCATCAAATTCTTCACCAACAAATAACATTGCTGATTCTCGCCGCCTTCATCTTCTGTTCCTGCTCTTTTCAACACATCCACACATTATCGATGGTCAGGAAGCGTTTTCCAGTTTTCGCCAAAATGGGGTGACAAAAGCTTCGAAAGGTATCTCAATTTATCCTTGGATATGTTATTTATGTTATCGCATATTTACTTGCGTTTTATCTGCAGCATGGAGCATTTTTTAAAATGAATATCGACTTGTTTGTGTCAGCATGGTATGGTGGCTCACATTTTACTTTTATATCGCACTTTTTGACACCCCGCGTTAGTATTATTCGTTTACTTGGAGCTAATTTCATATGCCAAGCACATTTTCTTCAGAACAGCATCTGTGTTAATTTTCCCATCGAAAACGTTATAGTATTTTCTAAGATTAATTACTTCCCTTATACCCAACTATGCCAAAGTACGCTGCTGGAGAAATTGTCCCTTTTTCATTCTTCATGTCTTCTTCGATATTGCAAAAGACACGATTTCGAGGACTGGAAGAGTGACCTCTTAGAGGAAATATCAACGAAGCACCTATAAGTCATACTCCGTATATGGCAAGAAGGTTCCTATTTTTATATTGACCTTTCCATGAGTCTCACATTGAAATTTCTCTTGTCCTTTTTCATCAACCTATCATAAAGAGGTGATGCAATTTGATTAAGATCCTTTTCCATACTCGTTCTCAGTCCTGTAATAACGAAAGACTTTTCGTTGGTAAATCCCGCATTTGCAAGTACCTTGAACTATAGTAAAGGCTTGAAAGTAAAGTTGGTGGGAGTAATAAACCTCTTGGGCTATGGAAGTCCTGATAAACTTTGCTTTGTATGCAATTCATTGGATAATATAAGAGTCTCTTCACCAGCATTCTCTCATCAAGTTAACCTCATTATCACCGTATCTTCAGTCCAGTTTAGTAAGTCATCTCAATAGAATATTTTATTGCTCATAGAGCGATACATTAATTTTGAGTGAATTTACAGTGAATGACCCTTCAAAGGGAACGTTTATGTCAATATAATACTTGAAAAATTGTATTTAAATTCAAGAATAATTATGAATTGCATTTATTAGAACTATTATTGCAATATATTTTTGAAATTAACAGTTTTATTACAAAGTTCCTAGTAGTTATTTTTCCCTCTAATAAAATACGAGAGTGAAATTAGGAAATCTGAATTCATTGTACCTTGCAGTAATCGTATAGAAAGTTCATACAGCTTAACAAAGTTTACTCAAGCAAGGTGGTTCACTTCTCTTCAACGTATCAAACAACACTATAATGCAATCTCGCTCTAACTTTTCCAACTTTGGTAATAATAGTTGCTGCACAAGTTGAAAATATTGATTCCTTTGTGTATAAACGTTTGAGTTAATAAACAAATTATGAGGTTTATTCTGAATTGAAATTTGATAGTATGTAGGTGCATATCAAAAAAGGAGACAAGTCTAAAAACAAAACATTTCAGAAACTGTAAAATAGAATGTGGCTTCAATTGAATTTTATTAAAGTTCTACAATGTGTTCACTCCATGTATATTAGAACGTATTTAGAGTTAGTAACAATCCTCACTAACTGAATGGCGGCACCGTGGAACAAATGGTTAGTCCCTCGCCCTTCATCTCTGGGTCTGAATTCGCATCTCCGTCACACTTTATAGAGTTCATAGTGGACAAACCGGACTCATGACAAGATTTCCTTGAAGTTTCTCCAGTTTTCCCTTCCAATAAAATTCATTCTGGTACGACTATATACTCACGTAATCCCTTTTGTTTCATTTAATTTGCTCCTTTGATGGTGTTGCTGCCCTGGTCAGTCGGCGTCCGTGCATATCGCAGATTATCAATCGTAGGAACTAAATGATGGTAAAAACACCATTCAAATCGATCTAGTAGGTTTAGAGTCCATAAAGGGAAGACTGACTCGCAGACGTTCATATGTATATATATATATATATATATATAATGTCCACCGCTGTGGTCTCGAGGTAGCGTACTGCATCCTCACGCAGCGGGACCGGGTTCGATTCCCGATCGGGACAGGCTCTTGGGTGAGGTTTTTAACGGGGTTTTTCCTTACTGTAAGACGCATGTCAGGACGCTTAGAGCCCAACGGTCTCCGAAAATCATCCGGCCATCATCATAATCCTTGTCACTATCATCATCATCATCATCTTCTTCACCGGTGTGGAAAACAACAGGAAACTACCACACTTATAATTCCCTAGTAAAGCTGCAAAACATAGCTTGAAAATGCTATGATTACGTTGAATACCTGCCCTCGGGCAGAGTGACTATGGATGTATTTATAGGCCTATATATATATATATATATATATATCAGCCCTGAATTTGGAACGGGTTTTCTAGTCAAAAGGAGGATCCTATCCGCTATCCGAGATATTAACTTTGTCAGTGACATGATATCATACATAATTCTAAAGGGAAAACGACATGATTTTTTAATTGTAAATGTACATGCCCCTACAGAAGATAAAGATGACAAGATCATGGATAAGCTCTATGAAGAATTAGAATGCTTATTTGATAGCCTTTCACGATATCATATGAAAATTTGTCTTAGGAGTTTTTAATGCAAAAGTGAGGCGGGAAGATAGATTCAAACCAACAATAGGCAAATTCAGTGTTCATGAAAATAGTAAAGACAACGAGGTTAGATTAGTCACATTTGCACATCAAAGAATCTCATTGTTAAGAGCACAACATTTCAGCATAAGGATTTTCATAAATACACCTGGAATCTCCAGATTGCGAAACTCGGAACCAGATAGATCATGCATTAGTGGACAAACGCTGGCACAGTAGCATCATCGATGTTAGATCAGTTAGAGGGGCATACTGCAATTCGGATCATCATCAAGTCAGAGTGAAAATCAGACAACGGCTATCGCTAACGAGAGGAACACACGTTAAGATTATTCTGAAACATTTGAATTAAAAAACTTGAAAAGTGATGAAATGCGGTCAGAATACCAAATCAAAATTGCTAATAGATTTGAAGTACTGGAATCTTCAGATGACAATGTGGCAAAAGAAGAAGAAACTGATATCAATAAAGAATGGGAAACTATAAGACATATTATTAAATTGTCAGCATCAGAAAGCATTGGTTATTTAAAAAAGAGGAAAAACAAGAAATGGTTTGATGAGGAATGTGCCGACATTGTAAAGAAAAGAAAGCTAGAAAAAATGAAATTGTTACATGAACCAAATGAGGTAAATTTAGAGCAATTAGGTAGTATTAGACGGGAAACCAGGAGGTTACTAAAGAGTAAAAAGAGGGAATATCTGAGAGAGAAGAATAATGATCTTGAAATGAATGTCAACAAGAGGAACATTAGAGAATTATATCAGGGAATTGGGGTAGAGTAGAAAGGGTTTCAGGCTAGAACAAACATAATTCGGAATGAAATAGGGGAAATGATTGCAGATTCCAGCAGTATTTATATAGATGGAAATGTTACTTTAATCAGCTCTTAAATGTACATACAGAACAGGACATTGAATAGGATGATTTACAGACAGAAGAAATGCTAGTCGCAGAACCAAGTGCATAAGAGGTTGAAATGGCGATAGAAAAATTGAAGAAGTATAAAACATCAGGTTCAGATGATATCCCAGCAGAACTGATAAAATCAGGGGGAGAAAAATTGATGGACAAGATACGCCGGTTGCTTAGTATGATTTTGGATAAAGAAGCTCTTCTAGATGATTGGAAGTAATCGATTATCGTACCAATTTATTAGAAAGGAGATAAAACTGTTTGCAACAACTACAAGGGCATTTCATTACTTTCAACTTCGTACAGAATTCCTACAAATATATTAGTAAGCAAACTTACTCCCTGTATTGATGACTAGGGCAAGGCATTTAATAACCTATAAATTGGTAAAAAATGCAAAATAAAAAATGTATTTATGATCTAGAAAGCCAAAATGACCAATAAAAGAAAAAAACTGGCCAATAAAAAGTTAAGAATTACCAATAAAATACAATTTTTTAGATTAAGTACTCACTTGATTACTGAATTACATAAAATTTAACTTAACATCAAAATATTAAAAGGAAAACATTAAAAAAATATATATTTACAATAGGCTACCTTTTCTTGAAGAAAATCCATTTCATTACACAGTGCACTTTTACAACAATTTTGAATTGCAGTTAACAATCAAAACTTGGCGGAGATTCTCAAACATAAATGATTGTCTATTGTCTGCTAGTACTGACTTATAAATGGAAAAGCTCCTCTCTACTTCAACGGAAACAATTGGGGCATACTGAAAGCAAGCAATATCTCTTGGATTTAACTCACAGTCAGCAAGAAAAAAAATTCACCACACAAAGCTCTGCCAATTGAACACAATGTTGTGTATCCCCTGTTCTTGGTTATATATTTCTTCATTTTCATTGACACTGTATCATCCACTTTACCACATGCACGGCTCAAATCCACCATTTGTAGCTCTTCCACTAATGTCACTTGGGATTTTTCCAGTGAAGTTATAGCATCAGGAAGGAATAACAAATTAGTATTTATGTAAGAAAGTTTACCAGCAATTTCTTTATCAGCTAACAGTTATTGCGCCTTTTTTATTGACACAGACTCACCATTATCAAAAGAGTCGACCACTTTCTTCACAACGTCGAATTTTTTGCAATAATAATTGCAAGCTTGGAGCCATGTTCTCCATGTAGTGAAAACAGGTGAAAAGGGCAATTGAATTTTTGGAGTCTCTGTTTTGAATACAAAAATTCGAGAGCGGGCTATCAGGAATACATTCTTCACGCATCCAATTAATTTATCTACTTCATGAAAATTTGCACGTACCTCTTCCGCGACCCGGTGTAATGCATGCGCTAAACACGTCATATGTACCATTTTTGGGTACAGTGCGCTTAACGAAGCAGCTGTTTTCATCATTTAGGGTGCTGCATCTGTTATAAAAAGCAATACCCTTGGAATTTCGAATCCCATCAGGCCAAAATATTATGAATGCATGGTCAAATACTAAGCTGATTGTTGAGTAGTTGACTTTGTCCATCTGCTCACAATGTAGTACAAATTTTTCTTCAGGGCTGTGTGCTTCTAAAACTCCAACAATAACATTCGGTACATAACGGCCCATAGAGCCTGTTGTCTCGTCAATAGATACGAATACATTTCTTTCTCCAATCCTTTCTCTTATTTTGTGCAAAGTTTTGTCATAGCACAGAGCTACGTAGGTTCTTCTCAATGTTCTGGGATCCGGAATTAATTTTCCAGTCTCCTCTTCTAAGAAAGTTTGCAGCTTAGGCTGATTCAATTTGTGAAGTGGAATATCAGCAGATAGAAAAGCTTCACATAGTTTCTCACAAATTGGTGAAAATGTTGAATAAGTTTCCCCGGAAGCATTTGCTGTAAGTTTACACTGGATTTATTTTCAAGTCGCTGCAGACCACGTTTATGTTTCTCCCATGACATGTGTTGTTCTACCGTAAAATTTTTTCAGCAGCCACTCTCACATGGCAAATCTTGCAGAATAAAATACGACCATCCGTTGAAAAAATATTTTCTCCATATTTTGAAACAAATTCCCTCAATTTAACACTATCACTTTCGTTTATTTTAGGCATTTTACTCTTAACCTGTTCATACAGATGACTAGAAACGTACGACCACCTAACTTAACAGCATAAAAATGGGAGTGTGGGCAAGCCCATTAAGCACATTCCTTCAAAAATAAGGGTAGAAGCTAGCATAAGATCTAATTAATTGAATAAAATTCCCAGAAGTGGGCACATACCTTAAACTTACGGGTAGTAGTTAGCAAAGCATATATTTATTCCAAGATATTGTATTGACAGGGAAAATACTGAATTATAATAAAAATGTCAAATCAAATACAAATAATGTCACAACATTCCGCAAAAGTGTAAAAAATGCTCAAAATAACCTAAGATTGCCAAAATATGACCTATCCCTAAAAAAGTTAAGAAAATGCAAAAACAATGCCCTAACGAATTGCTTTTATTTAATCCGTTCTTTAATCTCGTACATTTTCATATATGCAAGCAATGTTTCAGCCTTCATAAGAAAAAGATGCAAAATCATTAAATGCCCTGCCCTATTGATGACATTCTAGGAGATCATCAATGTGCATTTAGAAGAAACTGGTCTACAACATATCATATTTTTAGCATAAGAAAAATTTTAGAAAATAAATGGGAATATAACAGTACTATACATCAACTATATGTAGAATACAAAAAAACATATGATTCAATTAAGAGGGAGAAGTTATATAGTATCCTGCTGGAGTTCAAAATTCCTAAAAAGTTAGTTAGACATATACGAATGGGTCTAAACGGCACAAAGATTAGGGGTGTGTAGGCAAACAGTTTTCGAACACTTTTCAATTCCAGAATGGGTTGAAGCAAGAAGATGCACTATCTCCTATACTATTTAATTTTGTACTAGAGCATGCCATCAAAACTTTAGAGGATGAAGAAGGCCTACAACTCAATGGTATTAACAAGCTATTAGTTCATGCTGATGATGTAGTACTACTGGCCGATAGCGAGGAGATACTAAAGGCCAACACGCACACACTACTTAATAACACTAACAAATTGGGACTGGAAGTAAATATCAATAAAACTAAATATATGGTCAGACATAAAAATACATTATATAATGGAAATGGACAGCTAATGACAAATGAGGGAAATTTTGAGGAAGTGGCTGAATTCAAATACCTAGGAACAATAATCACAAACAGGAGTGAGATGCACAAGGAAATTAAACATAGGCTCAATTCTGGAAATGCATGTTATTATGCATTACAGAGACTCTTGACTTCCCAAACTCCTTTAAAAAAAGTTAAACTGTGGAAATATATAAAACTATTATTCTACCAGTTATATTATACGGATGCGAGACTTGGACTCTTACTTTAAGGGAGGAAATGACATAATGAGTTTTTTGAGAATAAAGTTCTTAGGAAAATGTTTGGCTGAAATCGATCAATCATTAGGATACAGAAGATATGCAGAGGCATGGAGAGTTATAAGGAGGATGAAGGCAGTTAATAATCCATCACCAGCCTTAAATCTTGTGAATATGGAACAATGGGAGAAGCACTTTAAAAGTCTGCTTGTTGAGAAAAGGAAGGGACAAAAATGTGAAAATTTGGAGTATATGGACAATATATCGTCACGTATGGAACCTATTTTAGAGGAAGAAATAAATCAGGCACTGAAAAAAAGCAAAGAATGGTAAATCCAGTGGACCCGGTGAAATAATGACAGAATTATGGAAATATCCCCCCCTTATTAAAAAGACTTATCTGTAAAATGTTTAATTAGATTTTGGAGGGTGATGAAATACCAAAGGATTGGTGTATGTCATATATAACATCTATTCATAAAAAGGGAAATCGTAAAGACCCTGGAAATTACAGAGGAATCAGTGTGATATCATCCATGAGTAGAATTTTTAGCAGTATCATCACAAACAGACTTGAACACACTATCGAAGGAAGAATGTTGGAAGACCAAGCAGGATTTACCAGAGGGAAATCATGCATGGATCACATTTTTATTCTGAGACAGATAACAGAAAAATCAGATGCTAAGGGCCAGGAAATTCATTTGATATTTGTTGATTTAGAAAAGGCCTATGATTCAGTGCCAATCAACCAACATTGGGATGCAATGGTTGATGTTGGTATCGATTTACCAACGATTTCACTTGTCCGACGGTTGTATCAGCAGTGTCAGGCTTCGGTTAAAGTGGGTACGATGATATCCTCTCCATTCAGAACTACTAAAGGCCTGCGACAGGGCTGTAGTATGTCCTCTACTCTGTTCAAAATATACATCCATCATATATTGGAGCAGTGGAATCGATATTGTGGAGGCATGGGAGTACCAGTCCAAGGTGGCACAATACATTCCATATTATTTGCAGACAATCAAGTGTTGATAGCACAGAGTCGTGAGGATGTGAAATACATGATGAGAAAACTTCTAAATGCTTTTGAAATAGGAGGATTAAGAGTAAACATGGAAAACAACTGAATATCTTGTAGTAGGAGGAAGTGGAAGAGATATATCCCTATCCCAAGGAATTATTAGAGCTGTTAAAAAACTTAAATATTTGGGATCACTTATTGATGAATCAGGGAGTTGTAAAGCTGAAGTAGATAGCAGGTTAGTACAAGCACGAAGAGCCATAAAAATGTTGAATGGAGTACTGTGGAGTAGGACGATGTCAAACCACACGAAGAAGAGGATTTTGAAGTCTGTTGTGGAAAGCGTAATGACTTATGGTGCTGAGGGATGGACTTTGGTAGAGGGACAAAAAACTAAGATCTTGGCAGTGGAGATGGATGGAATAAGACGCAGTGCCAGGGTGTCCAGGTTGGAAAGAATAAAAAATGAAGAAGTGAGGCAGATGATGGATATGGAGGAGACAGTGGTGGAAAGGATCGAAAGACGAGCTCTTCAGTGGTATGGCCATGTCAAGAGAATGGGGGATGATAGGTGGCCCAAAACTCTTTTGGAATGGTCACCTTCTGGTAGAAGGAAACGGGGCGGGCCAAGAACAACTTGGAGAGGACAGATCCATAGATTGATGAACGACCGAGGTCTGGAGGAGGATGAATGGCGTGATCGGTAAGAATGGCGAATGGGAATACAGGGTAACCGCTGAAATGTGGAGAGGACCTCAAAAGTAAGTAAGTAAGGAAAATGTTTGGACTAAAGAGAGATGAATAGACAGAAGACTACATAACAATGAACTACATGGTCTTTATAGGAAGCCAAATATAATAAGAACAGTTAAGTCTCGTAGACTGCCATGGTCAGGACACGTTGCGCGTATGGAAAATGAAACACTTGCATGGAAGCTTCTTGTAGAAAAGCCAGAGGGGTAACGCCCAGTTCGTAAACCAAGAATGAGGTGGGAGAATAACATTAACTATGATTTGAGGGAAGTAGGCTATACAGGGAATGATTGGAAAGCATTAGCTCAGGATAGGGATGTATGGAGTGCTTATGTCCGCGTGGCCATGAACGTACGGGTTCGATAGTGCCAGTGAGTAACTATATTCGATTCGATATGTTATGTAGCACACAGTCATAAAATCATATGCAATGATTCAAATTGCGCCATATGGTGTCAGATTGATTTTGAACCGATTGTAAAGAAGTACATTTGCCAGGTCGTATGAAAGGCAATGAGTATAGTATAAAATTTTCAGCAGAGCTTGGTAGAATTATGAAAAGGCGATGAAAGTGCAGATTTTGATTGTTATTCTCAATTCATCTGTTCTCTATTTTCCATACGCTGTGCTAGTCTTAGTTGAATCGCTCCTGGATTCACTATGCATGCATAATACATCGTACATTTCTTCCTCCGTTAAATATCTCCTTTAAAAAAAAACTTCCATTCGCCTTTATTCTCATGCCCGTCGTTGTTTTTGTTCAAGTGAACATTCAAATAGACACAGCCGGGAATGAGAAGACTTGGAAATATCTGGGCATTAAAGGAAATAAGAAAAAATAGAATCTGATAGTTTAAAAACAACGGTAGGTAATAACGTTTTTAGTATCGGAAAATCTTACACAGGGGTGACCATACTTGCAGAAATATATCGAATTCTTAAAGGGGAAGTGATTTTAAAAAATAATACTTTTGAGTACTCTCCGTCGCGCCGTGCTGGCTGAAGTCATAACTAGCGGGCACTGGTTCGATACCCGGCGGGGTGAAAAATATAATTTTTAAATTGTAAAATATTCAACCTCGAGGCCAGGAGAAGTGGTGGCGTACTATTTTTATTCGCTAGATTCTGGACAGATTCCTGCTCTAAATTGCAAACCTCTCCGCAGTACATATCTTGAGAAGGCATTTGGTACTCTTGATAGCGATTCGTCCACCGGATTGGGACGCCAAGCCTGGCGACTGTCTTGGTGCTTTTCGATAGGAGTAGGCGTTCCGGCATCGGATTTCGCATTCTCCCTTCTCCCTTCTCTTGATCGTGATGCCTCATACAACACACTTTACACTACATAAATATAAAACGTAGACCTACACTCGCTCTTCACTCATCTATGTACGCTTCATATTTGTAATTTACTTCATCTATGTAAAGAAGTCTGCCGAAGTGGTGCGTAAATTCAGATAGACGATATTAACACTATTTATCCGTTCTCCGCGGAACCCGAACCATGTAAAATACAGTGGGAAGCATTAGAACACACATACGCGCGCGCTTACATATATACTGTTAAGTACTTTAAATTTAAGAACAGTACAATTCCATTCCATAGTAATTCTGTCCGAAGGCAGGTCCTTCACTGCAATTATAGCATTTTCATGCTATGCTTGCAGCTTTACTAGGGAATTGTAGGTGTGGTAGCTTCCCGTTGCTTTCCACAACAGTACAATAATAATAATAATAAAATAAGTTAACAATAAAAATAATAATAGTTTTATATTACATGCCTCAAGGCCCTTGCAACCAGCTTAGAAAAATGTATTTATTATGGCATTTAAAGAGGGAGTGTTTCTTAAATGATAACAAAGTACCGAAAATTTAGATTTGGTATCTAAATTTATAGACATTCTTAAACATCTCGGGTCATTTGGATCACAATCAAAATCTGGCTGTGAAATTCTATAAAAAACATTTTTCCTCCATAGTGAGAGTTAACGCATTTCCTGTTGCTGTGCACGAAGTCATGTTATCTATAAACCGCTCGGTTACGCCATAGCACTTGACTGAGGTTCTTCCAGCGCATAAGTTGGAGTTTTTTTTTTTTTTTTTTTGCGGTTCAAGTCCGGTTTAGGCAAAACTTTTTCTTTTTAGTTATATTAACTACTGATACCAACATAAAGGTAGAATATATTAATTTCAGTGTTAGGTTCGTAATTGGTTTATATGGCACGGAATAAATCACATTATAAAGTCTTCTTAGTAGAGCGAACCCTGATGTAATGTGAACAAACAACGGGAATATTAAATAGAGAAAGGTTTGTGTGTTTCTGATGGCAGTGTGTAAAGCAAGGGTACTTGGGTTCATATACTACATCAGGCAGAAAATGTGTTCTTCTATTTCTGTTGTTCTTCTATGTGCAGAAAATTTACGACACGGGTCTCACGGCTGTGCTTCCATTCAGAAGAGAGCCACACTTAAGATTTTTTAATCCCAAAAAAATCCATCGACGTCAGCTAGATTTGAATCCGCGAACTATGGAATCAGAGACGAGTCCGCCGGGACCGACACCGTAACTCTAAGTTAAATATCAATATTGCAATATGTCTAATCAGATAAACCAGGTTCAAACCTAGCCGGGGTTGGAGAATTAAAGATGTGCAATTTCAAGGAACAAAGTCCTGCAAGAAAAACTTTACACCGAAATTTCTTAGACTGAAAATTATTATAGGTGTCATAACATAACCTCATGCCTAAATTGGAATCTCTGAGCCAAATTTAACCGTTATTGTCCATCCAAATTATACCTTAGTTGTCTCTTGGATGTGTCATTGAGGCGATGTGCTGACCACATAATACTAGCGTCTAAATCTGTAAATTAGCTTGGTTAAATAACTACCGCTACGAGAGAACCCATATCTGCATGAAGGACTTACGGGATGTATGTATAGAATGTTCTATTATCAGGTTATGTTCAATTAAATATAACTTATGTCGTGAACAAAATGTATTTATAAGTGTAACAGGTTTGAGGAAACATGTAAAAACAACAAAACTATTACTATTCAAAATTAATAAAACAAATTATTGAAAAATACATAACAATAAAATTAACTTGAGATATTGAGTAGGTTAATAAAACTTGGGGGAAAACTGCATGAGAAGATAGGGTAATTATATCTATACTTCGAACGATTTTACAACCTGGCTAATTTCGCCACTCGCTTATAGAAGCCTGAATATACCCAGGAGCTGTCGTGATGCGAATGAATTAAGAAAAAATCTCCATCCTTGCTGCGCGAGATCGACTAAGTTTTCCAGATCATAGAAGATATGCCACCACAGCTACGAGGCCTTCTATGAAAATAACCATATCAAAATACTGTTTATTACTTAAATAAAGAAAATTAATTTGCTATGAAAGTTTTGGATCTTCTAGAATTCGGTTGTCATTTCAGATCTACCAGTAATTTGGATGGGTTGTCTTCGAATAAATAATAATAATAATAATAATAATGCTTTATTTTAGCTGGCACAGTTAAGGCCATAAGGCCTTCTCTTACACTCAACCAGCGAATAGTAAAATTATACAAAAATTACATACATATTACAATTTTAAGATATTAAAATACAGACTAAACAAAATACAATGATGATGTGATCTAATACTGGCTAATACTAACAAAAACATAGATTATAATAAAATTTAAATTATGTAAAATAAAGTAAGTAGCTTCCTAGATGACTATTAATGGAATGCTCTATATAGTTGTTATGTAGTTAATGTTTTTCATTGTGTCGAACTTAAGATATCAGTTAATTTGGATTTAAATAATGATAGCGATTGACAGTCCCTGACATGACTGGGAAGTGAGTTCCATGCTCTAGCCATAGATATTGTGTAAGATTCAGAGTACAGACAGGTCCTGTGTTGTGGTATCAAAAGTAAAGAAGAGTCTTGTGATCTTGTTCCTAAATTGTGATGAGCCGATAAATGTTGAAAACGTGTTGTTAAATAAGTTGGTAAATATGTGTGCAGAATTTGGAATAGTAAGGTATGTGAATGTAAAGTTCTTCTGTCATTTAGGCGTAGCCATGGTAAGGCCTGAAATGAAGGAGACACGTGGTCATAACGACGGAGATTGAATATAAATCGAATGCACGCATTATGAGCACGCTGTAGTCTGTCAGATAGATCAGTTGTAAGATTAGTCAGTAATATGTCGCAGTAGTCTAAGTGTGGCATTATAAGAGTCTGTACAAGTATTTGTTTTAATTTTGTAGGAAGGAAGTTTTTAAAACTATTTAGGGAGTGAAGAATTGAGAACACTTTCTTGCAGGTATTATTCACCTGGATTTTCCAGTCTAGGTGTTGGTCCATATAGATACCCAGATTTTTTACTACTGAGCTGTAGGGGATATTTTTGTCATTTAGGAGAATGGTAGGGATATTTTCGTAATTTATAATGCTTTGGATTCGCCGATGTCCTATAATTATGCACTGTGTCTTGTCAGTATTTAGATTAAGTCCATGTTTCTTCGACCATTGGGAAATTGAGTCTAGGTCACTATTTAATTTGTCTATTGTGTCATGTACATCGTCAGGATGGGAGTGAATGTAAATTTGCAAATCGTCAGCGTATAGGTGATATCGACAATAGGTAAGTCTAGTGGATATATCGTTAACATAGATAGAGAACAGAAGTGGTCCTAACACTGAACCTTGTTGGACGCCACCCTTCAGTGATAGCCAGGATGAGGAAAGTTCTGCATTGGATACACATTGCTGGCGACCATGAAGATAGGATCCAAGCCAGTTAACAGCATTGTCCGAAAGATTCAGAGCGCGTAATTTTGCTATTAATATGTCAGTGTCAACAGTGTCGAAAGCTTTGCTGAAGTCCAAGAGTGTAAATATTGTCATGTGGCCACTGTCCATTGCTTCACGCGTATCTTCGGTAACTTTAAGAAGTGCGGTTGCCTGTACTATGGCCTGTCCTAAAACCTGATTGGTGTGGGTCGAGTATGTTATGAGTGTTAAGGTAATCAGTTAATTGTCTATGAACAATGCGCTCCAAGGCCTTAGATAGGACTGGAAGGATGCTGATTGGTCTAAAGTCGTTTGGTGTTGCAGGTAATTTAATTTTAGGAATTGGTTTGACTATAGCTTTTTTCCAGAGTTCGGGGTAAGTTGAGGTCATGATTGAGGCATTAAATATATGGGTTACAGTTGGGAGTATGACATGGAGTATTTTCTTTAAAAAGTCGATACTTATATTGTCTATACCTTGTGCCTTAGTTCTAATGCGGTCCAGGGATAGTGTAACGTCGATTGGCATTATATAGGAAAAGAAGAATTTTTCTCGGGAAGGAGTAGGTGTGGATAGGAGCTCATCTATAGTTTGTTGTTTGGTCGTAGTATTTATGTTAAGTGTGGCGTACGATGTGAAATGTTGGTTTAGATCGTCCAGCGATATGTTAATGCTCTCTCCTTTGGTTGTCGGCTGCCGTAGACCCATTGATCTAATACGTTTCCACATATCACTTGCATTTGTGTTTGGATCAATGATACTATGAGCATACCGCAACTTAGCGTTACTAATGTTTTGATTCGTTTTGTTTCTTAATGTCTTATATTGTCTTAAGTTAGCGTCACTTTTGTCCCGTCTATATTTTCGAAAAGCAGCATCCCTCTCAGCCATCAGTAGTCTAATTTCGTGGGACATCCAGGGAGCTGGGGATTTAGTAATTCGTCTAGTCTTCAAGGGGGCATGTTTGTCGTAAATATAAGAATTGAAATAATGAGTTAGTATTAAGGTAATAATATTTAAAGAGAAATTATACAATTTAATTAAGGGGTTGGTGTGTTTGTTGATTAAAAACATTTTTTTTTGTTTCATGGTTGTAAATTAAGAATGGAATATATTGAATATTAATAGTAATATAGGTGTTAGAATAAATGACAATTGTATTAATTTGGTTGGTAGGTTAAATATTTCATTTGATGCTAATCATGTAACATAAATAAATGATAGGCCTACAAGTATTCGTCGAAGGACGATTAAAAAAACAAGACGTATGAGAATCAAAATTATTTTGAGGTTAGTCCGATAATAGGCCCAGTAGAAATTAAAGTAGTTTGAAGGAGTGGACTTAATCTTTTTAATGATAGATGATTTATTCGAGAATCCGGTGGGGTCAGGATTTTTAAACTGACCCAAACCTTCTGGCGGCACTATAACCCTGGGGCCGACTCAGCCTCTAACGTAAATGAGTACCAGGCGCTTGTTCTGGGGTAAAGGCGGCCGTCAGGCAGGGCTGACAACCCGGCTGACATCAAGTGCTGATTCTTCAGAAAAGGTGGGAGCCTTAACCTCCTACTACCCCAAGGGCCTCTCGAGGCCTGTAGTGGGATGACTTTAAAAGTAAATCTTGTTAATTGTCTAAAGAATAAAATGGTTGATTTAATTTCAAGAAGCACTTTATATAAAATATAAGTTTTAGAAAAAAAAGTTTTCTCTTTTAAGTTCTGAAAGGGATCTTATTGTTGGTTTACAAGACCAATATTTTATTATTAGATTATTAGGAGCTATTTTAATTATCAATTTTAATACCATTTTATGTATTTTATGCCTACATGGCTATATATATATATATTTTTTTTTTGATTTGAATATTTTCTTCAAATCGAAAATTTAGATTATAATTTATTGTACTTTCATTTTAGTTAGTTTTATATTATTATTTAATTTATTTTAATTATGAATTATATTTTTGACGTTTACCCTATGTTAAGAAGAAAATTGTTTCATAATAAGATGGCATTATGAAACCATAGAAATTATATTAAAAGTAAAATGGTAGAATAATATTTAAAATTATAAGGTGCATCGAAGGAAAGTATATATTTAACTTGAAGAGAAGAATAAGAAAGTGTTGTATTTCCAAGCGATGGAACGGACTGACGAATTGGTGAACAAGAGTTCTTAAGTCTCTATATACAGTACAATACCTGCTTACCAACACCAAAACAAACGCCCTCCTCGCGCTCCGTCTCATCCCTTGGACGCACAGTACAAATGGAATTAGCCTGTCTTGACGGGCTAGTGGTTGTACGTTCACTCTGGTTCCGAGGTACGCGAGTTAAAATCCTACCAGAGCCGCAGACTATTCCAGACCGTAAAAATATTGAGTGCAGCTTCATTTCAATAGGGAAGTAAAGCCTTGAGTCACTTGTAATTTACAACATCTAAAATAACCATAAGCCTGAAAACTGACGACGCTTCTAAGCAATTTATCTACGCTTTCATGTCTATATTTTAATTGAGAGTGTAATGGCCTGAAATATTACAGAACGTTAGTAAAATACTACTTATCTACAATTATATTAAAAGAGAAAATATTCAATAAATATATAAATTAAGAAATATCTATTGAAGCATATATCGTCACCATTATTTAAATAGGCTTACCATGAAAGTATGTATATATATATATATATATATATATATATATATATATATGTGTGTGTGTGTGTTTGTGTATGTGTGTGTTTTATACACACACACACACACACACTATATTTCGCTTTCAAGTCATCATGGCACGGCAGCCGGCGATAGCAACCGATGATACCCCTCGCTGACAGATACGTACAAATATACAACATTAATGGAAATGACCATGTAAAATTGAGTAAATTTTCCAAGAAAAATAATCACGAACCTCATCACATAAGATGTTGGAAATATTTTACTACGTCATCCACACATTTTTAGGATATGAGCATTTACACATAATGAATTTGTACCGAAATTGATATTTCGGTACAGGAATTACGTCTTACTGCGCAAACTATACGTCATCGCGTCTCCATCTCGAATGTCATCTTTATGAACAGTGCCAAATGCGTTCCTATCTATCCCTTCCCTTTCCTAGTGCGCACCCTGTGCTATCGCGCATTCCCCCTCTCCCGGTGAACTCTCATAAATAGCTGTGCTTTGTAACATCGAAAGGTCCATCTACTTAGTCACCGTTCGAGTTCGGTCAGAAGAGCTCAGGAGAGCTGGGTTTGTTTGTTTAGTCCAGTGAGCCAGGGTGGGGACGCCAGGACAGTATTTCCCCTAACCCGAGGCTGGACTTGAGTGATTGATCATGTATGTGTGTATGTAAGTTGATTTATATCATATTTTCTTTTGTATAGATGATCAACTATGATTTCTTTTCTTTGTAAAGCGAATATTTATTTATTTTTGTTTATATTATATTTGACTATTTTTGACTCGCATTAAAAGCTTTAGTTGTGCTTTTTACTTACTCTGTGCCTATTCATTCAGTAGTTAGCATTAGTCACATGTCTAAGTCAAATTCCAAAACCTTACTCAAGCGGGTATTAGTTCCTTTGTCCCAAACCTTTCACGATTGTATTTTATAAGTCAGTAAACATTACGTATTGGGACAATTGAGTAAAGAAAGTTGTATTCCTCTTTGCCTCTATGGGCCTGGGCAAAGATGTCACAATTTAGACAATCTATGTTTTCCAATTAAAATGGTTATCAACAATAACGGTTTGATCCAGCACCTGTACGGTGCAATTTCTGGTAGCATTGAGCGTGGTTGCGCCAGTGCAAATTATGGTAGCAGCCAGCGTGGTTTATAACTGCACAAATTCATCTTCCGAAATGCTCAATTACACGCCTCATACGTACATACTTGCTTTCGGTTCCTTTAATGTGTGGGGTTACATTAACTCTGTTTTTGAAGTGGACCCATAGATGTCGCAAAGAGATCAAGGGATCGTGGCGGTCATAAACATTAAACCAATGATCCTAGCTTCAAAATTTTCCTAAATTAAATTTAACCTCTCGTCAGCTCTACGCGCCGTGGCGGAGTCTTTTGGCCCACATTGACATCCAAGCTAGTCAATTTTCAAAGAATAGTGTTAGTATGTCATTCCTGAATCTCTGTGCTTTTAGAAGTTTCGAAAAAAAATATTAGCCCTTTAACTCTATATCTATTTACTGCGCATCAAACTCCGACGTTTTCATCTTGTAAGGAAGTTTCGTATATAAAATTGATATATCTTCGCTCCAGTACCTCTCGTTCTGAATCGACACATGCCCACGTAAATGGAATGACGCTTCGTCAGAAAAGAAAATTATCAGTAGACCAATTACTCCATAATGAATGTTTCTGAAAAACCCAGTTACGAAATTTAACTTTTTTTAAAAATCATATGGCAACAATTCAGGAACAACGATGAACTCGTATGTTTTCAATTGTAAGAGTTTAATAGCTGAGATAAACTAAATTTGAGTTTTGTGTGCAATCCGTCAGTGCCGGATGGATTTCTCGACATTGGAGATTGTTACGAAATCAGTGAATGTTGGTACATGTAAATAGAATTAACTGAGTCATAAATTATAAAATCATTATTGATTTATTCTCGACAACGCAGGTGATTTAAACGGTAAATGCGAACGTGTATATGCACTGCAGACTTTGACGTTTGTAAAGAGAATTTTGGAACACTCTGTTTACATTTCTGTTCAATGAAATAACACAACTTATTGGCTACATGTTAGGGAGGTTATAAGTTAAAACGTTTATAAATAAGAATTAAGTTAAAACTACGACATTACCCTATGTAATTAGTTTTTTTTCTCTAAGGTAAATTTTTTGGGGACTCTTTACAACATTTGGCACGAAAAATGTTTCTAAGTACAAATCATATATAATGCGCATGCGCCAACAAACGCAAAGCGGTTTACACTATGGAATCACGGAATGCAGCCAAAATATACACCATATACACCATACATACGATACATAGCGCACCTAAAACCTAACCTAACGCAATTGAAGTATTCTAACCTGAACGCTTATCTAACGCAATTTAAGTACTCTAACCTGTGGAAAAATTAAACGCCCAAAAATAAATAGTAAGTTCTGTAATTCTAAAAGAGTTAATTAGTTAATTAGTTAATTAGTACATACTCTATGTTGGCTGCTGTGGAACATGACTTTGTTTTTGCTTAGAATATTCGTTAAAATTAACATGGCTGCCACGTCTTCATGCTAAGTATGTAGTTAAATATCATAGAAATATTGAAATAATTGTCAGAAAAAATGTAAACATCATCGTAAAAGGTAGGGAAAAATTGAAAAATGCAACCTTAAGAATAAAATTAGACTGGAGTTTATGAAAGAATTTAAAAAAAGTGGCGTCACATGTTGTAAAGAATAGACTTTTTTCTTTACAATTATGTGTTTAAAAATAAAGCTGACGATATGTTTAAACATAAATTAAACATTTTGAAAAAATATCAAAGTTGAAGGAAATTAAGAATTTCAAGAAAAATCTAATGTTCGTTTTTAAATAAATTAATTTGGTTGGTAACATTTTATTTGTTCTTACTTAGTCAAATAGCATGCATAATGTAAAATGGCGAAATGCTTGGGGTAGTCATGTTTTGTTTGGTGTATTCAGAATGTGGCAAAAGGTCAGGAGGGAAACAAGTGTGGAGTTACATAAACCTGAGCTCTACAAGGGGCATGTTTCCTATAGCCACATGAGGTCTGTGTCTATTCATCCCACACACAATCAATACGAACTAAGAATAAGCAAGTACTAATGATGAAACGAATTCATACAACTGGCTATTTCCATACTCACTCTATGTATTCATCATTCACATTTCAGTCTCCTATATCACTCCTACTCCTATGTATAACCAACTGGCACTGTCGAACCAGAATATTCGTCTTTATCCTGAGCTCATGTCATTATACCACTTCATTCTTGGTCTACCTACTGGGCGTTTATATCATGGTTAATGTTACCTCACCTCATTCGCCTATTTACTTACCTCTGGTTTCCTTTTAATAGGCTTTCCATGCCCTTCTTTCATTCCTGTCCAACGCAGTTCACGACACTTATTTTATTAGATCACGTTTCCCATAACAATGATGTAGCACAGTGTTAGTTGTGAAGTTTTGTTAATTCATTTTTTCTCGTCTCTTTGTTCCAACAATTTTCTAATCACCTGTATTTGAGACAAATGGTAAATGTCTGCATTTTTCATTATTGATTAGATTGTCGTTTTGAAGAGGTCCACTTAAAATGGTAACTACAGCATTTTGTAATTTCAACATTTTTCGTGTTCCAATCTAATCTATACCGACTGCAGGATTTTAACGGTTTAGAAACTAAAATTTAGATTTTAAAGTCGATCAATACAATAATTTAATATTCTATTCATTCGGGTCAGTTTCCCATAATTAATATATATATATATATATATATATACACAGTTAAATAAGAATGGATATGTGTATGATTTTGTGTGTGTGTGTGTGTGTGCCGGCGTCATCTTCTAAAAACGCTAAATTGGTGCGCAGTGCAAATAAAGATAGTAATCCTTCCATCCATCCATCCATAGTAATTCTGCCCGAGTGCAGGCCTTCAACTGCAATCATAGCATTTTCATGCTATGCTTTGCAGCTTTACTAGGGAATTATGGGTGTGGTAGCTTCCCGTTGTTTTCCACACCGGTGAAGGATTATGATGATAGTGATAAGGATGATGATGGTGGCTGGATGATTTTCGGGGACCGTTGGGCACTAAGCTTCCTGACAATTTTCTTATAGGTGAGGAAAAACCCCGAAAAAGACCTGACCTAGGAGCCTGTCCCAAATCCGGGCCCGCTGCGTGACAAGGCAGCACGCTACCTCGAAACCACAGCGGTGGACGAAGATTGTAATAGATAACACTAAAATTCTGAGCAATTGTTTACTGCTAAGTTTTTCCATAAACCTCACCAAACAAAATTACATTAATAATTGTTATGAATACACAGTCTTTTATATAGATTTTTAATTGTTTTATAGATTATTTTAATTATTCAAGCAAAGTCTGTTGAAATAGAGTTTAGACATGATATAGTTCAGAGCAAAGTTTTGCTTAAGCTAACTATAAACATCCCTACATTTAGTTCATTGGAATGTTAGTGAGTACAGTTAGGGTAACTAGAGGTCAAATTGAGTATATAATACTTGAGAAGTGAGGGTCTCGTGTCTGTTGATGTGTGACAACCAGAGGTGTTGATGGGTGAGTAAGCTACATTTTTTTAATATGTATTCTGCACTTTTATGATATGAATCAAGTACAATTAACATTTTTGATATTAAATTTTCAAAAAGGGATATAACATTTTTAATCATGTAGATTAGGTTAGATTTATAAATTCCACAACTCCCTCTTCTCAACCCCCCAAGGAAGTACTGTAGTTTTTAATATAGGCTTAGATTAGATTTAGGGCTAGAATACTTAGGGTTTCTAATTATTTATACTTTAGAAATAAAATAGTTTAAAATAAGACTCCATTTGTTTATTTCAACACATGTATAACTGTACATCCTCATACTAGCGCTCGGCTAGATAAACGCTACCAGATTTTCCAAGTCCCGAAGGTCCTTTAAGCCTAAGAAATCCAGTTGGGTTTATAATAATAATAATCTATTCGTATTTTTCAAGCAATACTGACGAATAAAGTCCTATTAATGCACATTACTTTTTTTTTAATTACACTGATTTTGTTCCTCTGCTGTCATAACACGAACTAACCTCCCATTGTTCTCACTCCCGTGAAAATTAAATTTCTGAGTTAAGGAATGGTACATAGGCCTACGCAATAGAGTTAATACTCTATTAGGCAGTATGTTGAATATATGGATATATTCGGTATTAGAAAAATAATTTATGTAACAATCCTGCTACAATTTTAATTCATAAATCAAATAGTGATGAAAAATAATATTTGTAATGTTTATTGTATATCAAAAAGAGAAAGGACTATAATGAATTTGAAAGCCAGGTATAAAAATTCAAATAAGCTTAATAAATTCCATTTCTCTGTAAGAGGTTTAATTGGTTGAGTTATACAAATATCAAAGTGCTAATTTGAAATCTTAATAACCTTTCTTTGCGTTTTTATAATTAAAAAACGCGAAAAATGTGTCTTTCTAAAAAAGAAACCTACCTCGGTGTTCTCGGAGTAACTTAGTAGCCTTGGACGCAGAGAGCTCGGGATAAATTTCGTGAGTGATGTTTTTTTGGGTTTCCCTCACCTGTAAGACCAGGCCCGGGCGCCTAGATACTCACTGTGAGCGCGCCTCTCTTTGTGTGTTGTTTTATTGCATACATAAACGGCATGAAATCTGATCAGTGGGGTACGATGGATTTTACGTTACCAGTACATTTCTACTACAGCATACACGTTTTGAAAGACACAACACTGATCTGCTTTGTATTTTCTCTTATCTGTTGTCAGTGTGGCAACTGTTTGTGTGCACCTACTTCCTGGGAAAGTGTAACACTCCACCTCTGTGTGTAAGACGAACGTTAGGAAAATTTTGAAAACTCAAATAGTCCCCGCGCACTATCTAGCTATTATAATTGTATTACTCTGCCATATCCTCCATTTTTAACATGAATATATGTGTGCACGGTGGTATTCTGTCTTATATATTCGTCATGTCTCGGAGGTAGTCTTGATATTGAGCTGATCCTCGTTCGAAGAGGTACCCAATGTCCTTGTGTAGAAAAAAGTACCTCCGTCTACGTACTCTTTCGACTAAAAATAAAAAATAATATATATATATATATATATATATATATTATATTTATATATGTAATCGCGAGTTTTAACTATAAGTAACCGAAATCAAGATCTTAATATCTTGAAAAAAGACCTTACTGCAGGTGAGAGTGTGCGGAAGACAGAGAATGCGGTTGTCTGAGCTGCTATATCACAATAGTATTTTACGATGCGTATTTGGGAAGTAGTTTTTACAGAAGCGAGGAAAATGTTTGAAAACCGACCACAGCTCTGTTTTTAATTTCCGAGATTCTGTAAAACACTTCAGAAACGTACGTTGTACATTTTTTTCGCGATGGTGTTTTCAAAATAATAAATAATAGTAAAAAATAACATATTTGCTGGAAATATTTGCGTTCAGTATAAACAACTGACTAACATTAACAGTGTAGGCAATGTTTGTTAGTTGAAACCACACGAGGACGTGAGACCAATCAGTTATAAAATGGCGGCAAGTACGGATTTTTTTATATTGTTTAAAATAAAGTTCAGTTCATTTAAAACGCGGTGATTTGTTTCGTATAATGTATGTTAACATTACCTTCTGAACATTTTTTTGTATTTACATTGTACATAGTATATATAGAGGACAGTGGTTTTACTTCCCACACGCGTGTTTGTAAAATGTAATATTACAGTATAGTTATTTATTACTGTATGGTTATTTAGGATGGCAACCCCGAAATGTAGAAAGTTGAACTTTCAATAATGGTCGCCATTGCTGTAAGTACGACAAAACGCACTATCGCACAAAATAATATTACTTTTTTATCTCAGGGCCTTGCAATTTTAACTCGCAGCTAATTTAAGTATACATGATTAGTATAAGATGACAATTTCCCCAACAGAATTTAAAGGTTGGTTTCATAGTTTCCAAGTGAGGAAACGGAAGGAGAGAGAGAAAAAAAAAGAATCGTAGTGAAAGGCTAGAAATCCGTCTCCATTTATGTATTATAAAACTGAAAAATTACAATCGATAACGATACTATTCTTTGGTTTTGTTGGACTGGGAAAGTAAACAAGAATCAGCAGTAATCAAGACAAATGGTTTCTTCTTTTGTTTGCTAGAGTTGGCAACAAGTTTAGAGCTAACTCTTCAACATTTCACCAAACTTCTCAACACGGATCACTTTCACGCTTGATTGATCGAGTTCTCATGTTAGCTCGCCTGCGGGTGTGCGAGCCTTAATTTGTACCACCAGCAGTTCCATTACTCCCAGCTTACATGTGGCTACTTCTCAGTACTGTACATGCGTACAGTAGCCTAAGTCTAATTTAAGTAAAAGCACTCTCGTCAATTTAAAGCGGACATCTTCTAAATGCACGTCTTATCAAGTGCAAAGGACAGTCGTATGATCTGTTATCATTAGAGGCTGGATTTTTATGTAGTATTACTCTGTATCATACAGGTGTTACCGACATTAGTGCAGATTTTTCGTGTGGTGTTAGGGAACATCCATACAAGTATTTTAACACAATGAACCTTGGGTCGGAAATGCATTGTTGTGGGTCTACAGAATAAAACAGCATTTAAAATTGTTGGACACATTGTTGTTTATTTGTTAACTCTAAGAAAAATGGAAGGTATTACATGCTATCTTACAATACTTGTTGGAAATGACCATTGGCCTGGATGCACAGCTCCAGAGCTTGTAGCAGGTATCGTGGCAGCGGCTGCGGAAATCAGGGAGCATCCAGAAATGCTTCTTAGAATTCGTTAGTCCGAGGTGAGACGCGCGGAGCTGTGCATCCAGGTCAATGGTCGCCATTTCAAACAATTACTGTAAAATAACATGTAATACCTTCAATTTATCTCAGAATTAATAAATAAACAACAATATGTTCAACAATTTTAAATGCTGTTTTATTCTGTAGACCCACAAAAATGCATTTCCGACCCAAGGTTCATTGTGTTAGAATACTTGTATAGATGTTCCCTACCACCATACGAAAAATCTGCACTCATTTCTGTAGCATCCTGTACATAAATGAATATTTAACAAAAAACATAAAATATGTAATATCAAAATTACAAAGAGATGTTAAAGAATGTTTTGTGTATTTATTTTAATGACGAGAACATGGATTTCGTCATTTTCACACGCGATTATATGTTTTTAAAATTATTTTATGTAATGTAAACGATGAAAAAATGTTTTTATTCAAATTGCATATATAAATACAGTATGTCACATCAGATTATATACAATCCTAAAGGCTCTCATGGCATGAAACACAGTGAAAGCTGATCCATAAACTGAATAAGTGATACTAAAAAGGGCCTCAAAACGTTCGAATGCGAGGTATTTTTTAAGTAAAGCTCTAAAATAAAATTACTTTATTAGTTCTTGAGTCAGCTTTATCTATTATTCAGTCACACATATATTCAGTTTTTATAATTTTATATTCACTCCTGAAGAAAGAACTGCGACATTTTTTAAAGGAGCGTGTAATGTACTAAATGATAACATAAGCAATATAGGCCTACATTTCTTTATTTGTTAGGAGTTTTTTTTTTGTCGATGAGGAGGAAATGTTATTTATAGTATGAAAACGATCGCTTGACATCTCAGACTTAAGCAGATGGACGTGTGCGTTAAATTAAACATTTTACATAATACTTAGGCCTATAAATGTGTAATTTTATTTAAATATGTAAGTAGTACTGACCGGAATACGTAAAAATATGTTACATGAACATGAAATATAATGGTCCTCGTAGCCTGGTTCGTCAATGTTAAGTGTTCAAATTGATACATAGTGAGGAATAACATGTAATTAGGCCCCTACATTGAAATCAGGAACTTAGTTACCGTAATACTGAGTAATATACACAGTGCTGCTTAAGTCAGTTAACCATTGCACATTGTTGCAAGAGAAAAAGTCCGATTAGTTGAAACCGGGGTTTTAATAGGGACTTTCAGAATAATTATAATCTCAAACACAACCGTAAAACGGGGCTACTTCGACATATATTCCAAGGTTTTTAAGGTCTAACTCGTATGATTTATGCCGAAAAAATTGAATCTATAATTGATTGTACCAATTGAACCTTATACTACAAATCTTGGTACTGTTCTTCTCAAATAAAAACTTAGTAGGAAAGCAATGTGTTCTGTTTAGGTCTGTTTTGCCCATGTGCTGGGGCTACTTTGACATCACATTTGTTTTCACTATAATTCAAAGTAGATCCTCTGTAGGTACTACTTTGACACCAATTTATAGTCTCTAGCCATTATAATACGTGTAACTCATTTCCACACACAAAATCAACTCAGAATTTTTTTAAATGCCCCAGGTGGTCTTTCGACATTCCTGGTTTCTCTCCTGGCATGGCGTACTTGTAACCCACTTCTGAGGTTTGGGCGCCTTGAAGGCGGGGTTACGTTGTCCCGATGATATGATGGGTGGTGATGACGATAATGGTGCGCGCAGGAGAGTCCCTAATCCTAAGCTTAACCCAAGATGAATATGAATTATGATGAATGCGATGGCCATATGATTTCGGGGACCGTTTGGGCCTTAAAGTTTTCCTGACATTTGTCTTACAGGTGAGGAAAAACCCCGATAAAAACCTCACCCAGAAAAACTGTCCCGACCGCGGATAGAACCCGGGCCCGCTGCGTGACAAGGCAGCAGGCTACCCCGAGAGACCACAGCGGTAGACTACTAAGAAATTATTGTGAAATTAATTTTATCCTTGCTAGCAATTAATTGTTGTTGAAAGTGACACAGATGTGTCTCCAACAAATAACATCCGCTTTTAAAACAATTTAATCATTCGTGCGCCTTCAAGGAATTATCTACACCATTGCATTGTTGCCAAAATAGCCCAAAACACGCAAGAAATTTAAAATGTTAAAGAGACCCCAATTCTGTCAAAGTTGCCCCTCGAATCAAAGTAACCCCAGTTTACTATACTACTTAGTGTTTGAGATTATATTCTGAAGGTCCTGTACCAAACCCCAGTTTCAACAAATCTTATTTTTTCCCTGCAAAAATGTGCAGTATTTAACTATAGACACACACACACACACACACACACACACACACATACACACACACACACGCACAGACCTATAACGGGATGTTATATCAAGAATTAAACTGTACCAGAAGGTCACTTGACTCTTTACTTACTTCGAAATTATAGTTTCATCATGAATACATACATAAGGACTTTATTAAACTAAAAGTAAGATACAATGTTATTTACAAATATGGATCACACGGGCAGTAAGCCGCACGTGCTCTTGACAGTCCGTTACAATAAGTTGGTGTTTAAAAACAAAAAAAAAAACAAAAAAGAAAACACGATAATATTACAATTAGATATCAATACAATTACATTATACATTAACTTAGTTATGTAGAATTATTAAGAATTAATGGCATTGCACAATAAAGGTGTCTCCATGGCCCCAGTAGTCTGACAGGCATTCTTCCTTGTTCTCTGTATACGTCTCGGTCACTCCATATGGTGTTTGTGGTGAACGAATCGGATTTGGGGGATATTTTATTGAAGTTTCTCCCGTTTTCCCTCCCAAAAATTTATTTCCGTCAATTATCATGCCAACCATTTAGTTCCCCTGATGTTGCGAGAAGCCTAGTCAGCCGACATCATTGTATGTTACAAATCTGCAATAATAAAGACTTGATCACATCTCATTCGTCGACTTGGCATTAAGCTGTACACGACTAGAGGTTTTTTTAGACAAAGTAATCACTACACCGCCTTGGTCTAGGAGTAATATGGTTGCCTCATACGCAGTAGGTTCTGTTTCGAACCCTTATCGGGACGAATTTCCTGATTGAGGTTTCTTAGTGAGTTTTTCTCACTAGTATGACAAATGTCGTGAAACTAAAGGTCCAAAATAGTCTCCGATCACAATCTGGTGTCTAAATCATCCATTACATATTCATTTTATTTTGTTATGAATACATGAGTGAATTGTGCGTCTTAAATATTCATGTAGTCTCTGAGTTGGCCTTGGCACCTCCATGGTCTTATGTTCCTAAAAAATGTGTATATTATACAGTGTTTAAAATCCACTCCCGGCAGGCGATGTCCCTATAACACCCTGGTGACATGGGTCACGTAGAAGTATCTGCAAAGGGAGAGGTTAAATTTAGTCACTTTCTTTATTCAGTATGTTGTTCATTAGTTATTTAGTTCATCTACACTTCTGACTAGTTTAGATTATACCACTGGTCAGCAACTCTGAGCAGCGTCAAACAGCTCTGGGACACAATGGTTTCGTATTTGAAGACGTCATCCCGAAAAAAAAAGTTGTTAAAAGAAAAAATAAAAACTACTATTGTAATTATACAATGACTCAAATGAGAAAGGAGCGATTTTTCAAAAACACTGAAATGTGAAACATTGGTTTCTATAAGTGCAAACTTTCCTTTCTTTTTTTCAGTGTTTTAAAGAGATATTGTTCACAAGCGTACTAGAGGAAGTATTCAAGAAGCTTAAGTGGGACAATAAATATGACATCATAATAAATAGCAGAAGGCTAACCAACCTACGATTTGCGGATGATGTCGCACTATTCGCCAGGTCTCCAAACGAATTGCAACAAATGCTAACAGAGCTGAACGACCGGAGCAATCAGGTCGGGCTTGAAATAAACTACAACAAAACAAAAGTAATGACGAACAGGAAGCCAATACCAATCTCGATACATGCAAAAGACATAGAATATGTGGAGGACTACATTTACCTTGGACAGACTGTCTCACTACACCAAGGAACAGAGAAACAAGTACGAAGGAGGATCACACAATCTTGGAAAGCCTTTTGGGCGCTGAAATTCATACTTCTAGACAAGTCCCTAAACCGCAGAATAAGATTAGAAGCCCTCAACTCAAGCGTATTCCCGGTCTTAACATATGACTGCCAAACCTGGGCCCTAACAGAGAGGCAAAGGAGGAGCATTGAAATCTGCCAAAGGAAGATGGAGAGGAAGATAGTGGGTGTCTCACTCCGGGATAAGATTTCCAACATGGCGCTACAGAAAAATACAACTTCAAAGGACATTACTCAAAAAGCCCTCCAAACAAAGTGGACACGGGGCGGTCATGTAACAAGACAACAACAAGGCAGATGGGCGCGGGAACCACCATGTGGGACCCCTACATTGGAAGACGAACACGAGGTCGGCCAAGAAGAAGATGGGCAGACACGTTCAAACTGATTTTGGGAGGACATTGGTCAACCACAGCCCGCAACAGGAACAAGTGGAAACAACTAGCGAACAATCTAAAAGTGGACTAAAATTCTTAATAAACTGCAGTGAAGTGCACAAGTAAAATAATCTATAAACATAATGTTCACGTGAATTAGCTCACCACGTGAACCACTTAAAACTTTAAAATTGAGCCCCCCTCTTGTAGGAGGCCCTAGCCCTTCATGGGACATAGTGACTACATTCATTCATTCATTCATTCATTCATTTTATCTGATGAATGGAAAATATGAATGGAAATTGCACTTTGAATTTTTTTAGGCTATTTAGATATCTAATTAGAATGGAGTTAATCATCAAATTTAATGTAGGCCTAATGTGCTAACATGATCCAGGAAAAATTCTTTAATAAATTAAGTTCAATGCTTTCCTTACTCTAATGTCACATCTACTAAAAAATTGTATATTTATTTGGATGTATAAAACACTGGGGGATGAGAATATAACTCAATGTACACCGTGTTCCAAAATGAGCTATGCCAGCGGTAGCATTGCTGCCGATAGGGTTAACCATGCCGGACTAGTGGAAGGTGATAAGCCAGACGAAAAAAGTACCTTCGTCGAAGGAGTGACGATCTTTCACCGTTCAAATACAACCGTCAAGAAATGTGGACATGGGTTCAACTGGGGATGGAGAACTTATGTCCGCGCGACCATGGACCTCCGGGTTTGATAGTGCTAGTGAGTTAGATTATATATATATATATATATATATATATATAAGAACATAACTTACATGGGATTTAAGAGAAACTCTTCGAGTTTTCATAACATACTTTGTAAGTGTTCGGTGTGAGCACCTTTCGTTACTCGGCACACGTCTAACCGATAGCCGAAATCTCCCCAAATCTTGGTCAGCATATTTGGAGTAATGGATTCAACAGCTGAAACAATCCTTCTTTTCAAGTATGGAAGGTCGAGGGGAAGTGGTGGTACGTACACATGGCCCTTCACATACCACCACAGAAAGAAATCACAAGGTGTGAGATCAGGAGACCATGGAGGTCGTCGGGAATAAATCATGTCATCCGGACCGGCGCGTCCTATCCATTATCGTTAAAACATTGTCGTACATCATTCAGAAAATGTTTTTTTTTCGTCTGTACCATCGACGGATACTCTTATTTGTCGGAGGATCAATAATACCAAATTGCCGTCGGAAAGCTCTCTGCACTACAACAATGGAACCAGACCTCGCAAATTGCAACACACAGAATGACTTCAGTAAAGGAGTAGCCATTTTCACAAATTTAACGCTGTGACGTAATAATGACAGAAAACAAATTACTGCATACAGGATATGAAACTTTCACAGTTTTTCTTTCATTATTGCAAATAATCGCGCATCCAATTTATTTTGTAAAGCTGTACCAACTACTTGAAACGTGTTTAACATTTTGGAACACGGTGTATATGAGGGGGAATTTCGAGAAGAAAATCATTGAGATATAATAAAAAAAAGCTGTTATCGGTACCAAGTTACGCATCTAGCCAATTTTTTTATTTAACTATATTCCTCTAGTCCGCCGCTGTGGTCTCGAGGTAGCGTGCTGCCTTGTCACGCAGCGGGCCCGGGTTCGATCGCCGGTCGGTGTAGTTTTTTTGGGTGAGGTTTTTATCGGGGTTTTTCCTCACCTGTAAGACAAATGTCAGGAAAACTTTAAGGCCTAAACGGTACCCGAAATTATATGGCCATCCTCACCATCCTTGTCATTATCATCATCCTTCACCGGTATGGAAAGCAACGGAAAGCTACCACACCTACATTTCCCTAGTAAAGCTGCAAGCATAGCATGAACATTTTATAATTGCAGTAAAGGACCTGCCTTCGGGCACAATTATTATGGATGGATATCCCTCTATATAGCCATATTTAAATTAGGTTACATTAATTTGTTAAGTCTTTCTTATTTATAGACACTTTAAATTCATGAGGAAAAGTGCTCCACTAGGTTGCGAATAAAATATATGGCATTGTATCTCGTTTCTTTAATTTTAAAATGTTAAAAATTGTTTAATCACAATATTGAAAAAATAGTAGAAGAAAAAAGAAAGCAAATATGAAATGATTATCAGATACTCAAAAACATCTCGTAATGAATATATCACTTTAAAACATAAAACAAAGGTGGAAGTGAGAAGAACAAAAAATGAGTACTGGGTTAATATATGCTTGAATATTGATCATTCGATTGGATATGCTAGACCCAAAAGAAGCTTGGAAAACATTACAAAATATCAGGAAATCAGAAAGAAAGAAGATAAATATTCAGTTGATAAGACCATCAGAATGGATGCAACATTATATAGGTTTACTTAAAGAAAATAGAAATGAGTTTCAACGTCAAGATACGGATGTAGAATATAAATTTGACACTCCAGAGATAACAGATGAGTAAAAAGAGCTTTGAAAGAGGCAAAAAAATGGGAGAGAGCACAGAAGCAGGAAATATTCAGACGGAACTCCTAAAACATGGGGGAGATATCTTAGTAATATTTTTAACACAATTTTTAATAAAATTGAAATTGGAGACGATATCCCAGAAGACTGGAATTTATCGTATATTACTCCCATTAAAAAAATAAATAAAAAACTGTGTTCCAATTATAGAGGTATAAGCGTTTTACCTTCAACAGCTAGGATTTTTAGTAAAATTATAAATTTTAAACTTAAGGAGGTAAACGATAACTTAAGAGAAGAACAATGTGGATTCCGGAGTGGAAGAGCATGTATTGATAATATTTTCTGTATTCGACAATTACAAGAGAAAATCCTAGCAAAAAATAAAGAACTACTTATGACCTTTATTGATTTAGAGATGGCATATGATAGTGTACCTCGACAATTGTTATGGACGGCAATGAGAAATATGAATATAAGTGATAAATGGATTGATATTGTTAGGAGGATCTATAGTAATACAAAAGCTAAAGTAAAAATACAGAATAATTTAACAGAGGAATTCACAGTGAATAAAGGCCTTAAGCAGGGATGCAGTTTGTCACCAATCCTTTTTAACATTTATTTAGACCAGGCTCTTAACATGTGGTATAAAAAATGTTCTGAAATGGGCATTCCTATAGGAGGAAAAGTACTGCATTCATTGTTGTTTGCAGATGATCAAATAATTTTTGCAGGGGATGAAGTTGATATGAAATATATGATAAATAAACTAATGGAAGAATATAAAAAATGGGGACTGAATATACATTTACAGAAAACAGAATATATGTGTTTGGGAAAGGATGTGGATGACCTCTTACTTGAAACAGGGAAAATAAGAGTGTGAATTTTTTAAATATCTTGGGTCAATAATTACAAGTTTAGGTACCTGTGAGAGAGATGTACAGACTAAAATTGCAATGGGAAAAAATGCACTAAAACATTACATGGAATAATTTGGAACAAAAATATCACAAAGGAAACTAAAGTGAAAATTTATAAGAGCAAAATACAGAATATTTTGTCATATGGAAGTGAAACTTTGTCTTTGACGGAAGTACAAAAAAATAAAATTAGAACAGTTGAATTTCATTATTTTAGAAGAAGCCTCCAAAAAATAAGAAATGAATTCCTTTGAAGAGAAATGAATGTCACCACATCGGTTGTTAAGAGGATTGAAAATCAAACGCTTAAATGGTATGGTCATGTACAAAGAATAGAAAATGAAAGATGGCCAAAAAATATATACCAATGGTCACCCCCTGGAAGAAATAAACGTGGTAGACCAAAATGGAAATGGAAAACCTACGTCAAAACTATAATGGATGATAGGAATTTGGAAGAAGGTGATTGGAACGATAGAAATAAATGGAAACTCAAGACGGCAAACCTATAAGTGGGGGAAAGCAGAAGAAGAAGAAGAAGAAGAAAAAAATGGTTTAAGAAATATGGACCTTATTAAGTCCCATCTTAATATTTTATAAACTGAAGAAAATAACGCTGATGTCTCATTCTGGTTAATAGCCCCTGGATTTATACTCGGTACTTACTGAATTGGAATTTCGAACGCACTATAAAAAAAATTGTTCGATGACATTTAAACTAAATATGAAATAACGACTATTGATCAAATTAGATAGTGGCAATGAAAACAAAACCAGAATTTTCAATACCAGATACAAAAACTGAGAACCCCACCCCCTCCAAGAGTTTCCGGCCCCAGGACAAAGTTGACATCTGAATTTGTGAAGTATAATTAATAGAATATTGGCAATTAAAAATACATTCGTTTCGTTATCTTATGATGTTTTACTGCGCTAATATTTGATTTTCTGAAGAAAGAAATAAAACAATGTCATATCATAAATAACAAAAAATATAGGCCTACTATTTCAAGTATCTTTTCTTTATAATATTTCGTAAGTCAGTAAGCAACGTACAGTATTTTTTTTGACGTGTGCTGAATGTTTCATTTTTTTATCGCCTCTCGGGAGAATTCTGAATATTGACACTTATTGCATTCTCTCCAAATACGAAGTGAATATTTTACTGACAGAATTCTTTCTTATGTAGCGGGATTTCAAATATTGTTTGCTACATAGGCTATTTTTCTCGGATATTTTATACTCTTTAAAACCAGATTATCACTGTGTTATATTTAATTTTTCCACCAATATTTCAAAAGATTAATAATTTTGGTGGTTTAAATATATGTAACTGTGGCACGCACACCAATGATATATCCGTTTAATTATTAAAATTATATTATATTCAGTTATACCCTATTATAATTATATTTATCTCGTAGAAGATAAGGTAATTATCTGATTATCAATCCTTAAATTGGCGAAAAAATGTCTCGTGCCAGTTGTTGAGTTATGCCGGACATCAGTGAAAACAAAAACACGGACAACTGTAAATTATTATTTACATTGTGTAATTCAACACAAATTTAAATATTTAATTCGCATTCGTTTTTCCACTGTTTTATTAAATTTGTTAAATAAATTAAACTAATGCGTCTTACAGGAATCATTGCTAACTTAATGGTTAAATTAATTTATCTGTGAAACCTACGTTTTCATTTAAGAATCGGTGGAATTAGAGTTGTAAATGGCGAGTTAAAGTACATGTGTGTTTTTTTTTGCAATTAATGTTGTTTGTGTTTATTTAATTATATAGGCCTATAAACACTCGTTTAACTAACCATGAAGGAATGTGGAGGTTATGGAGGCCCGGATCCACATATTATCGGCGAAATTCGCGAGGAGGAGAAAGTTTGCCATACTATCTGGTCGAATTTTCCTTCACGAAAGTTTCATGTATTCACTGTGTTCGGTAATTTCATTTTTGAATATTTGTGAATTTAACGTAACAAATGTTTAGTCAATAATTTTAGAGTATACTGAATGGGTCATAGGAATTCATAAATTGTACAATGTCAGTAATCGAACTTGGGCCATTCGGTTATTAGGCGCGTGCGGGTTTGGAAGCATGGGTTCACAACATTCATTTATTTATTTTTGGTACACTTTCGACATGCTCTGCAAAGAATTTTATTTAAAGTCGTGAAATTAAAAATTAGAAACATGATGCAATAATTTGTTGATAATGAAGAGATTGTAAAAGCTTTTTTTAATGAGTGTATAATTTTCGTTGTCGGTCGCGGTGGACTACGCCATTACTTCACCTGATGTATCATTCATTATATAAATATCTTATATTTTGTTCTTGAATCATTCAGTAAAACAGAGGTTACTACCCGAATAAACTTACGGATATTTATTCACATATATTACTATAGGCCTAAATGTATTAACCAGCTCTGAGTCTTCTTTCTTGAATATAGCCTAAATATAGTAAGCACTTGGAAATGAGGCCTAAGAATCATAATTTGTTACTGATGTTAGAAACCAGTCATTTTATTCATACAAATAATGTCAAGAGTAATTTGAATGTTCAACGTTTATAACATTCATGATGTGTTCCGTTGAGGTAGGCCTACCATTCAAAATTAAAATATAAAATTATGGAATATCCACGTGAGAGGTCCGTTTCCTCAACTTAATTAATTATTTAACTGTAGTTCTTTCGGGACTTGTCCCATCATCGGCAGGATTCAAAACTGGTGTTTCACTGAAGATCTGGTAGAGGGGGTTACATGTATTGGGTTCGTTTTCGTTTATCAGATTGTCGTTGTTGTGAGCTGCTTTCATGATTTCCATCTCTTCGAGTATGTTTATCTTCGCTGGATTATTTTCTCTGTGCATTACTTTTAGGGTGTTTTCAATATTTAACATGCGATGTCCTTCATGGATAACGTGTTTTGCATAGCTTGATTTTAACATCAGATTTAAAGAACATTTTCGAGACTTTATTCACGCAGAAGGAAAATCAAGCTATGCAAAACACGTTATCCATGAAGGACATCGCATGTTAAATATTGAAAACACCCTAACAGTAATGCACAGAGAAAATAATACAGCGAAGATAAACATACTCGAAGAGATGGAAATCATGAAAGCAGCTCACAACAACGACAATCTGATAAACGAAAACGAACCCAATACATGTAACCCCCTCTACCAGATCTTCAGTGAAACACCAGTTTTGAATCCTGCCGATGATGGGACAAGTCCCAAAAGCGCTATAGTTAAATAATTAATAAGTTGAGGAGACGGTACTTTTAGGTGAATATTCCATAATTTTATATTTTAATGTTTAATTTGAATGTAATATTAAAATTCTACGTCTTAGTTTAATACATTATATAAAAAGGCCTATCCACTACAGCTCTCGGTACGAACGAAGGAGGGTCAGGCGGCTCTGATGCATCATGGAAGTAGACAAAATATTTCGATCAATCTAATCACAAAACTCGTACAAATTTCGCCTCGTTTAACTTACCGATATCATAGTTGTATGCGGCCGATTGACTCTCTGTAAGCATTATGACGTAGATGCGCAGAACTCACATAAACACGACCGTATTCGTTCGTGCATTTTACTATAATCATTAACTACAGTTTTAAATAAATTAATTGGTGTCTCAATTGCGATACATTCTATTAACTCTGCTTATGTCCGGCATAATTCTAGGTCGATTGATGATATGAAGCAGTTATTATTGAAGGTCAGATATATGATAAGGCTGACCAGGCCTATCGAATTATAACAAGGACAAATCAAATTATTTTTTACCATTTTCTAGATTTTTTATCATTTCAATTTTAATTTTCATTTAAATTTTGTTATATATTCTAATTATAGTTTTGAGTTTTTGCGGCCGTTATACTCACAATTTGCTAATTATTACAATTCAACATTCCGTACGCCCAGTTTTCCGCTTTCGGCCTTTGCTTTTTCTTATTTAAAGAAAAACAAGTATTATTGAGAACACATTTTTGTACACAGCATTGACACCCGAATGCGTATATGTTAAATTGAACGAAATGGACGACATGAGCACGGATAAGTGGTGGAATTTATGCTTTTGGAAGTGGAAATCGGAAGAAGCACCGAGAAAAAATTGTCCTGTCTCCGATTCATCCACTATGTACTACATGAAGGGACCTAGAGCCGAACTCGCGACCTAGAGGTGGCGAGCCACGGAGCCGCCTGCGATGACAGTAATTTATTATGTTCGTTATTACCGATATAGAAACAATTATTGAAATTTGATTCCATTTTGTATTTTCGAAGAATAATATCTTTGCATGACAAAAACATAACAAAGAATGAGTGAAAAGTTATTTGCGGTATATGAGATACCAATCGTCTTCAGCTATGTACTTAAAATTTCAGTTTAATAACTTCGTCATTCAAATAACATTAAAGGACTTACAGTAACATGTTTCAACATCAGCATATAAAATGAAACTGGAAATATTTGGTTATTTGAAAAGAGGTTTCAGGTCGTTTGAAGCTGTGTTTATTTTTGCCCCTCGTTGTGGAGACATTTAAAGTTGGGTTTCTCGGTGAGATATCCGAAGTTGAAGATTTGTGATATAATTTAAACCACTTTAAATCTGCCACGGCACTAATAACTCTCTTCAGGGGAATGAGGAAATGTTTCTTACACAAATAACAACACTTTATTAACAGTTGAACTATAAGTTAGTTTATTTAAAACTCTCACTTTGGTCAAGATGAATCTTGTAATTTAAAAGTTCCAAAAGATTCCGGCTTCGGTTGATATTTTTCACTTCTAGAAGATTACCATTTTATGTATTTAATGGATGACGAATGCTAACGGTCAATCCAGTCATTATTATTCATTATTTTCACTTAGAAACTGTTTTTCACCAAGATGGATGACTATTATATCACTATATAATCTTTCATACTTTTAACACTATTTCTTTCAACCAACATCAATAAAATAAACAATTATTTCCTTATTCTTTAAGGAGCAGTCGCTGAACATGACCGACCATCTTCAAGTATTGTAGCCATCTTGTTATTTCAGTTATAATCTCTATGGTCTGATTGGTCCAACAGAAAAGGAAGGAGTATTCTCAAGTTAACTTCTATCCCATTCCACCAATCCCATTTATTTCTTTATAAAAATTATCAATTTGAATATTTGAAGTATTTTACATACTGCATCAGTTATAAAAACATCTAACTGTATTAACAGTTTATATTGACCAGTTATTTTTTTTATATACTTATAAAAAAATTTGAATTCTATAAATCAATCTGATGTCCATTCTTCATATAAATAAATATTATTATAAACAAAACAAAAACCCTTATTATTTTTATATGGGGATAAATATCCGGTTTTAAATTGCCCCTGATTTATTTTAATCTTAGCTACAACTAAGTGTGAGGCTAAATTAAAATAAATCACTTTCCCCAAATATCAAGTTTCTTTCTATACAAGATTCATCTGTATTAGAATCAATACAATGTAATACATCACAATTATAATAAATACATGTTACATAATGAAATAGAAGTATTAATTTTACAAAATTTACATACAATATTTTAAATACACTTTGAACTATTTGAAGTCACCAGCTACAACTAATTAATAGGAGTCTGAAATGGTTTCAACAGTTCTTTGGAATATTTTCCAATTTCTTTTCTAGTGTCTATTTCTCTTAGCTCATATGTGGTATCATTAAAATTTTTAAATATTTCATAGGGACCTTTATACAATAGGTTCATCCTATGATATTGTTTCTTTAAAGCATTGGATAATGAAATATCCCTTATGAGAACTTTGTCTCCAACTTTGGGATTCCACTTCCTTTTATGTCTTTTAACCTTATTGTTGCGCTTTTCTGCGCGACATTCTAACCTTTCAATAACTCTTTTACATATTTCCTCGGATGTCTCCGGGATTTGACTTTTATCAATGATAGGTAATGGTAAATTAGCAATTAACCTGTCAGGTTGTTTACCTGTCATTAGGAATATGGGTGCTTCCCCAGTATTGACATTAATTGAATGATTCATAACATTCTCTATGACGCTGATATGTTTAAACCAGTCAGAATGTTTATGATGGGTCAAAATTCTTAAACTTGTAGTAATTTCCCTATTAACTCTCTCACAGGGATTACTTTTTGGGTGATATTTACTACAATGGTACAATTTAATTCCTATCGCAGTAAGTTTATCTTTAAACTTAGGACTTGAGAACACTGAAGCATTATCACTAAGTAGTGCATCAATAGGTCCATAATTAGGTAAATAATCTCTCTCACAATTTTACCTAGGCAAGCTCTGCTATTTACACTTCTTAATGGATATATTTTTACAAATTTTGAGAATACATCAGATAATACAAGAATATGCTTGTAACCAAATTGTGTAGTAGGCATTTCTCCATGAGTATCCATTACTACTAAGCTATTTACTTTGTTCCTTAATATGTTTTGTGGAACTATATCATATTTTACGTTCATACATTTGGCTTTTTGACAAGTTATGCATGAAGAAGTAAACTTTCTCAACTTTTTATCTAAATGTTTAACATAAAAAAATTCACTTATGTTGAGAGCTAATTTTTCACAACCTGCATGATTTAAGCCGACATGAAAAGTTCTAAATAGTGGAACTTCCATATTATTAGGAATTATAACTTTCCATTTTTTCACATTTCTCCCATGTAATTTGTAAAGAATGTCATCCTTTATACCGATTTTCTTATTACAATCAATTCCATTTTTGTCATCATTATTTATATCTCTCGCACTATACTTCAATCGTTGTAACTCTATATCAGATTTTTGATGCTCAACAATGTTTTTCATCAACAATGAAAATCCTTTGTCTCTATACAGTTTTACATTAAACATTACTACTTCGTGTTTAGGAGTATGTACAGTTTCAGGTATTTTCCCAACACTTTTCAATCTAGACAGGAGGTCAGCAAACACATTCTGTTCTCCTTCTATGTGTTTTATTTCAATATCATAGGAAATAATTTCCATGATCATCCTACTCAGTTTATTATTGGATAATCTACATTTACTTATAAAACTTAGTGAAATGTGGTCACTATGAACAATAACTTTGTTTTTATAAACATAAATTCTAAATTTATTATGTAAAAATGCTGTATAGGGCCGAACTTTGGGGTCTAGTTCTATCTGCCAAAATGAAGAAGTTAAATCAATAGAACTAATAAATCTACCAGTTTTCATATTTGCTATAGATGCTTCAATTGTCTCGGGCCTATAATTATCCCGGACAGTGAAAGAATTAGTCCTACGACTGTCTAAACACAGGCGAATTTTGCCATTAGGTTTTAACACCCAGCAAATATGGTTGGCGTAAGGAGAATCAGATTTCTGTATTATTCCTTGCATTAACATGTCATCTATCATTTGATCTGCCTGCTCTCTGATGGCAATAGGGATGGGTCTACTTTTAATATTTATAGGTGGATGTTCCATCACTTTAAAGGAATATTTAAAACAGTTGCACAATCCCGGCTTCGAAGAAAAAGAACTCTTATTTTTCATTAAGATGTCATACAACATGCCTTTCTGTTCATTGTTTATGCCATGAGTGTCTTTAACTTTTTCCTTTATCATTTCACAGATGTCTTTTTCAAGTTCGTCACTCACACAATATAATAGAGGAATTTCATCATACTCAGTATTGCAAGAGACACATTCTAAATCACAACATTTACATGCGACATAATCGTCAGCACAACCATTTTCATTATTAAGGCTTTCTTCGCCCTCGACACTTTTGTCGGAAGTACAATTAACTGCAATATTATCTTGCATTTGGCATCCACGGCCATTCACCAATTCCCTCTCCTCATGAACAACAATATTCTCTATAAAAATGTGTTCTTCAGCAATGTCACTCTCCTTCTTACTTAGATTCTTATTCTCCTCATATTCATTATCAAATGGGATGACGACTCTCACATTATCTTCATTATACAAGGAATTATTCTTACACTCAAAATTTATTATGGCATTATATTGCTCCAACAGGTCGCAGCCTATTAACATATCACAAGACAAGTATGGAGAAATTAAACATATTGCACTGAAGTAATATCCTCCGATATGTAAATCTAGAAGGCACTGTAGCTTAATTGGCAGTTTCTTCTTGCCTATCGCAAGAGTACAATACACTCCACATATTCTTACAGTCATTATCTTATTCCCTTTGTTGACTAAGAAATTATAAAATTTCTGATCTATTGTTGTGTTTGAGCAGCCACTATCCGCTATGCAAGTAACATCATTGTTAAAAATATTTACTTTAATTTTGGGTGGTCGTCCTATGACATTTAATTCTTTATTAGTAACAGGCATAGCATCCTGATTCTTATAAATATTCAAATGATTATTCAATATTATGCTATCTCGCTGTCTTGAGGTACATAACTTACTATCTCCTCTCATATTTGCTGGTACAATTTCTAAATTTTGAAACCTATCAAAGCATCTATTTTGGACCCCTAAGTTCATAACGATTGAGGTACATTGCGGAGTCTTTAATGTACCTTCTATGCGTTTAAAGCATGAGGTATCCTGTGATTTACTTCGTGGTCATTTTCATTACTAGGTATATCTTGACTTTGGTTGTGAATAGTTACAGAGTCTATTCTATTTTGCTCTGTCCTATCACTAGTTTCATTAATTTGACAATTTTGTTGTCGTTGGAAATACCCTTTATTTTCATTACCATAGGTATTCCTTCTTCTTTTACCTCTACAGGGAGAAGTCCAATACCTATTTCTATTTTCTCCTACTCTGTTAACATCCATATAATTAATTTGTCTGTCATTCCTATTTTCATTACGTTTGAACCATCCATTCTGGTTATTGTTACTATAATTATTAGTCATCCTATTTTTATTTGGGCTGTTTCTATTTTGAACAAACCTATTATTATTGTTGCCCTGTTTGAAATTTCTTTCTCTATTCTCATTATGATATTCATCACTTCTTTTAGTTACAAAATTACCTTTCTTATTATAGGGCTCTGCCCCTTCCCCAAATAAATTTCTTTTACTACATTTATCTACTTCTCTTTTATTCTCTAGTAGAGCTAACAACTCTAACATTTCAGAAACATTTTGTGGTCTGGCTACTATCAAATGATATCTAATCTCATCTGGGAAGTGATGCGATAACATAGAAATTAAAGTTCTCTCATCTATTGGAGGCTGTAACAATGATGCCATTTTTGCCTTCTCCAAGAAATAATTAAGATAACCTTGTTTACCATTGTTGGAGAATTTTCCACTAGTTAGGTCTAACCTTAGTTTGTTTTGTCTTTCTGGTCCCCAGTAATAACCTAAGAAAGCATTTTTAAATGTTTGATAAGTCATTGAATCATGGCAAGCTATCTTAAACCAAGACTCTGCATTGTCTTTTAAACTTTTTCTTATGAAGAACATTCTGAACTTGTCTTCTATTCCTTTGATTTCGAAGTATTCTTCAATTTCCCTAATGAAATCAGTAGGGCTTTGGCCTACAGTATCACCAAAATTAGGTAAGTTAATTTCCCCTAAAAGATTAGCAGGAATTTTACATACATTTTTACTACTACTACTAGAAGGAGGATCATTATTAACATTACTAGAATGTCCTGACATAACCTCAATCTCCTTTTCACTATTTTTTGACACATATTTATTTTCAAGTTCAACAATCTTAGTTATCCATCCTTCAACTTGTTCTTTTATAATAATTACTTCATTTGTTATCTTTGATTGAAGTTCTTCATTACCTAAGATAACACTTTCTTCGGAAATTTTTAGTCTATCTTCGACTTTAGTTCCTAATTCTTCGATTTTATCTTGGCAACTTTGCCTTACCTCAATCAAAGATATTTCTATTTGATTATGTGTTTCATCAATCTTTTCATTACATTTTTCTACCTCATTTTTACAAATATCTATTTTCTTTTCACAGTCTTTAGCTACATTTACTATTCTCTGTTCCAGTTTAGAATTGTTTTGTTTGCATTCTAACCTAATGCTTTCTAACTTTTGATCTAGTTTTAAGTTATTTTCTTTAATTTCTTTACTAAGATTGGAAATATTTGCATCAATTTTATTGCTAAGGTTAGTTACATTAGCTTCTAATTTACTACTGAGAATTGAATTGTCATTCCTAATTTCCTTTAATTCTGCACTATTCTTTTCCAGTTTATTATTAATATCAGAAATGTTATTTATTAACAATGTTACCCAAGAAGGTGTATCATTAGTTTGATTATTTTCATTGTTACACAAAATTAAATTTTCTTGGCCTTCACTAATTTGTTCGTTTTCAATATTAACAGTTTTACAAGTTATATTTTCGTTATTGGCCATTGTTGGGTATTTTAATATTTTCTTATTTCTTAAAAGCATTAATTGTTATTATCACTAATTCACTTTTCACATATAAATTTTAACTGTACTCACTTTTGAAGATTTTTATTACTTTCCTCATTCTCGTGGGTCCTTGGTTCGATTCAGGTTTACAGGTCCCTGGTTCGATTCCCATTCGAGCCCTCGTTGATGCGCCATTTGAAGCTGTATTTATTTTTGCCCCTCGTTGTGGAGACATTTAAAGTTGGGTTTCTCGGTGAGATATTCGAAGTTGAAGATTTGTGATATAATTTAAACCACTTTAAATCTGCCACGGCACTAATAACTCTCTTCAGGGGAATGAGGAAAAGTTTCTTACACAAATAACAACACTTTATTAACAGTTGAACGATAAGTTAGTTTATTTAAAACTTTCACTTTGGTCAAGATGAATCTTGTAATTTAAAAGTTCCAAAAGATTCCGGCTTAGGTTGATATTTTTCATTTCTAGAAGATTACTATTTTATGTATTTAACGGATGACGAATGCTAACGGTCAATCCAGTCATTATTATTCATTATTTTCACTTAGAAACTGTTTTTCACCAAGATGGATGACTATTATATCACTATATAATCTTTCATACTTTTAACACTATTTCTTTCAACCAACATCAATAAAATAAACAATTATTTCCTTATTCTTTAAGGAGCAGTCGCTGAACATGACCGACCATCTTCAAGTATTGTAGCCATCTTGTTATTTCATTTATAATCTCTATGGTCTGATTGGTCCAACAGAAAAGGAAGGAGTATTCTCAAGTTAACTTCTATCCCATTCCACCAATCCCATTTATTTCTTTATAAAAATTATCAATTTGAATATTTGAAGTATTTTACATACTGCATCAGTTATAAAAACATCTAACTGTATTAACAGTTTATATTGACTGGTTATTTTTTTTATACTTATAAAAAAATTTGAATTCTATAAATCAATCTGATGTCCATTCTTCATATAAATAAATATTATTATAAACAAAACAAAAACCCTTATTATTATTATATGGGGATAAATATCCGGTTTTACGTTCGGCATGTTCTAGTTCAAAATTATTAGGACGATTATGTTCTCAACAATGCATTTCAGTAGGCCTTTTACATAGTATTACCGCCTCACTATGATGGTTGTCCGTTTATATAAAAGCGGGTGCCAAGCAACAATGCTTGACAATGATTAATATGCGGAATTATTCTAGTGGCGGTAGTCGGCATCTTTGTATTTAATTATATATAACAGCTGCGGGAAAGTAAAGCGAACTGCTGTACAACCATCATAGTGAGTCTATAATAACCACAACCCTACTTCATTGTGAATTTTAAAACTATTGATAGAATGAGTACCTAGAAAGCTATTTTGTTAATGCTGTGCATGTATTTCCATGTTTTCTATATTTGTATATAACGAGTTATTGACTTTTAGCAAAACTTATTAGATATAATAAAATTACTTAGTGCCCATACGAAAAAACCTAATTTAATGATCAGTTTTTTATCTGTCTAGAAATCTTAAATCAATAAATAAAAAGTCCGTCACGCAGAAACTGCGTAAACCCTCAGCAAATCGATGGTATAGTTAGATTTCGCTAGTTTCCGGAATATATTTATTTATTTTCTAAAACTGGAGGAACTTAATTTCTTGCGATAACCCAATTAAACGTGTCGGACTGCAGGGAAAGCACATCTATCATAACATAATTTACTATATTTTGAATATCTTTTTATAATGTGACACACAATTAAATAATATCTACTGATTAATTGTTCTGTTACTTTATTAATACTATTACTTAAATTAAACTAATGTATGTTATAGGGTACATTGTGCTAATTTAAGAGTTACTTAAATTATATTATATATTGATACATTACGTCGGAGAAAACATGGCGGCTGCTACAGCGATTTTTTAAATTTGGGATTTGCCCTTTTTTTGTCCACCGCTGTGGTCTCGAGGTAGCGTGCTGCCTTGTCACGCAGCGGGCCCGGGTTCGATCCCCGGTCGGGGCAGTTTTTCTGGGTGAGGTTTTTATCGGGGTTTTTCCTCACCTGTAAGACAAATGTCAGGAAAACTTTAAGGCCCAAATGGTCCCCGAAATCATAAGGCCATCATCTTCATCATCATCATTCTTATCATTATCATCATCGCCATCATCCTTCACCGGTGTGGAAAGCAACGGGAAGCTACCACACCTACACAATTCCCTAGTAAAGCTGCAAGCATAGCATGGAAATACTATGATTGCAGTGAAGGACCTGCCTTCGGGCAAGAGTTACTATGGACCCTTGTTTTGGAGAATACCTTCCTGTTTTATCCAATACCAATACCATACGTTGAGTTTCGTTGTAAAACATCGAAAATTGTGACTGCTAGAACTAGTTTTACACTTTCGTTTCAGGTGAACTCCTGCATATAATGGTTCGATTTTGCTGGTTAGCGAACTCGACCTTACTATTTTTAATGTATCATTATTATGATTATTATATTATGTTTATCATTATTATCATTATTATTATTATTAGTATTAGCATTAGTATTAGTATTAGTATTAGTATTAGTATTAGTATTAGTATTAGTATTAGTATTATTATTAGTATTATTATTATTATTAGTATTAGTATTAGTATTAGTATTAGTATTAGTATTAGTATTAGTATTCGTATTTAGTATTAGTATTAGTTTAGTATTATATTAGTATTGTATTATTATTAGTATTATTATTAGTATTATCTATTTATTCTTCTTCTTCTTATTATTATATCGTATTATTATTCTTATTAGTATTCTTCTTCTTCTTCTTTCATTCGTCTTCTTCTTCTTCTTCTTCTTCTTCTTATTCTTCTTTCTTCTTCTTCTTCTTCTTCTTCTTCTCGTCTTCTTCTTCTTATTCTTCTCTCTTCTTCTTCTTCTTCTTCTTCTTCCTTCTTCTTCTTTTCTTCTTCTTCTTCCTTGCCCCCCTGTTGTCTTTTTTGACATTCTGGTATTCTCTCCTGTCATGGCGTTTTTTATTGTAAACTCACTTCTGAGGTTGGGGCTCCTGGAAGGCGGATTTATGCGGTACCGATGATATATGATAGGTGATGATGGTAATGATGCGTCAGGAGGTACCTTAATCCTAAACTTAATGAATATGTTAATGATGATAATAATTGCCAGATGATGTTCGGGGAACGTTTGTGCCTTAAAGGTTCCTGACATATGTCTTATAGATGAGAAAAAATCCCGAAAAAACCATCACCCAGGAAACTTGTCCCGTTGCATGACAAAGCAGCTCGCTTTTGTTATATGCCAAATTTGTCTATGATAAAACAAAATTGCGGTCGTCAGAGCGTTAAAGAACATACAAACACATACACACATACACATTTTTTTTGTAATTTTCATCATATACTAGATAGAATCGGTGAAGATCTGTATTTTTAAAAATATTTTTATGAGAGCAATTTCAATAATTTTATTCCTTCGGAAATCGCTGAAGTGCAAGGGTTTTGATAATAATATTTTTTACTACTTACATTTGAACACTTAACTCATCTCAAGCCAAGTGAACTGTAAAACATGCAAACATTTATCGTCGTGAAATGAATTCAATTTGTCGACTGTAAGTCACTCATATGACGTGGGCCTTGTTCAACATTCACATCTATCTTATTCAGACGTCCCTCTTCTCTTAACATGACAATTCTATGTTTACACTGTGCCAGTCTTGAGTGTGGTGTGTTTGACCACACACTTCTCAGAGACAGCTAAAACGCACTTTCGATCAAGTTTACAGGACTACTTCTGTCATCTGATATCGCTACCTCTTGAACCAGAAAGGAGTGACATATTGATGGACCACGATCTTTCTTCCAGTCACGTACCTCGCTTGTTCCTATAATAGACTTTAAAGCACAAGGATCAGACAGTTATTCTGATCCGAAACTTCAAAGAACATTGAAAACTAGCCTTAAAAGATGTCCATCAAATTGATTAATATGACGAAAATTTTCAATTTGGGTGCATATATTTTAAATCCTATATTTTTGTACTTTTGTACTTTTGGTTCGAACAAAATTAGCATGAAATTTTAATTTACATTTAAGTAAACTAATAAAATGCGTTGAAATAATTATATATCCGCCCAAAAACTCGATTGTGAATATGTTAACAGTTTTTCTTCACCTCACATGAATGGAGTTTGCGGAATTTTAAAATATTCCGATTGAGGGTCTTTCCACTTTTTCAGCGGTTGCCCTTTTACCAGCCGGCTGCTGGCCCTTCACATCCACATGTGTCAATCACAGAGGTAGATGATCAACAGCCAGTGTAGGGGTGACATGTGGTTAGCATGTCGAGTCCCCCAGCCGTTATAGCTGGTTCCTCAACCTGGAGCCGCTACTTATTATAGCTACCCAATTGCCTCACGATGCTGGGTGGGCACCGGTCCCATTCTGGCCGAAATACCATGAGACAATTTCTTCCCCCATGGAGACTCGAACCAGCGCAAGTCCCGTAGCTCTGCGCCAAGGCTTCCTACCTTAACCGCTCGGCTAAAATATAAATATTTTATTATGTCTTCATATATTTGCCTATTTTTTCATCTAAATATATTGTAGCTTTCCTTTTGTAGCCATGGAATAGATTAAATTTTTATAATAAAATAATATGCTACGTCCTGACTTTATGGGCATAACAAAATTTTAGTCACTTCGTACGGTTTCTTGGCGATAAATAGACCATTAATTTAAATTTTAGGCCTGTATTCCAGAGTAAATAAATAAAAACCAATGATATAAGTACGAGTTTCATAAAACATAATACCACCTTTAACTCTTTTCAAATTTAAATTCACTGTACATAAAATGCCTATTTATCCCATTTATAAGAATGAGTTTTTGAACTTTAAATTGCTACTTTTAATAACATTTACATAATTATTCCCAGTTTAGTATTGCTATTTCTCCAAAAATATAAAATATTTTTTGAATAATATAAAACATGACAATAATTTTACATTATTAATCAATACATAGATTAACTATAGTTATTTGACTTAATTTATCTACTAGCTAAATACCCGGCGTACGCTCTAACACCTAAATAAATTAAATACGTTTACCTTTAAATATTTGTTTCAGATGAACTCTTACACCTATTGGTTTTTTAGCATAATAGATAGCGGCTAAATACTCGCCGTACTTTAGAACCTGAATTTTCAAAGATATGCGTACATTGTGACGAACCAAATATAACGGTTGTTAGGAGTCAATTGTTATGTTCGGATTTCAGATATAAACCCCTATTTCTAATGGTCGGATTTCACTGATTTATTTTACAATATCTACCTCAGTTTACTTTAATGGAATATATGGCGTAAAGATGAAAAAGAAGATTAAGAAAAACAAGAATTATATTCGGATAATAAAAAAACGAGAATTTCAAACTGATATGATTACATTTGATGAACTTCAAGAATCCTAAAAAGAAACAAAAAATAGAAAAGCAGCTGGGCCTGATCAGATAAATATGGAAATTTTAAAATATGGAGGAACATTTTTGCATTGGAAAATATTGAATTTATTTAATGAATGTTGGAGAAACTGTATAATACCTGACAGTTGGAATAGAGCTGAAGTCATATCGTTGTTTAAAAAAGGAGATAGAAGAGAATGTAAAAATTATAGAGGAATTAGCCTATTTAATTTAATTTATAAAATGTATGCTAGGGTTATAAATAAAAGCAGAAGTAATACTACAAGAAAAATGAAGTGGGTTTAGAACGGGACAATCAACAACAGATAATTTATTCATATTACATCAAATATTTGAAAAAAAAGAGAGATCATAACCTACAGCCTCATGTTGCTTTTATTGATTTTGAGAAGGCGTTCAATCGTGTTGATAGAGATAAGTTATGGAACATTATGGAAATACATTGCTACCCCACAAAATGAATTTATGTGATAAAAAGTTAGTATGTAACATCTCAAATTATAATAAATGTAGGCGCATCAAAGACTGAAGCTATTTTAATAAATAGATATGTAAGACAAGGGTGTGGTTTATCACATACTCTTCTTTCATTATATATTAATGACATCTTCCAAAATTGGAAAAGAAATGTTAATACAGGAATAAGAATGAACCGTTTTAAAGTAATAAACGTTTTAATGTATGCTGATGATGTGGTTATTATTCAAGAAAATTAAAATAATTTGGAGTACATAATTTGCAGTACTCTTTACATCAATTAAATCAGTTATGCCTAAAATATAATTTTAAAATATGAAAAGAAAAAACAATATTAATGGCATTTTGGGGAAATGAACATATAAGATCAAATATCATAATTGACAACAAACCTCTGAAACAAGTATCAAATTTTAATTATTTGGGTTGTAATTTTACTATCGACACAATAACTGAAGGAGACATATATTTGAAACTGTCGGAATTTAAAATAATACGCGAAACTATACATAAAACATTAATGAAATAAAACAAGAAGAGATACTAGATTGAAGTTTTATAAAACATTGGCAGTTCCTGCATTACTTTATGGGAGTGAAACTTCCGTAATGACCAAAAAATTTCGAAGTAGAATACAAAGCGTAGAAATGAACTTCCTTAGAAGAAAAAAGGCTGCACAAGATTGGATCGGATATAGAATGAAGATATAAGAACAGAGCTAAATATATATCCACTGAATGATAAAATCAAGGAATATATATATATAAATGGTTTAGACATGTAGAAAGAATGAATGTGACAAGACTATAAAAGTAACATTTAACTACAAGCAAGGAGGTTCCAGGAATGTAGTAAGGCTAATGAAAAGTTGGACAGAACAACTGTGAGGTGGAACAGGCAATTTGCCTAGCCCGTGAAGTGAAGGAGAAGAAGAAGAATATACTGAGTTCTTTGTGAAACATCGAAAATTGTAACTGCTAGGATAAATGTTAAATTTTCCTTTCAGGTGAACTCCTACACCTTATGGTTTTAGAGCATAATAGATAATATTATCTAATATTATCTATTATATAAATCTATCATTGCGCATTGTGTCAAAATTTCAAGAAAATCAACCGACTATTTTCTATTTGTGCTAGCACGAACATATGCAGGGTGAATTTTTATAGGTGACCTCGGGTAAATCGGGGGAAAAAAAATAGGAAAATCTGTAATATCGGCTTCATTATTATTTGTAACTCCACCGCTGTGATCTCGAGGTAGTGTGCTGCCTTGTTACGCAGCGGGCCTGTGTTCGATTCCCGGTCGGGACAGGCTCCTGAGTGAGATTTTTTTCGGGGATTTTCCCTCACCTGTAAGACAAATGTCAGGATGCCAAGGGCTCAACGGTCCTCGAAAATCATCGCCCATTATCACCATTATCCTTATAATTTCACCGGTGTGGAAAGCAACTGGAAGCTACCTCTCGCATAATTTCCCTAGTAAAGCTGCAAAGCATAGATTGAAAGTGCTATGATTGCTGTGAAAGACCTGACCTAGGACAGAGCACTATAGAATTATTTGTAACACATATATGTATTGTATTTCATGATTTAATATAATTTTTCATCAACATTTTGCACAAGTTATAGTTTCATTGATCGAATGCACAAGGAATTATTGACTATTATGTACAACCAGTAGGACTGCATGCCCCTCTTCATCCTTATTTCTTAGCGTGAATAGAGACAGTCTTTTGGGTGGATCGGGGAAGCTTCAAATAATTTATTTAGATACAATATCTGTTAGATAAAAACATAACTTTATAACATGATTTTCTATATAAACTATAAAAAATAAGGTTTATTTCTTTATATTAGGCTTACAAACATTTTCCCCCACAGCTCCAACACACCCTTCATGTACGTACCATTCACGTCCTTTACCATGACACCAGATGCCTTCTATTATTTTGGTGAAATTGGATAATTAAATTTTATAATCAAAACCCAGCACAGTGTTATTCTTTCTTTTCCGGCTCTCCAGTATCTCCATCATTATCATCAGCATAATTTTCTTCTTCTTCAGATTCTGAGGACATGATAAAATTGTGCTTATTACATTTTTCTTCGCGAAACAAAAATATTTCTTTATTACATTGTTGAAATCCACATACAGACAATGGAATAATTATTTGTAACAACTTGTAATTTAGCAGATGTACACACCCACTGTTACAGTGATGGTGAAGACACGAACGAGATACTCTAAATAACTCTGCCGCATGATATAAGCTCCTCTTCTAACTGAATCCTTTAATAGATCTGTCCAAGACTGTATAGAATTATCAATATCCAATGCAAAAGTTAGATATAAATTTGTCAGATACGCTGTCTCTATTCAGCCAAAAATTAGTGTCCCTATTCGCCCGAAGTACAGTCTTTCAATTTTCAAGTTTGGCTACACTTAAGCCATTGTTTGACACAGACGGACTTACCCTAATCTCTTTGGGAATAAACACTTCATAATTCAGCAAAAATTAATTCGTAATTAGACCATTAGTTGATATGAGACACGCGTAACAAGAAACGGTAATATTACATGTACAAGACTATTATTTCAATGCAACACCAATTCTTTGTAGTGAAATCTTTACAAAACAAAACGACAACCAAAATGCCATATAACTGGTTTTGATATATATTAAGTACAGAGATTAGTCGAGAGATACCAAAACGTTCACTGGGAGTCTTAGATTTCAATGGAGAGAACACAATTAAAATGTCCCTATCCACACTCTGGTCCGATTCAGCAAAGCGTATCCTATATGAAGATTAGTGCCATAATTCTTACGTTCGTTTTCTGTTAATAATTGCAATATTAAGTATAAGGAAGTTCGGGTAATGTGGACCCTTCTATTTGAGTGGATCATGTTAATATCTTCTTTAATTGTTACTGCCCTGGAACATAAAATATTTTAACTTCAATTTTGACAGGTTCAAGGCCAGTTTCTTTTAATATTTGTGTGGAGAAGAGGTTATTTGTGATATTTGTGAAAATTACCACTTTAAAAGTTTTTTTCAAACTATGAATCAACTCATGATTTCTGATATTGAAGTTACAAATGTTGAAAATACTCCCAAATGTATTATGTAGACGCTGTTTTAATATACTGACGGGTTTGGTTTGATATTATGTGACATGGTGGCTGTATAAAATAATTAAACATAACAAAATAATCCGGTTAATGTGGATCCTCCATGAGGATCTGGGTCCACTTTACACGAATACGTATATTTTATCAATGAGGATGCTATCTATAAAAACCATTCACTTAATATATTTTATTTAATATCCTTGTAATTTTACTAAACCCAGAGACAGTCGCTTTCTGCAGTTGAATGACGTGTGAATGTTATAATCAACAACAATTTTTCTTAACACGAATAATATCAACGATTTTTAATTATGATCAGTCATAAATATTTTCAGATTAATCTGTGTCTGTCTGAATAAATTAATACAGTAAATAAATTTAAAAGTAGACTAAAAGCTACAATGTAATCTGGGGTCTTATTTATCCGAATATGGAGGTTAAAGTGGCCTTTTTTTTGTAATTTAAAAAAAGTTTATAAGTTATGAAGATGTTTCCATATTTCAATAAAATAACAATGCTATTTCATTGTTACAACACAAATGGTAATCACTGTAATTAAACAATATTTAAATACCTTAATGAAAAGAAGAAAACAACAAATTCAAAACAGGGGTCCAAATTACCCGTAGTTCCGCTACTATTAACATTTGTAAAAGCCTAAAGTGGTATTTTCGAAAGTATTTTATAATATTTTAAAGCCCATTTTAGGTCCTAAATCTGAATCTTTTAGAACCTACAAATACGAGGTCCAGTGATAAAAAAATTTCACAAAACAGAGCTATAAGTTTATTGAGTATTATACATAAGAGGAGGCTTAGAAATGATAGATATCCTCCATCTACAGTAAATGCAATTCGACTAGCCATCCTGAGCCAACTATGGAGAGAATTAAGGAGAACTTAATTCAATTAGTTTCCCAACTTTCTGCAGCCACATTCTTCAGACACCCTATATACCCTAGAGACTAGTGCTATTCTTACGGCCTCATGTATCATCTGCACTAATGTCTCCCCTTCTTACTTTTAGTGGCAATTTGGGGTGAATCGTGCTTCATTATCACCCGGAAATACTGGAAGAGAAGATTTCTGATACGGAGCCTCGTTATTTATTGCATTCATTTTCCTCTCTAGAATGTTGATGCAATGTAGCATTTGTTTAATGTAGGATTGTCCACGTGTCTGGCATGCACGAAATACAGTACTACACAAAATACATACCGGTAGTGTTAAGTTATATAGTTACAATCCTTATTTAATGTTCATCGTTGTGGTCTCGAAGTGGCGTCGTTGTCTCGTACGCAGCGGACCCTGGTTTGAACACTGGTAGGGACAAGTTTCTTGGGCGATTTTTTCTTTCGGCGTTTTTCTTCACATGTAAGATAAAGTTCAGGAAATATTAAGGCCGAAACTGTTCCCGAATATATTATGGCCATTATATTCAGTATTATAATTTTGTCCCATGTTTAGAGTGAATATCGTTTTTCGTGTTAATGTTTTGATGACCTGGAGGAGGCCATGGCATTGAGCTGATCACTCATTCGAGGAGGCCCTACATTCCTTGTGTGGTTAGAAAAGTGTGTGTGTGTGTGTGATCAATAGTTTAAATACTTTTCCTGACAAGTCCTGCCAATGTAAGGCCCGGTTGGCGTGTGCCACGAAAATAATACCTATAAGGTGAGATGTTAAACTTAGAGAATTAAGAAAAAAATATTTCTTCTTTAATGCACTGTAGCTTTAGTTATAACGTAAATATGGTTTATATTAGCAAAGAACACCCTTATATATCAGCGCAAATAAACGTTGGACAATGAGAATTCCTCAAAGATAGAAGATAATATTTATAAATGAAAGTCTGTTCTTCATTCTGCAGCTGGATACACTTTAACTACATGAACTATTTGTATTTATATTTGAAGTTGGAGGGCAAGCTGCCCTAGCATTGCGATCTAAAATATCTATTGCGGTTCGCCAGCATTAAGGCATGAATTGAATAAAAGAATGCTCTATGGTGTTATAGGTGATAGTGTTATATGGGTCTTCCTCCTGGTCCGACACATCAAGTACTGCACTAATGACTGATACCGCTAGTTTTTGGGATTGGCGCCATAGTCGCGAGAAGGGACTACAGTACAACTCTCCCGTTGTCCCCCATTCCGCTCCCCTAAGTCGTGACTCGGACTCGAAGTCGTGAAGAAGCACATTGGTATACCCCCCTCCATTGCATTGCGATACCACATATATTCAATACCTGGTGCGAAAAAAAAATATGTTTACCTCGCATGAGATGAAGTGTTATATGAAATGAATAAATGAGAAATGAAAAGGCATGAAGGGAGTTGGAAGTAAAGTGGAGATTATTGGTGGGATGAAATTCGGGAAACGGAAGAACCACAAAAATACCCCGAAAAAAACCCGATATGATCCAACATAATATCTGTCGGAACCGCCGGATTCGAACCTGTAATCCCAGTTGGGATACCCATGCGTTCTAGCCACGCAATTACCAAGACAGTCTTCATTAACGTACAAATAAATTAATATACAAGTAATGATATTCAGGTAAATGATTGTATGTAACGAATCCTATGAAATGAATAAATTACGATTTATCTATTTAATAGAAGATCAAGAGTTCCATGTTGCCGAAAATTGTTAGGAATACCAGGAAACTAAATTGAGAGAAATTGGAAGACCAAAATAATATAATACATATAAAAATGACTATTTTTCCTACTTTTAGCACTTTCATGTTTCCTCAAAATACTTGCTTTAGAGCACAGACCATCAGAGGACTCTGCCCCTTATATACCAAGGTACTGTTTCCTTAAGATGATTTCATTCACTTGTCATATCTGCTTTTAGGACGAATTGAGCGTGGAATGAAAACATAAAGAAGGAAATTGAGGTATAGCAAAATTGGATATCTATAAGGATATATGTATTATCAATAATAAGAATCTCAATATGATCTTTGTTTTCGATCTTCAATTATATCATATAATAAGTAGTCTTGATAAGTGGAATAGCACCGACAGTGCATTTGATGTCTACAGGGTGGGGAGGAAGATACCTCTCACGCGTGTGTATGTGCGTGTGCCTTTTCTCTCTTTTTTTTGTAGTATTTTTTAAAAACTAATATAGGCTACAACATGAGACTTGTTTTATCTCTTTACACATGGTTTTTTCGTGGATGAGTGTAGATGTGTGTTATTGTGCATCTAGTGTAGACATAGATTACATATATATATATATATATATATATATATATATATATTGTTTTGATACATTTTATGTAGGTGTATAGCCATGTAGGTATTAGTTTACATTATGATTATTTTTATTCATGGAAAAATAATGCGTGTGGGGCCAAGCAGGCCCGTACACAATGCAATTGTATATGTATTTCCTTTCTATCGAAAAAAGGCAATAAATCCCATTCCATATATCTATCTATCTATTTACCTATCTACCTTCGGGGTTTTACAGCTGCTGCCATCTTCCCATGCCAAACCTCCAATGCCTACTATCTTGGGCATCTTCAATGCTTAGTCCCCTTGCTTCCATTGATTCTTCATGCTTTCCTTCCACGTTAACTTTGGTTTCCCTCTTTTCTTCTTTCTGCTCGGTTGCCATTGATATAGTAGTTTTGGCCATCGCTCATCTTCTATTTTTAAATATGTCCTAACCATTTTAATTCCTTCTCCTCAATTCTTTAAATTATGTTTTCTTGTGCTTCCATTATGTTTCTAATTTCCTTAGTTGTGATATATATCTAGTGGCTGTTACTGCTTACATTATGAATAAACGTAATATTGAAATGAATACTCACCCTTGCAGTTCGCATGATTTTAACACAATTACTATTTATTTAAATCAAATGGCAATAAATACCACCGATACTATTTGTTTATAATGGATTTTGTATGCGCGATGTTCTTAGAGCTTCGTCTTACGATATTTTCCTATTTCTTTTTATTGTGAAATTCAACGCATACACCAATCCCGAAGAAAGGAGATAAACTGTGATTGGCAAATAACTAACTGATAGAAATATCATTACATTCAACTTAGCATAACATTCTAACAAATATATTAATACCCAAAATTACTCCTTACACATTGGCGACGTAGTAGGTGATGATTAATGTGGATCATTAGATGGAATAATTCTCTAATTAGATCAGAGCTATTTAGTACATAAGACCGACTTCTGTTGGAAATGAATCGGGAATGCAATGGCTTTGTATGTGCGAACTACCTCTCATAAATGAAAAGATTTCAAAGACAGCCTACGTCATTCAAAATAAGACGGAAAAATATATACTTGTAGGCTGCTGGAGTTTGAAATACCTAAAATGTTAGCACTTATACGAATGTAATTCTAAAATGACACATTTAAGTTCAACAGGACTACTTTTGAAATTTCACAATTGGTTAAAGCAAGTAGATACACTATCTCATATACTATTGTAATTGCATAATAAAGCTTGCAATCAGACATTATGAAGATAAAGAAGTCTTTCCCCCTCCAAAGGTGTTAATAAGCTTGTTAGTTTAAGCTGTCCACGTAATAATTATTAGGTTATAGCGAGTTAGAATAATCATGGCACTAACACAAATCCCACTATATTGAAGATCCTGATAAATTGGGGCCTGGAAGTAAACATCAATACTCAATTTGATGTTGGTGTTTACTTGGCACAGTGTGACAATGTCTATATAGGACTAATAACTAGAGTAGACCTTTTATAGTCTCGGATGTGAAGGAACGCCATAGGATAGCAGGATACAACAGAAAATTTAGAAAATTCAAAACTATGCTAACCACCTATTTCCATTTAATCATTGCTTTCGACCCAATTTTGCGATATTTTACATATTTGTGATAAGTGGTTAAAAGTTAGATGTCTTTTGAGGCTGTAGAACTTAATAAGTTTAAAAGTAGTAAAAAACTGTTCAAAATCGTCAACTTGATTTGATATTGTTGAATCCCCTTTGTTAAATTTACAAATTGCTAAATAAATATTGTTTGTATTGTTGCTTAGAGCAGTTTGAAACACAAATACATATCTTGGTTAACTATGTCGGAAGAAGTAACAGATGTAACTCGCAAACAAGCTGTCCTTTAACGATTATAATAAATCAGCAAAATCAAATAAAACCTACGTTTATATTTTTTTTATTTAATTACACATAAACAATCCCATAAAACTAAATAGTAGTTGTCACCAAATAATTAAATAAATAATAATAATAATAATGTTTTTAGTTTATTCTTGCAAGAACTTAATAAGGCCATAAGGCCTTCTCTTACCACTCAACCAGCACACATACTAAAATAAATATTTGACACAATATAGATATACAACTATAACTAATGTTTGTTTTAAACAAGAGTTATAAGATGCAATGTAAATGTAGCAATGTAAAATTTCATGTACAAACAACATTTTATACGCTAATAAAACAGTAATAATACGATAATAATAATAATAATAATAATAATTATAATAATAATATAATAATGATAATAATGTAATGATTATGATGATGATGATTAATAAAAGTAATAATAGTGGTGAAGATGTTAAATTATACGAGAACAACCAATTTATATTATATATATATATTTATATTTCGATATATTACATAACTGGGTAATGAAGAAAGTTCACGAGAGATTAGAGACACTATATACGTTTACGATTTCTTGTGTAAAAGTGGCCAAGTGTTCCAGTGCAGCCCCTTATTTCTTGTGGTAGGGAATTCCAGTTGTGAGGTAATTATATAATGAAATTGGACAGTTGAAATGGAGGAAATTTTGAAGAAGTGGATGAATTCAAACACCAAGAAACAATAACCACAAACATGAATGAACTGCACAAAAAATTAATGTAGGCCCAATTCTGGAAATGCATTATACACGCTCTTGTCGTCCTGATTTCTCCAAAGAAATAAGCTGAAAATGTATTAAACTGTTATTCTCCCAGTTATATAGATGCGAAGAGCGGACTTTTATTTAAGGGAGGAAAAATATTGCGAGTATTTGAGAATAAAGACTTCTTGGGATTTTTTTTTATCCAAAGGAAGATGAACAGACAGCCGAATGTAGAAGACCACATAACAATAAGCTACATCATCTTTATGTGACATCAGATTTAAAAAAGAACCGTTAAATCTCGTAGATTGCGATGGGCAGGACAATTGGCACGAAGAGGGAATGAAAGGGGCATGGAAACGCCTTGTAGGAAAGCTAGAAGGAAAATTACCCAGTAGTTATCCTAAGAATGATGTAGGAGAATAACATTAACCATAGCTTGAGGGAAGTAAATGATATAGGATTGAAAAAAATTAGCTCAGGATAGGGATGTATGTAGAGATAATGTCCACGTGGCAATAAACCTATAGGTTCGATAGTGAGTTAGTTAATTTTAATTATTTTCAGATACTTTTAATGCCTCAATGATTTTATGGTGATGAATTTGGTATCAGGACCGTGGTGGAATTTATCGCTTTTATTTTTCTTCTTATTCTTCTATAATATGTTAGGCAGGCTCTGAGTAAATATCTGCATATTGTTCTACAATGACTCCTATTTCTATAGCTTTCTGATTTGAACTAGTAGATCCTTGTTCTATTATGCATCAAATTTATCTCATTTGAATTAATTTTGTTGATTAAAACTCAGTCGAAGCAGCAAGTATTTCTGCAAAAGTATTTCTGCAAGTTGTTAGTCATCTCCAGAACCCTGCAAGACAATCATTTGCACACAATATCGTTAATGAATTTTTAAAACCTTAAAAATGGAGAATTTTAATTTGTCTTACATGAAAATAATGTTTAATGACTAAGAGTTCGGATTCTGAATGATAACAGATATTTAAGATTTGAGACAGAAAAAAAGTTGTAATTATTAATTTCATCTGAATTGTCTTAAATATTATAAGAAACATTTTGAAAAACATTTTGCCCTGTTTGTGAATCGATTGTGCGTATATATGGCCCATGAGTTCCCAATTTTTCATATCCATAACTTCTTCCTCTATTCATTCTGCTCCATTTAATCCTCAAATAACTCTAGAATCAAATTATAATAGCAGATTATAAAGTTTCGGAATATCCAATTTCACAACTGTATTATTATTATTTCTATGATTATCGTTTGCATTGTTATAATTTTATTTCTATTATTGTTGTTGTTATTGATATTATTGATATAATAATTAAAATAATAATAATAATAATAATAATAATAATAAAAATAATAATGATAAAAATAATATTGATGGTAATATGAATTACCATCATTTTTGGATACTTATTTCAAGTTACGTAAAATTAATTTATCAGTCACACTTTTTAGTTCAAACTATAAGATAAAATTGCACAATGCAGAGATGAATAGATGGATCACATCAATAGAACGGATAACAATAGAATTCCAAAACAGATTCTTTATTACAAACCACTAGGACGAAGAAGTGTTGGAAGACTCAGTAGAAGACGGACAGATCAATATTCTAGCATGAAATCGGAACAGACCTTAAAGTAATGATCACACTTTCTCTCTAAGAACTCTATGTAAATACTGTTTCAGATAATTTTCGCATTTATTTTTATCGTAACTGGTTTTTAAAATATTTTTGTATCACTTGCGTGTAAGGAATTTTTACATACAGTATTATGTGAGATATTAAATCTGAAAATATTGGATCTGTAATATATATATCTGAACGGGATACCTGGATAGTTACGTAAGTCTACACTTCAGGAGAATTTAGAATGTGTAATGTACTGTATTGGTAATTTTTCAATTTTAAAAGTCTTGTCTTTTTATCGATACGAGATGACATGAATATCAGTAATTTGAAATGAACGACTGTATCTCTTGTCAGCTTAAATTCTTCTAAATTAGAAGCCATGTATGCGACTATGAGAGAGTGATATAATTCTTCATATCTCTGTAGGACTCTTCCAAAGGATGTTCTCTCTGTACTCTTTTATCTCCTGTCAACCTCACTTCATTTTACGTTAAGGTCTGACCCAATATACTAAGTTTTGAGCTTCACCACCTCCTCTTATTTCATATACTGTCTGCAGGCTTAGTCTTAACTGAAACCTTTTCTCGGAATAAAATCCAGTCACATTACTTTTATATGTATTTATCTTATGACAAGCAGTGCATGCTTTAATTCCTTGTAAGAGCTCGATTTTTTGTGTCACCAAACCTTAAGCTGTGGAACCCACATATGGCATATTTTTTTTACCAGCAACGTCGGATTAAAGAAAAAAGAAAACAAAATCTAGATATAACCCCATGCAAAGAAAACAGTTAAAAAAAACTCTTAAAGATAAGACGATAAGGCGCTTCTGAACTTGCGTTCACATTTTTTTTTACAGTAGGTGTATTTGAAGAGCTTTCTTTCAGAACTGAACATGTACAATCCTCAGTTGTTGATTGATTTTGGTAGAACTCGGATGTTTACTCATTTTTCACAAATGTAAACATATTCTACTGAAATTGATGTGTTAAGACAGGTGTCTATACCAAATAAAATAATATACAAATTTAGGAGATACATGCTTTTTTTAGCCTTCTCATGAAAATTTGATTAAATTGACAAGTTCGGCTCCTAATTTATTATAATTATTTTATTTAATGGAGCTCTTCAACGGCTAAGGTCATTAGCGTCGCAACTCAAATCAAGAGTTCAACGGGTTGACAAATTTTGCTCAGAACCTTCTTTTTTCATGCTTCAGTTGCTTCCATGTGCCGTAAATGTACGACACTGTTAACCACGGCTTTAATTCCCTTCAGAAGGAATCCATAATAGGTGTAAGGATTTTTCAGTCCTCAAAAATCAAACCTATAAACCTTAGAAACAGAGGCGTGCATGATAACCACTAGTCCACCGAGACCTTCTGTTCATGATGTAAAGAACGTATCTCTGTAATGTTTACATATATTTATATATATATATATATATATATCGATGTTGTAATTACATTTTTGACATTGAGCAATGCAAGCTTAATATGATATAAGAAAAATAAATGCTTGGAAGGGAATTTGAACCCGGACCTCTAGATTGATACTCCAGTTCACTTCCAATTACGCCACCAAACAAATCTATTACGAAAATTTATTTGTCTTTATATATTTAGCGGGAACTCGGCCTCAACTGTCCTCTAGTAGCTCCTATAACAAGTAAGCAAATTAAAAGAGGATATTTTTACTTTATAGCAGTGACGATTCTTTATTTCGATGTTGTAATTGCATTTTTGACATTAAACAATGCAAGCTTAATATGACATGACAAGAAAAATAAATGCTTGGACGGGAAAATAAATGTTTGTACAAGATTTACTTGGTAGCATACTTGGTAGCGCACTAGAGTATCAGTCCAGAGGTCCGGGTTCAAATCCCCATTTACTTTTCTTTACTCGCCCTATCCAACATTTCACATCCTAATCTCCATTGCGTTGCAGATCTTTCTCTTCTACTTCTGTTCACTGGATTATAATTCAAAGCTCGTTTGGCCATCTAACCTCTTTAACCCTTTTCACATGGCCATATCATAATAACTATTTAGATTCTATCCACACAGAAGTTGTAAAAATCCTTTCAGTTCGTCTTAGAATTACTCAATTCGGTATATGTTTCAATTTAGAGATCCCGCATGCTCTCTTTGGAAGTCCATTTCCACTGTATCAATTATCCTGTTATATTTTAACCTACAGTTGTCAACATTCAGACTCATATGATATTTGTTCTACCACATCATTTTATATATATATATATATATGTGTGTGTGTGTGTGTGTGTGTGTGTGTGTGTGTGTGTGTGTGTGTGTGTGTGTATTATTAAATTTAATTCAGTTTGACCGTAACATATATTTATTTTTAATATATTTTTAAAAAGAAAAATAACTTTCTTCCCTTGTTCTACTCGATTGCGTTTGTCCTTCAGCGTTGTTTCCTCCGCTGATGTTTTCCATATACTTAAATTCATCACATTCCACGATATTCCGAATTTACAATTCCAAATCTTCTTCTCCTCCTCCTACTCTCAGATGTTCTGTTTTCACCATGATAATATTGAGGCCGCATTTTTTTTATATTTCTCTTCTAATTTCCTCAGTTTATAATCAATATATTCTTAATTAGCTATAATTAGTTGAACATCTGCATACAAAAGCGTCGTGAAACAAGATTTATCCATCTGAATCATACCTGAGATTTTCTTCCTCCATTTATTAAATGTTAATAGTAATAATAATAGTAATAATAATAATAATAATAATAATAATAATAATAATAATAATAATAATAGTAATAATAGTAATAATAAAAAATAGTACATTTATTTAACCTGATGTAGTTAATACCAAAAGATCTTCTCTTCAACTTCACCAGAGTTAAATTATACAGATGTTAACAATATTATGAATTGACTAACTTAGTGTTAAAAGATTCCGGTCTATGTGGCCGTGGTTTATAACTGGTGTTTCTTCCAGACGTTTCTCTCTCAACTGCGGAGGGCATCTTCAGTGGTGAGTGCTTCTAGGTGGTGTTCCCTTGTCGTAGATTCACAGTTGAGTCTACAACAACGGAACACCACCTAGAAGAACTCTCCACTGAAGATGCCCTCCGCAGTTGAGGGAGAAACGTCTGGAAGAAGCACCAGTTATAGACCACGGCTACATAGCCCGGAATCTTTTAACATTATGATTACCGGCCGTGAAAACTTGCGTTCCACAATTGACTACCTTATTAAATTAATAACATCTTAGTGGACACACAGTATACGTAAAACTGATAATGACAATGTAAGTATGGATTAATAATAATAATAATAATAATAATAATAATAATAATAATAATAATAATAATAATAACAATATTGCAAATAACAATAATAATAATTCATACCTAGAAATTAAATAAATTGACTTAATATTGCAAGTATAAATTACAGAAATTTATAAAACGATCCTAGAAGCTTGAGTAGGGCTTACATATCATACGGTTTAAGAAAATATTGCGTTTTTTTAATGTTTAAAATCAGTAATATATTTTAATAAAAGCTGTAAAAAATGAATAAATACATTTAATAGTAGGTACTTATTCTTATCAGGCGGCTCCGTGACGCTAGGGGTTAGACGCTTGCCTCTCACCGCTGGGGTCCCGAGATCGAGTCTCGGTCACTCCATGTGGGTTTCGTGGTGGACGAAACGGAGCTTGGGCAGGTTTTATTCGGGGTTCCTCCTATTTTCCCCTACCACAATTTCATTCCACTATCTCTCCATTTTGTTTCATTTCATTCATCTGCCCCTGTGATGGTGAGTCATGCATAGTCGGCCAGCACCCTTGTCATTCAGAGACCTCTATATATAGGGACTCATCTAATTTCATCCCTCGACCCGACGCGAGATGAGGATCTTTATTTTAGTTAATTTTATCAGTCGGCCGCGGTGGACTAGTGGTTATGCTCCTTGCCTCTGGTCCCGAGGGTCGCGGGTTCAAAACCCGGCCGGGGTAGATGGATTTTTAGGACGGACAAATCCAATTAGTAAGTCCTCCGGGAGGGACATTAAGCCGTGGGTCCGGAGTCTGAATATTTTCAGGCTAAAAAATCCTTAAGCCTGAATGAAAAGGCTTCTAAGCAAAATTTACCGAATTTTCCCGTCCTAGTACTACCTTGGTTTCCTAGATGTCAGTATGAGGCGGAACGCTGACCACGGACCACTCAAAATGACATCTATGCGAAAACAAGTGTAACTAAATTAGTATGATTCGAATTATTAACTGTAGGGGAAGAGCGTCTAAATGTCTGTAAAGACAAAACATAGGCTTACAATACAATACAATAATGTTATCAGAAATGTAAAGTTACGATACAGCATTGCAGAGAATATATATAATTGCAAATAATGTCTAATATAATTTCTGAGAAAGAAAATAGACCGCCTCTCACGCTGCGAGTTTCGTAAGCATTAGGTTAGTTCCAGTCGTATAGTTCGGGCAAGTGAGTTGGTTACTCAAACTCTTGCCCTTAACACACTTTGTCGTTCTTCACCCTCTTTATCACGCTAATTTATTTTTATCCTGGTTCTATTCTTCTACCCTCCCCACCTCCCTGTCATACTATATCTTTTTACATATATTTGTAAAAATCTCGCCTAGAATTTGCTACTTTCTTTTAGTCTCGGAGGCACAATTCATTGTAAGTGAAGTCATGCGGGTTTCCTATGAAAAAAAAGCTGTCGCCGTTAAAAATTACTGCTTTTTCTCGGCAGTATTATTCTGTAATTCCTTGAAAACAACGTTTTAAATATATAAAAAAAACAAAAATACAATTCTGCAATTTTACTTATCAGATAATATATAAATGGGAGATCTTAACGTACCAATAGTGTGAAAATCAACCAAATTGATTGGAATGTGGTCTAAAATAAATGCAAAAATTATTATTAGTTATCTTATTTTCTGTAATTTATAAACTATATGAGTGGCTCCTCCTCTGAGTCCCGAGTTCGGATCTTCCCCACTCCATTAGAGCATGGAACTCACTTCCCAGTCATGTCAGGGACTGTCAATCGCTATCATTATTTAAATCCAAATTAACTGGTATCTTAAGTTCGACACAGTGAAAACATTAACTGCATAACAACTATATAGAGCATTCCATTAATAATCATCTAGGAAGCTACTTACTTTATTTTATATCATTTCAATTTTATTATATTCTATGTTTTTGTTAGTATTAGCTAGTATTAGATCACATCATCATTCTATTTTGTTTAGTCTGTATTTTAATAATATCTTAAAATTGTAATATGTACGTAATTTTTGTATAATTTTACTATTCGGGTGGTTGAGTGGAAGAGAAGGCCTTATGGCCTTAACTCTGCCAGCTAAAATAAAGCATTATTATTATTATTATTATTATTATTATTATTATTATTATTATTATTATTATTAGGTTAATAGAAGACGATTCGGTAGCAAGGCAGGTTTCTAAAGTGATTTTTCCCATTTTCGCCTGCCAAATCTCTATTAGGCCTATACCGAGTTATCTATTTCGTTTCTTTAATTTCATATTAGGGTGTTCCAAAACATAAAGGAGTTTTTTTTCGCATACTCTCTATTATATTTTACGTTGACCTGAATAGCTAACTTAAATAACAGTATAACAAATAGTATTGCGATTGGATCATGACAATCCGTGCCGACTTCATGCCAAACATAAGACATGAAAATGTGTACAGGGTTAGTACAGAAGGATTCTAGAACTAAAAGTTTATTTAGTAAATAAAACAACAATTTTCCCAAAACGTATAACTATTTACTATTTTAAAATAAAAAATAAATTATTGTTGAAATTTTCTTTTCAAAATTTGCAAGTATTGATATGATTCGAAGCAAGTCGGCACCGGTTACCGTGGGCCTAAGTACATCACATTGTACTGACAACAATTATTTTAACATTAAACAAATAAATTAAGAGGAAATGCGTTCAAAATAAAATATTTCGATTTTTTGGGAAAGCCTAATAATACATATGTATATATATATATATATATATATACACATATGAGTAAATGTTTTTCCTGGGCATACATCAGCTCTTAATATCGCATCCCATTCCATAAGGTTTTACTCCAGTGGCGCTACTACGTATAATGCAATGCAAATTTAACTAAAGGGTAGCACGCTTCTATCAATATACTGCAGTCACCATCAATAGGACGCCTTGTAACTTAATCATTTAGGGCAAGCAAGCGCGCAGAACAAGAAAAACAATAGTGAGGTCATTGTAGTACGTCCTTTGTTCTGTCCTCGCTGCCCTAACAATCCCTACTTCCCCTTTACGTCATTCCATTCTGTAATATATGTTGCTGATATACTGAATTAAAAATGCACTTTTATAGTATCGTTTATTATCAGTACGGTCGTCTGTGTGCCTTTAAATTACATGATAACTTTCTTGAAATGCGTAAGATTTTAATAAAATCACCAAAGGTAAGGTTTTCACTACCTTCGTATCATGGCAGTTGCTTAAAATTGATAAACTGCTAGAACTCTTTCACGTTTTGAATACCGATCGGAGTCGCAGTGCTGTTATCGTGTTTCGACTAGAGGATACGTTTGGACATAAATATCAGACTAGTCATTAGAGTGCCGTTTAAAGATCAGTTAACGCGCTCTCTCAATGTCACAAGACTATGTTCGGACCATTCCTACTGACCTGTCCTCTACGTTCACCTTCCCCTTCCGATTTCAAAAGTTCCTACTTCTGCCGTCGGTAACGAAAACGTAACAGATATATAAGGTGATTAATTTGATCATATACATATATTTGTCCACCGCTGTGGTCTCGAGGTAGCGTGATACCTTGTCACGCAGCGGGCCCGGGTTCGATCCCCGTTCGGGGCAGTTTTTCTGGGTGAGGTTTTTATCGGAATTTTTCCTCACCTGTAAGACAAATATCAGGAAACATTTAAGGCCTAAACGGTCCCCGAAATCATATGGCTATCATCGTCATCATCATCCTTCACCGGTGTGGAAAGCAACGGGAAGCTATCACATCTACAATTCCCTACTAAAGCTGCAAGCATAGCATGAAATTGCTGTGATTGCAGTGAAGGACCTGCCTTCGGGCAGAATTACTATGGATGGATATATTAATTTCTGACCTATTAAACGTAAACATTTGTAAGATTTTGAATACACTGATCTTTATATATCTTAAGTCATGTGTATCATCAGTATTACGTGCATTTATTGACGAGGGTTGCAATGTATAAAAATCTTCCTGTATATAATGCTATATATATATATATATATATATATATATCCGGGTTCGAATCCCGTCCAGGCATTTATTTTTCTTATCATACCATATATATATATATAATTTTATTTTTATTTTTCCTCCATTTATCTCTATCTTCCCAGTCACCTTCCTGCAATCCATTTTCCAGTAGTGGTCTTCTAATATTTTTATCCTTAAAGTTTTTTTTATCCCTTTTGCTTTACTCTCATTGGAAATCCAATCAAACACTTTTTTGGTTGATTTCTGCTCCAGCGATATTCTTACGTCATTATAAAACCATTCTAATTGTAAATAGAATTTTGGATATCAATTTATTGGATATTAACTGTATTTTGTTAGGTGAATTCAAACCCAAATTCGAACTCGTAAAGAATTATAGTTACCTAAAACAGGGATCTAAGTGATTCGAGATTTGGACTGCAAAAATAAGTCGTGACAGCATTTGGTAAAACAATTTAGGTTGGAATTCGAAATATTGTTTGAACCATGTTATTTTTCCCTTTACCATTGTTGGACATTACCCATCCGAATTGTCAATTGTCTCACTTAACCCTAGCAATAATGAAAACTTTAAACCGAAAATAGGGCTTGCAAATTATATAATTATATGTGTAGAGTTCGGATTAACAACCTAATATATATTTTTACTTATATTATCCAAATTTTGTAATTGAGGAGGTTTCTGGAAGAAGGGCCAATAACACAATATGGCAAATTGAAATATTTGCAATTAAGGATTTATAGAATGTGTAACTCAATAAAAACTACAAGTAAGATATATTCAAGTCAACTTTTTAACAAATTTTGCATTTTGCAACGTTAAATATTATTTTGAAAAATTTAAGTACCGCAGCCTTAAAAATATAACAATAATAGGGTAAACTTGTGTATGGGTCCTTCTTTCCATAAAACGATAGTAAATTGGTTTTATGAGTTAGTATAATGCTGTAATATATTTAATTTAGGATGTAGTAATAATACAATCAGTATAATAATATAAAATACAATTATATTTGATTATTTGTTACTATCTTTTACATTTCATACTTCCCTTTCATCAAATATCCTATCCAACCAAATGCATATCCATATATTTGTACAAGCCACGAACATCATCTTCTATCACAGATTTTACTGCTGCCTGATTCACAGTTTAAAGTTCAATATATTTTAGCTGTTGGGTACTACAGTGGAGGAAATTGGTATAAAGGCACTAAATTTTAGTAGTAAAACAACCTGAAATATTTATGCAAATACCGTATGCGTATCATATATTAATATAATTATCTTGGACATAATTTCATACAGATCTCCACATTTTGTATTTATTATATACGTAAATATTAGGTAAAAACTAAGAAAACGCTGTCCTAGGGGTGGAAATCGGTATAAAGGCAGGTCAACTTCTGGCTCTTACAGAGACTGCAGTTTCATAGAGACGACGTGTCTGTGAGCATCGTTCTACAGTTACAAGTCAGTACTACGTACAGTGCCGCGTGGAAAGCCTCTATCAAATGAAGAGAAATCAAGAGTTAGTGCCTTCAAGGAGATGGGCCTTTCCAATCGACAAATAACTACGAAATGGGAGCTTCAAGATGCGCCATTGATAATTTTGTCAAACTGGGCTAATAATATGGAAAAAAAAACGGGAAGTATGGACGGACAAGAAAATTGTCTGGGCGCACTAAACGTCTCATTTTACGTAAAGCAGAAGGTTAGAGTATGTTTTCTTCTCAAATCCAGGCTGATTTGAAGTTGCCAGTAACAGCCAGACGAGTAGGACAAGTTCTGTCAGAAGACAAGAACCTAAAATTCAATAAACGTCTTAGTAAACCACCTCAGAACAATGCACATAAGACAGGTAGAATGACTTTTGCTAAAGAACATATGTCCTGGACCTCAGAATGGAATAAAGTAATATTCAGTGATGTGAAGAATTTTAATCTGGACAGGCCTGATGGCTTTCAATATTACTGGCATGACCTCCGTACTGAACAGCAAGTTAGAATGAGTAGAAACTTCGGTGGTGGAGGTGTTATGAATTGGGCAGCATTCTGCTTTAAAGGAAGATCGAAACTGGCATGGATACGCAACAAGATGAATTCTGAGTCCTGCACTGAGGAGCTTCTGGAGTCCGAATTGATACGAATGTATGAGGAATTTGGCGAAGATCTAATTTTTCAGCAAGATAATGCTTCCATTCACATGTCTGCCAAATCAAAGGAGTGAATCAGGAAGCATGAAATGCCTCTTTTGACGTGGCCAGCCAGAAGTCCTGATTTAAACCTGATTGAGAACTTAGGGGGGATCCTGACAAGGCGTGCGTATCGCAATGGACGGCAGTTTGGGACAGTGACTGAGCAGAAAAATGTTATTCGGAAAGAGAGGGCTTCAATCTCAGTGGAAGAAATGAACACCTTCATCAAGTCAATGCTAAAGAGAATCTTCCAAGTAATTAACAACAATGGAGGTTCAACTACATTTTAGAACTTAGTTGTAAACTTTGTGCTCAGTCTTTATGGTTTAATCTGTGAAATACACAAAGTGCCTTTATAGTAATTTCTACCCATATGTGAGAATGGTTTCAGTTTTCATGTACTTTTTTGGACGGAAATGGATAATTAATGTTGACATTATTTGTGTGTGTGTTTTATACTCAATCACCTCCTAAGGTAAAATAGAAAAATGCCAAAGGAAGAGTAAATAAACTTGTATTCACACTTCTAACAAGTACCTTTATACCAATTTCCACCACTGTATATTTCTGTTTCCACAGACCAAATGTGGTAAATGTACTGAAGTAAGTATAGTATCATTAGTTGTATATTTGAATTGTGTGTATGACTAGATCTAAAATACACTCCCATTTGCAATGGGTTTAGGGAGACAATATTCGTTTAGACCACTTTTCCAATCCTTTATTCGTGACCTGTCCATGCAAACTCTACCATAGCTGAGAGATATGGTAACGCAGTTGTGATTGTCTCCACTTTCTTCAATTTTGTTTTTAATACTCCAAAGTTCCTGTCGCGTTGTCCGAAAGAATGTCCCCGGACAGGAAATAGGTGTGTAACTTCAACTTCATACACTCTGGCTAACCATGAACAAAATGAAGTCATAACTAAATTAATATTTTGCCCTCCGCAAGCATCAGAAAGCAAAATCGCCTTTTTCACACTAGAGAATTCATTAAGTTTCTTATTTAAAGCATTATTTGGAAACGAGGCAACTGAATTTGAATCTTTTTTTGCCTCCGTTTCCATAAAACAGTACATAAACGAGAAACTGTCGTTGTGTGTGTGAACATTAAACGCATACATCCATAGAAGTCTTTTATAAAATTGGCTGGTTATATTCAACTTCGGAACTGGTAGATTTTGAGAATAGTCTAACTCAACGACAAGATAAGAAGGGTCTGTTATGCTCTTAAGGATAAAATCTCTCTTCATAGATAGGTACACCTCTCTGCCATCTCTGGTGCACTGCACACCCTACTTTACAAACATCTGTTGGATCACTTCTCAATGTGTTTTGACATTGTGAGCAAAAATCACAAATGACTGTCTTTGGCTGCTTGAAGGCTTAATCACAATGTTATTTAAAAGTAGTAAGCGTTTTACCAGTTTATTCACAAAAGTATTTGGAGAAGATTTAAAATAACGTCTTGGCATTTAAGTCGGGATTCTTAAAGTAATTTAAATTGTTTTACCGCCAGAATGACTCTTTTCACTTAGAATCATGCTTAAATGTTCCTTTAATTTAACCCAGACATTTGATTCCAATTTATGTGGACGATTATCGTGACTGCCCCTTCTTTCTTCAAAGGTTTCATTATGCGATACCTTTTATTGTATGACCCTCAGTCTCTTTACTGACACTAGGAAAAGCTTACAGAGAACTGGATGGCAAATTTTAATCATAGATCCTGCAATAAATAACATATACTATCATATGTTGTTTTGTAAGGTCTTTGGTTTTTCGATTTTCTTTCTATTTGGTTTCTTACCTTGTAGTTCCATGGTGCGTGCTAAATAAGAATCTTGAAGTTCCTTACTTTGTCCATTTTAAAAATAATTAATATAATTCCTTTTGTTGGTTTTGTGTCACTTTTAGATGACACTTTTTCTGGCAACATTCGTTCACTGGCAAAAACTCCTTTTTCCTAACCCCAACTCTGGTAATGTTTACATATGTATCGCCATTTGACCTCTTCCTTTTAGCTTGTCTTCTTCAAACTAGTGTTGCAGAAAATCTTTTCCCCTTTACTTCCATTGGGTTCCATTTCACTTCGTTTTATTTAAAAACAAACTTACACAAACTAAAATCAATTGATCAAGTGCACAGGCTCCAGACAACTGCACATCGCCACAGTAAGTGCTGCCATTCACTCAAATGGCGAAAGTCTGAAGCTAAACTTGGAGGGAATATTCTATACAATATGGCGGATCACTTAAGATGATTTCTGAAAAAATGACCCATAGGTCTATAGGTCTATAATACAGAAAGCTCCTCAATTACCTATTTTATAATATCGAATGAAAATAATTCTACTTTCATGTGCATATGTCTTTTTTGGAGTAAATTCATGCAGAATAAATTGTGTTTAGAATTTTAAATTTAATACTTTCATATTTAGACTCTTATAGCCTACTGCATAATGTCTTATTTTCTGATTCAGTCTATGTATACATTTATATGACATGATTGTTGCTTTTGTTTTTTATTCCGTATTTACATGCTATTTATATTATATATTGTCGACATCAGTGGTTTAGGAGGTTATATCTCGTGGATCGTGAGTTAAAACCAGCCGGAGTTGATGGATTTTTATGAAAAAAATCCAAAAGACAAGCCCACTGGGTGGAACGTAAACCGCGGGTCACGAGTCTAAAGATTTTAGGGATCGTAAAAGAACTTCAAGCCTAAATTAGTGTCTTTAAGCCAAATTAAACCAGAATTCCCCATCCAAGTAATATCTTAGTTGCCTAATAGATGTCTCATTGAGGCGATGTGTTAACCTTATATCATTCCCTGACATCTGCAGGGAAATATGCGTAACTAAGTTAAGTCGTTAGGGAGCACCCACAAGGAAAAAAGTCAATATAAAATTTCCCGGTCCACTTAATCAAACAGCTAACTTCTGCACAAACATTCCATATAGGTTCAAACAAACAAGTAAATTATGCATAAATATTTTCTAGTATATTATTCACCTGGTAAATTTCACATCAAATGGTTGGTATAAGTTTTGTCATATTATTAGTAGTTGTTCAGTATATTATGGAAATGGACAGCTAATGACAAGTGAGGGAAATTTTGAGGAAGTGGCTGAATTCAAATACCTAGGAACAATAATCACAAATAGGAATGAGATGCACAAAGAAATTAAACATAGGCTCAATTCTGGAAATGCGTGCTATTATGCATTGCAGAGACTTTTGATGTCCCAACTCCTTTCAAAAAACGTTAAGCTGAAAATATATAAAACTGCTATTCTACCAGTTATATTATATGCGTGCGAAACATGGACTCTTACTTTAAGGGAGGTAGGGAGATTACGAGTATTTGAGAACAAAGTTCTTAGAAAAAGTCTTGGACCAAAGAGAGATGAACAGACAGGTGAATGGAGAAGACTACATAACAATGAACAACATGGTCTTTATAGGAAGCCAGATATAATAAGAACAGTTAAGTCTCGTAGACTGCGATGGACAGGACATGTTGCACGTATGGGGAATGAAATACGTGCATGGAAACTTCTTGTAGGAAAGCCAGAGGGAAAACGCCCAGTTGGTAGACCAAGAATGAGGTGGGAGAACAACATTAACTATGATTTGAAGGACGTAGATTATACAGGGAATGATTGGAAAGCATTAGCTCAGGATAGGGATGTGTGGAGAGCTTATGTCCGCGCGGACATGAACCTACGGGTTCGATAGTGCCAGTGAATAAGTAAGTAAGTAATTAGTAGTTGTAGCACAGTGACAGTCTTGTTTGATTGGTACACGTCTTGCATACACTTCGAGGCAATTTAAGACAGAGTACACTGTGAAACATATTTTACAGAACTATACAGGTATTCGGAAATGGCGCTGAGATTATATATATATATATATATATATATTTATTGGAAATAGGCCGGTTTCGCGACCTGTTGGCGTCGTGAAACGGGCTTGAATTTTTTCGTGAAAACGGCCGATCGCGAGGTAACCTTGGCAATATTCCCAATTTTCAACTCGCCTATATAAACGGGATGATTTTTGATACAAAATCAGTATCATGTCTGCGCTGTCTACACCGTCTGCCTGGCTCGTCCAAACTTTAAATAGTAACGAACTGTCGGTGGACGACCTCTACATTCTTCTAGCTGGTATATTTGTTACCGGCAATACAACATTTGAACGTCGTGAGGGCGACGCAGTTGTTCTACGGCTCTCATATTCCATTAAATTGGAAAAATTGTGTGAAAAATTGGGAGACTACAAAGAACTGGTGCGAGTGGTGCCTGTGAGTCCTCACCTCACCGAAGCGCAATCTCGACGATTTTTGGAACTTGTGTCCAAAAAAAAAGTGTACCCAACAACGTCACCTGAGCATAGCCATTCTGGAGCCCACAGTAGCGGGACACACTTCGAAGAAGACGACATCAGAGGAGTCAGAGTGGGGACGTCTAAAAGGTTCCGACTTTTTAACTAATTTAATTTATAAATATAAAGCAACGTCTTATACGGCGTTGCTGGATAGATGTAAACCCAGTGAATGGGATTTTTTGTTAAATAAATATTCACAAAACTATGTATTAATTAGTGATATAAATTCCCGCATATCTAGTTACGTAAAACATAGATTGTATAGCGAAAGAGAGGATAGGTTTGGATATTTGTTAGACTGTAGTGAAAATGGGTCCAGCCACAGCAGAGATGCAATTGATCAATTGTTTATTAGAAATAATATTGTTTCTTCTGATTTTGTGCGCAACCTTGAGAAAGTACTTAATTGCAAAGAAACAAAGATTAACTGTTTATTCCTCCTCGGACCCTCAAATTCCGGAAAGAGTTTTATAGCTCAAAGCATTGCATCCCATTTTATTACAGGTTATGCCTCTACTGCAAACAGCTTGTCGGAATTTAGCTACGAAAATTTTTTAAATAAATCCTTAATTCTTTTGGAAGAACCCTTTGTTACGGAAGCTACTTGCGATGATATGAAAAACATACTGGCTGGAGCGGCGATACAAGTTGGTAAAAAATACATGAACAAACAAGACTTGTGTCGCACTCCAGTTATTATGACAGGCAATCACGACAAGTTGGGTAAAGGTTATTTAAGTCCAAAGGATGAGGATGCATTGCGCAATAGATTGGTAATATATGAATTTCGTGAACCCTTTAATTCACCCATGTACATATCCCCCGAACAATTTGCTGATTGGGTATTATTTATTTATAGGACATTGTAATGTTGCGTACGGGTGGGACAATGTCCCGCAAACGAAGTCGTACTTTAAGCAACCCGTACGAGACACCACCCTCTACCTGGCAAGACCAAGATGAAACGGATGGTGAAGGCAGTGTACGTGTTGAACGTGCGGCAGCTGGTAGCAGCGGTGGAACGGGAAATTCTGGACAACATGGAACTCAGCCTGGAGAAAGTGTATCCCCCGTAGCGCGTCCATTGCCCTACAAACATGTTACATTTACCTTTGTGCAGCGCTCGTGGGAGGAAATAGACACATCGATGAGCACGTTGCCCATAACGTTGGCTTTGCTACCCATGCTGGACGATGAAATGATAACTGTAATTAAATCAGTGCTCCCGTGCAGTTTAGGGTATCGTATACACAAGCCCCATGTTAAAATTAGCAACTTCATAATTTTGACAGACGAACTGCAAATAAGAGGTAACACGCCCACCGAATTGGCTTCATTTGTGCAACAGAGTAAAATAATACATTACATGCCAAAAAATTTTGTAACCACAGGTTATACGTTGTCCAATAAAGATACTATTCAAGGCATAAAATATAGTGATTTAATACACGCCAACAAAAAAAACCAAATGGTAAAGTTGCCACATACTGACGATTTTGAAACGGTAAAAATATTTGGTATTTCGTCTAACATACACGGTAACCTAATGAATAGAAATAAAATGTATCAAGGGTACGTTCTCAACGATCTTCACTCACACACATACGAATTATTTAATGCTGCAAGTACGGCGGAGGATTTTAAATGGGAGGCATTAAATTACGCCTACGGGGTGGTGGACGAGGAAGGGGACAACCTTGCAATTAACAGCAAATGGACCGTGGAATCTAGGAGCATAACCAAATGTAAAAATTTGGATAAAATTGAAATTATAGGAGCATCTGACGTTATAGAATACGACGTTGAAACCAACGTGGAGGGTGACGTGTTGTTTCCTGATTCAATAGACAGCTTTACACCATCTCCCTTTACCTACTTTACGGTTAAAGGAATAGAAAAAGAAAAACAATTAACTTTGTGGAAGGTAGGATTTACACCGTGGCCAAGCACGTTTAATCCTAAAATGTACAGGCGCAATGCAGCGCTTGGGGATCAATGGTTGCAGGCGCAGTATAACCCCTTGCAACATCATTTTTTTACCATGGTTCCCATACATAAATCAAACGGGACATTGATGAAACAACGGGCATCCTGCATGGTGGAGCAAAGTTTTCAAATATCCTTTATTTTTAGGGACGAGGAAATCTCTGCTATGGCTCCATTAGACATGTGTCATATGCGGGCTAGAGGAGGATTTAGGTTAGGAGTTCAAAATTATAATGATGCAAAAACAACACTGCCATTTCTCACATGAATGTACACTTTATTTTGTAAATAAACATGTATTACAATTTTAAGTTGTGTTAAATTTTTTTTCCTTTGTATCCATGAGGTAACGTTGTGATCCTATCCTGTAAAACCTGTCTTTTTCTATCCTCGGACTGCAATGCCAATTTTTTTTGACGCACTGTATAAAGCGTGTGGTTTTGTGAACGGATGAGGTACTGTTCCACGTACAAGGAACGATTGTCAAACAAGCAACGTTTGTAATCCTCAAAGCAAATTTGTTGTGTTTCGCCTTCAACGGTTGCAACGTCGGTAATGCCTTTGTTTTTTAACAAGGAATCACCGTCCTCGAACCGTAACGCATACGTTTTTGCTCTAAGGCCTACAAACTCTAGTATAGTTTTGTGTTTTACCTCATCTGCCCACAAACCAGGCACTTTATCTGTGTTTACAGTTTTTATTACATAGTTATCTGGCACGTTTTCAAAATCTAAATACCTACGCAGTTTGTCGTTTTCGGTCATTGTAATAAGAGGATGAACAGTTGAGTTTGTAAAATGCAGTACCAGCGAATCCGTGTCGTGGTACAACAAATGTACATCATTATTAAATTTTAACTTGACATCGTAAAAAAATTTATACACCTCCAATTTTGCCAATTCCAAAATCGAAAATCCTACCTGCACAGGCTTGTTTAAAATAACTCTATGAGGCTCCAATTCGCACAAAAAGTAGTCATCAATTTCCAAAAAATTAGTAACCTCCGCCAAAAAAGCATTTTGGCGGCCATATGCACTTACACCGGTTGCCTTTTTTACAACAAATTTTTTATATTTAAAAGGATTTTCCACCGTTTTACCAAATAAACTATTTGTCATTATTTTAAACGTGTTTGATAAGGCTTTATTATTTTGATATTTCTTTCGATTTGCGGCATTACCCTGTACATACTCGCAAAATATAGGTGCTTGTTTAAATTGCCATACTGAATGAACCTTGTCTATGCACATTCCATTTTGTACGTAGTATTGCAAGTTTAAATTATGCACCAAATACCTTGTTTTTGGGAGGAAGGTCGTACACAGTCTTTCTTCAAAGTAATCTGGAGCCAATGGAAATTCGTGGTGAAGGTCGTGCAACTCTGCGGGGTACGACAGGTCTACTAATGCAAGAAAACAAGTTTCGCTCTCGTGAGTCAACAACCTCCAATTCTCGGGCAACGCATCTAGGTAACATACATATTCGCAAGGCAGTTTGTACGTCATCACCTTTCCATACAGAGAATTAACATCTAAATACATGATGTAATCCTTTTCTGATGCAACTGCATGTCTCCGTACACACTGCGATACGCCTCCGCGAATTTGATTTTGAATTGTTATGTACAAGTCTTTGTTTTGAATTATTTTTATGGCATTGTTGCTGTTTCGAACTGCGCAGTGCCACGTAAAGCTAGGCGCTCCCTGAAAATATACAGGGTCTCGCCCGTACGCATACATTGCGTTTGAGCGAAACAATTCAAACACGTCAGCCAACAACAAAACGTCCAACCGTAAATAATAATTGTGGTATTCCTCAAATGTTCGAAATTGTTTTTCATTCCATATGTGGAATGCTAAATATTTATTTTGAATTACATTTTGCAAGTCTGAATACCACGCCTCGTCGGAATCCGGCAACTGTTCGAATAATTTTGCAGGGGAATCAAACCATTTGTAAGGAAAGGGGGCCTTGCCTTCGGCTTCGGAAGGGGCAAATCGAAAACTAGTTACGGTAGATGTTAAATTTTGCAGGGATGATGCCAAATAATTATATGTGTCCATAAATCTAATTCTATATTGCATTCCTTCAATTGCAATTACATCAAATTTATTAAACGATTTTCCTAATATTTTTACTTCTGTACCAAATCGACGTATTAAATTACGTACAATCAAATGACTGTCGTACCCTTTAAAATTATGAAAATATACAGGACACGTATTTTCGGGCGCGTTCCAACATTTAAAATGATATGATCCCGGTTTACCGTCTATGTAATTTTTACGACCCGACACGCATTCTTCATCGGTGTTTAGTGCTTCACCGCAAATGCCACAGTTACTTGTTGTTATATTAAATGCGCATGACCAATCGTATATCCAATTTACAATTTCATCAACAAACGTTTGCGTTACATCATTGCAAACGTTTATTGTTTTTAATGATTCTTTTATTATAACATTTTCACATACCGCCGCCCAGCAATAGCCAGAGGGCACATGTTGCTGGTCGGTACTACTGATGTACGCTTCAAAATCTGCATAGCAAACAAGCCTGTGCCTGCAATTTGGAATGTCTTTTGCTTTAATTGTATTATCCGCTTTATCCCCAATCGTGTGAACAGTAACGTCACATTTGCGAGGAACGTGGTACTTGCAACAATCGTTGCAATACCCGCGCACATCACGTGTTCTATCTTGCAAAAACGCGTCCAATTTAATTATTAATTTATAACGTGCCATTCCCATGTAATATAAATTAATTAAGTCAGGATTTGCAAGATTAAACCTTCTTTGATACACAACATTACCTCTGTTATTAAACACACGTATATTATAATTTTGAATTTTTGTATGCCACGCCGCCAGCTCCGAAATGTGGACACGTACAGATGCCTTCTCCTCCCCGGACGCCCGTCGTCGAATCCAATCCCTCACCTTCTTTCTTCTCTGGGCCGTGTTGTCGCCGCTTTGATGGGTGTGGTACAGTGCTATACATCCAATTATCGTATCCGACGTCCGGGTCATCACCAAATCGCTTCTTCGACCATCCACTTCGTCGACCTCCATCGTCTCGTGCTCCGTAGATAACACATTCCTATTTGTTACATTGGCCGTGTTGTTAGGTTGACACGGTGCAATTTTGAACCACCACCGATGTATTTTTATAAATGACAATCCTGATCCGGCTGCGTCGGGATATTCATCCGGATCGGTAAGTTTTGTAAACACATCACCAAAAAAATCTCCAATTTGTAGAGTGTCCAGGTCCAAAATTGTGTCAATCGATACAGGAATGTGTATTATTATTTCTTCGCCGTCTTTTACAAACAATGCCGACGTGTGTATTACCAATTTAATACTTTTTTGTTGTTCCAAATATGTTAATATGTAATTAACACAATCGTCGTAATTGTCGGACGTAAAGTAACCAGCGGTAGGCACGAGAGATGCTTCTGTCGTCAAAGCTTGAGCCATGTTTGCGAACTATAATTTTGCTTCAAAATCACTGCGTTTATATAGGCGAGCTGAAAATTGGGAATGATGCCAAGGTTGCTTCGCGATCGGCCGTTTTCACGAAAAAATTCAAGCCCGTTTCACGACGCCAACAGGTCGCGAAACCGGCCTATTTCCAATATATTTCCCCTACCACAATTTCATTCCACTATCTCTCCATTTTGTTTCATTTCATTCATCTGCCCCTGTGATGGTGAGTCATGCATAGTCGGCCAGCACCCTTGTCATTCAGAGACCTCTATATATAGGGACTCATCTAATTTCAGCCCTCGATCCGACGCGAGATGAGGATATTTATTTTAGTTAACTTTATCAGTCGGCCGCGGTGGACTAGTGGTTATGCTCCTTCCCTCTGGTCCCGAGGGTCGCGGGTTCAAACCCGGCCGGGGTCGATGGATTTTTAGGACGGACAAATCCAATTAGTAAGTCCTCCGTGAGGGACTTTAAGCCGTGGGTCCCGAGTCTGAATATTTTCAGGCTCGTAAAAAATCCTTAAGCCTGAATGAAAAGGCCTCTAAGCAAAATTTACCGAATTTTCCCGTCCTAGTACTACCTTGGTTTCCTAGATGTCAGTATGAGGCGGAACGCTGACCACGGACCACTCAAAATGACATCTATGCGAAAACAAGTGTAACTAAATTAGTATGGTTCGAATTATTCCCTGTAGGGGATGAGCGCCAAAATCTCTGTAAAGAGAAAACATAGGCTTACAATACAATACAATAATTTTATCAGAAATGTAAAGTTACGATACAGCATTGCAGAGAATATGTATAATTTCAAATAATGTCTAATATAATTTAATTGAGCGTCTGAGAAAGAAAATAGACCGCCTCTCACGCTGCGAGTTTCGTAAGCATTAGGTTAGTTCCAGTCGTATAGTTCGGGCAAGTGAGTTGGTTACTCAAACTCTTGCCCTTAACACACTTTGTCGTTCTTCACCCTCTTTATCACGCTAATTTATTTTTATCCTGGTTCTATTCTTCTACCCTCCCCACCTCCCTGTCATACTATATCTTTTTACATATATTTGTAAAAATCTCGCCTAGAATTTGCTACTTTCTTTTAGTCTCGGAGGCACAATTCATTGTAAGTGAAGTCATGCGGGTTTCCTATGAAAAAAAAAGCTGTCGCCGTTAAAAATTACTGCTTTTTCTCGCAGTATTATTCTGCAAATCCTTGAAAACAACGTTTTAAATATATATAAAAAAAAACAAAAATACAATTCTGCAATTTTACTTATCAGAGAATATATAAATGGGATATCTTAATGTACCAATAGTGTGAAAATCAACCAAATTGATTGGAATGTGGTCTAAAATAAATGCAAAAATTACCATTAGTTATCTTATTTAAACTATATGAGTGGCTCCTCCTCTGAGTCCCGAGTTCGGATCTTCCCCACTCCATTAGAGCATGGAACTCACTTCCCAGTCATGTCAGGGACTGTCAATCGCTATCATTATTTAAATCCAAATTAACTGGTATCTTAAGTTCGACACAGTGAAAACATTAACTGCATAACAACTAAATAGAGCATTCCATTAATAATCATCTAGGAAGCTACTTACTTTATTTTATATCATTTCAATTTTATTATATTCTATGTTTTTGTTAGTATTAGCTAGTATTAGATCACATCATCATTCTATTTTGTTTAGTCTGTATTTTAATAATATCTTAAAATTGTAATATGTACGTAATTTTTGTATAATTTTACTATTCGGGTGGTTGAGTGGAAGAGAAGGCCTTATGGCCTTAACTCTGCCAGCTAAAATAAAGCATTATTATTATTATTATTATTATTATTATTATTATTATTATTATTATTATTATTATTATTATTATTAGGTTAATAGAAGACGATTCGGTACCAAGGCAGGTTTCTAAAGTGATTTTTCCCATTTTCGCCTGCCAAATCTCTATTAGGCCTATACCGAGTTATCTATTTCGTTTCTTTAATTTCATATTAGGGTGTTCCAAAACATAAAGGAGTTTTTTTTCGCATACTCTCTATTATATTTTACGTTGACCTGAATAGCTAACTTAAATAACAAATAGTATTGCGATTGGATCATGACAATCCGTGCCGACTTCATGCCAAACATAAGACATGAAAATGTGTACAGGGTTAGTACAGAAGGATTCTAGAACTAAAAGTTTATTTAGTAAATAAAACAACAATTTTCCCAAAACGTATAACTATTTACTATTTAAAATAAAAAATAAATTATTGTTGAAATTTTCTTTTCAAAATTTGCAAGTATTGATATGATTCGAAGCAAGTCGGCACCGGTTACCGTGGGCCTAAGTACATCACATTGTACTGACAACAATTATTTTAACATTAAACAAATAAATTAAGAGGAAATGCGTTCAAAATAAAATATTTCGATTTTTTGGGAAAGCCTAATAAGACATATGTATATATATATACACATATGAGTAAATGTTTTTCCTGGGCATACATCAGCTCTTAATATCGCATCCCATCCCATAAGGTTTTACTCCAGTGGCGCTACTACGTATAATGCAATGCAAATTTAACTAAAGGGTAGCACGCTTCTATCAATATACTGCAGTCACCATCAATAGGACGCCTTGTAACTTAATCATTTAGGGCAAGCAAGCGCGCAGAACAAGAAAAACAATAGTGAGGACATTGTAGTACGTCCTTTGTTCTGTCCTCGCTGCCCTAACAATCCCTACTTCCCCTTTACGTCATTCCATTCTGTAATATATGTTGCTGATATACTGAATTAAAAATGCACTTTTATAGTATCGTTTATTATCAGTACGGTCGTCTGTGTGCCTTTAAATTACATGATAACTTTCTTGAAATGCGTAAGATTTTAATAAAATCACCAAAGGTAAGGTTTTCACTACCTTCGTATCATGGCAGTTGCTTAAAATTGATAAACTGCTAGAACTCTTTCACGTTTTGAATACCGATCGGAGTCGCAGTGCTGTTATCGTGTTTCGACTAGAGGATACGTTTGGACATAAATATCAGACTAGTCATTAGAGTGCCGTTTAAAGATCAGTTAACGCGCTCTCTCAATGTCACAAGACTATGTTCGGACCATTCCTACTGACCTGTCCTCTACGTTCACCTTCCCCTTCCGATTTCAAAAGTTCCTACTTCTGCCGTCGGTAACGAAAACGTAACAGATATATAAGGTGATTAATTTGATCATATACATATATTTGTCCACCGCTGTGGTCTCGAGGTAGCGTGATACCTTGTCACGCAGCGGGCCCGGGTTCGATCCCCGTTCGGGGCAGTTTTTCTGGGTGAGGTTTTTATCGGGATTTTTCCTCACCTGTAAGACAAATATCAGGAAACATTTAAGGCCTAAACGGTCCCCGAAATCATATGGCTATCATCGTCATCATCATCCTTCACCGGTGTGGAAAGCAACGGGAAGCTATCACATCTACAATTCCCTACTAAAGCTGCAAGCATAGCATGAAATTGCTGTCATTGCAGTGAAGGACCTGCCTTCGGGCAGAATTACTATGGATGGATATATTAATTTCTGACCTATTAAACGTAAACATTTGTAAGATTTTGAATACACTGATCTTTATATATCTTAAGTCATGTGTATCATCAGTATTACGTGCATTTATTGACGAGGGTTGCAATGTATAAAAATCTTCCTGTATGTAATGCTATATATATATATATATATATATATATCCGGGTTCGAATCCCGTCCAGGCATTTATTTTTCTTATCATACCATATATATATATATAATTTTATTTTTATTTTTCCTCCATTTATCTCTATCTTCCCAGTCACCTTCCTGCAATCCATTTTCCAGTAGTGGTCTTCTAATATTTTTATCCTTAAAGTTTTTTTTATCCCTTTTGCTTTACTCTCATTGGAAATCCAATCAAACACTTTTTTGGTTGATTTCTGCTCCAGCAATATTCTTACGTCATTATAAAACCATTCTAATTGTCAATAGAATTTTGGATATCAATTTATTGGATATTAACTGTATTTTGTTAGGTGAATTCAAACCAAAATTCGAACTCGTAAAGAATTATAGTTACCTAAAACAGGGATCTAAGTGATTCGAGATTTGGACTGCAAAAATAAGTCGTGACAGCATTTGGTAAAACAATTTAAGTTGGAATTCGAAATATTGTTTGAACCATGTTATTTTTCCCTTTACCATTGTTGAACATTACCCATCCGAATTGTCAATTGTCTCACTTAACCCTAGCAATAATGAAAACTTTAAACCGAAAATAGGACTTGCAAATTATATAATTATATGTGTAGAGTTCGGATTAACAACCTAATATATATTTTTACTTACATTATCCAAATTTTGTAATTGAGGAGGTTTCTGGAAGAAGGGCCAATAACACAATATGGCAAATTGAAATATTTGCAATTAAGGATTTATAGAATGTGTAACTCAATAAAAACTACAAGTAAGATATATTCAAGTCAACTTTTTAACAAATTTTGCATTTTGCAACGTTAAATATTATTTTGAAAATTTTAAGTACCGCAGCCCTAAAAATATAACAATAATAGGGTAAACTTGTGTATGGGTCCTTCTTTCCATAAAACGATAGTAAATGGGTTTTATGAGTTAGTATAATGCTGTAATATATTTAATTTAGGATGTAGTAATAATACAATCAGTATAATAATATAAAATACAATTATATTTGATTATTTGTTACTATCTTTTACATTTCATACTTCGCTTTCATCAAATATCCTATCCAACCAAATGCATATCCATATATTTGTACAAGCCACGAACATCATCTTCTATCACAGATTTTACTGCTGCCTGATTCACAGTTTAAAGTTCAATATATTTTAGCTGTTGGGTACTACAGTGGAGGAAATTGGTATAAAGGCACTAAATTTTAGTAGTAAAACAACCTGAAATATTTATGCAAATACCGTATGCGTATCATATATTAATATAATTATCTTGGACATAATTTCATACAGATCTCCACATTTTGTATTTATTACATACGTAAATATTAGGTAAAAACTAAGAAAACGCTGTCCTAGGGGTGGAAATCGGTATAAAGGCAGGTCAACTTCTGGCTCTTACAGAGACTGCAGTTTCATAGAGACGACGTGTCTCTGGACATCGTTCTACAGTTACAAGTCAGTACTACGTACAGTGCCGCGTGGAAAGCCTCTATCAAATGAAGAGAAATCAAGAGTTAGTGCCTTCAAGGAGATGGGCCTTTCCAATCGACAAATAACTACGAAATGGGAGCTTCAAGATGCCTCATTGATAATTTTGTCAAACTGGGCTAATAATATGGAAAAAAAACGGGAAGTATGGACGGACAAGAAAATTGTCTGGGCGCACTAAACGTCTCATTTTACGTAAAGCAGAAGGTTAGAGTATGTTTTCATCTCAAATCCAGGCTGATTTGAAGTTGCCAGTAACAGCCAGACGAGTAAGACAAATTATGTCAGAAGACAAGAACCTAAAATTCAAAAAAAGTCTTAGTAAACCAACTCAGAACAGTGCACATAAGACAGCTAGAATGACTTTTGCTGAAGAACACATGCCATGGACCTCAGAATGGAATAAAGTAATATTGAGTGACAAGAAGAAGTTTAATCTGGACGGGCATGATGGCTTTAAGTATTACTGGTATGACCTCCGTACTGAAGAGCAAGTTAGAATGAGTAGAAACTTCGGTGGTGGAGGTGTTATGATTTGGGCAGCATTCTGATTTAAAGAAACATCGAAACTGGCATGGATACGCACCAAGATGAATTCTGAGTCCTGCACTGAGGAGCTTCTGGAGTCCGAATTGATACGAATGTATGAGGAATTTGGCGAAGATCTAATTTTTCAGCAAGATAATGCTTCCATTCACGTGTCTGCCAAATCAAAGGAATGATTCAGGAAGAAAGAAATACCTCTTTTGACGTGGCCAGCCAGAAGTCCTGATTTAAACCTGATTGAGAACTTATGGAGGATCCTGGCAAGGCCTGTGTATCGCAATGGATGGCAGTTTGGGACAGTGACTGAGCAGAAAAAATGTTATTCGGGAAGAGTGGGCTTCAATCTCAGTGGAAGAAATAATCACCCTTATCAAGTCAATGCCAAAGAGAATCTTCCAAGTAATTAACAACAATGGAGGTTCAACTACATTTTAGAACTTAGTTGTAAACTTTGTGCTCAGTCTTTTTGGTTTAATCTGTGAAATACACAAAGTGCCTTTATACTAATTTCTACCCATATGTGAGAGTGGTTTCAGTTTTCATGTACTTTTTTGGACGGAAATGGATAATTAATTTTGACATTATTTGTGTGTGTGTGATTTATACTCAATCACCTCCTAAATTATGATAGAAAAATGCCAAAGAAAGAGTAAATAAAAACTCGTGTTCACACTTCTAACAAGTACCTTTATACCAATTTCCACCACTGTATATTTCTGTTTCCACAGACGAAATGTGGTAAATGTACTGAAGTAAGTATAGTACCATTAGTTGTATATTTGAATTGTGTGTATGACTAGATCTAAAATACACTCCCATTTGCAATGGGTTTAGGGAGACAATATTCGTTTAGACCACTTTTCCAATCCTTTATTCGTGACCTGTCTATGCAAACTCTACCATAGCTGCGAGATATGGTAACGCAGTTGTGATTGTCTCCACTTTCTTCAATTTTGTTTTTAATACTCCAAAGTTCCTGTCGCGTTGTCCGAAAGAATGTCCCCGGACAGGAAATAGGTGTGTAACTTCAACTTCATACACTCTGGCTAACCATGAACAAAATGAAGTCATAAATAAATTTATATTTAGCCCTCCGCAAGCATCAGAAAGCAAAATCACCTTTTTCACATTAGAGAATTCAGTAAGTTTCTTTTTTAAAGCATTATTTGGAAACGAGGCAACTGAATTTGAATCTTTTTTTGCCTCCGTTTCCATAAAACAGTACATAAACGAGAAACTGTCGTTGTGTGTGTGAACATTAAACGCATACATCCATAGAAGTCTTTTATAAAATTGGCTGGTTATATTCAACTTCGGAACTGGTAGATTTTGAGAATAGTCTAACTCAACGACAAGATAAGAAGGGTCTGTTATGCTCTTAAGGATAAAATCTCTCTTCATAGATAGGTACACCTCTCTGCCATCTCTGGTGCACTGCACACCCTACTTTACAAACATCTGTTGGATCTCTTCTCAATGTGTTTTGACATTGTGAGCAAAAATCACAAATGACTGTCTTTGGCTGCTTGAAGGCTTAGTCACAATGTTATTTAAAAGTAGTAAGCGTTTTACCAGTTTATTCACAAAAGTATTTGGAGAAGATTTAAAATAACGTCTTGGCATTTAAGTCGGGATTCTCAAAGTAATTTAAATTGTTTTACCGCCAGAATGACTCTTTTCACTTAGAATCATGCTTAAATGTTCCTTTAATTTAACCCAGACATTTGATTTCAATTTATGTGGACGTTTATCGTGACTGCCCCTTCTTTCTTCAAAGGTTTCATTATGCGATACCTTTTATTGTATGACCCTCAGTCTCTTTACTGACACTAGGAAAAGCTTACAGAGAACTGGATGGCAAATTTTAATCATAGATCCTGCAATAAATAACATATACTATCATATGTTGTTTTGTAAGGTCTTTGGTTTTTCGATTTTCTTTCTATTTGGTTTCTTACCTTGTAGTTCCATGGTGCGTGCTAAATAAGAATCTTGAAGTTCCTTATTTTGTCCATTTTAAAAATAATTAATATAATTCCTTTTGTTGGTTTTGTGTCACTTTTAGATGACACTTTTTCTGGCAACATTAGTTCACTGGCAAAAACTCCTTTTTCCTAACCCCAACTCTGGTAATGTTTACATATGTATCGCCATTTGACCTCTTCCTTTTAGCTTGTCTTCTTCAAACTAGTGTTGCAGTAAATCTTTTCCCCTTTACTTCCATTGGGTTCCATTTCACTTCGTTTTATTTAAAAACAAACTTACATAAACTAAAATCAATTGATCAAGTGCACAGGCTCCAGACAACTGCACATCGCCACAGTAAGTGCTGCCATTCACTCAAATGGCGAAAGTCTGAAGTTAAACTTGGAGGGAATATTCTATACAATATGGCGGATCACTTAAAATGATTTCTGAAAAAATGACCCATAGGTCTATAGGTCTATAATCCAGAAAGCTCCTTAATTACCTATTTTATAATATCGAATGAAAATAATTCTACTTTCATGTGCATATGTCTTTTTTTGGAGTAAATTCATGCAGAATAAATTGTTTAGAATTTTAAATTTAATACTTTCATATTTAGACTCTTATAGCCTACTGCATAATGTCTTATTTTCTGATTCAGTCTATGTATACATTTATATGACATGATTGTTGCTTTTGTTTTTTATTCCGTATTTACATGCTATTTATATTATATTTTGTCGGCCTCGGTGGTTTAGGAGGTTATGTCTCGTGGATCGTGAGTTAAAACCAGCCGGAGTTGATGGATTTTTATGAAAAAAATCCAAAAGACAAGCCCACTGGGTGGAACGTAAGCCACGGGTCACGAGTCTAAAGATTTTAGGGATCGTAAAAGAACTTCAAGCCTAAATTAGTGTCTTTAAGCCAAATTAAACCAGAATTCCCCATCCAAGTAATATCTTAGTTGCCTAATAGATGTCTCATTGAGGCGATGTGTTAACCTTATATCATTCCCTGACATCCGCAGGGAAATATGCGTAAGTAAGTTAAGTCGTTAGGGAGCACCCACAAGGAAAAAAGTCAATATAAAATTTCCCGGTCCACTTAATCAAACAGCTAACTTCTGCACAAACATTCCATATAGGTTCAAACAAACAAGTAAATTATGCATAAATATTTTCTAGTATATTATTCACCTGGTAAATTTCACATCAAATGGTTGGTATAAGTTTTGTCATATAATTAGTAGTTGTTCAGAATATAATGGAAATGGACAGCTAATAACAACTGAGGGAAATTTTGAGGAAGTGGCTGAATTCAAATACCTAGGAACAATAATCACAAATAGGAATGAGATGCACAAAGAAATTAAACATAGGCTCAATTCTGGAAATGCATGCTATTATGCATTGCAGAGACTTTTGATGTCCCAACTCCTTTCAAAAAACGTTAAGCTGAAAATATATAAAACTGTCATTCTACCAGTTATATTATATGCGTGCGAAACATGGACTCTTACTTTAAGGGAGGAAGGGAGATTACGAGTATTTGAGAATAAAGTTCTTAGAAAAATTCTTGGACCAAAGAGAGATGAACAGACAGGTTAATGGAGATACTACATAACAATGAACTACATGGTCTTTATAGGAAGCCAGATATAATAAGAACAGTTAAGTCTCGTAGACTGCGATGGGCAGGACATGTTGCGCGTATGGGAAATGAAAGACGTGCATGGAAACTTCTTGTAGGAAAGCCAGAGGGAAAACGCCCAGTTGGTAGACCAAGAATGAGGTGGGAGAACAATATTAACTATGATTTGAGGGAAGTAGATTATACAGGGAATGATTGGAAAGCATTAGCTCAGGATAGGGATGTGTGGAGAGCTTATGTCCGCGCGGACATGAACCTACGGGTTCGATAGTGCCAAGTAAGTAAGTAATTAGTAGTTGTAGCACAGTAACAGTCTTGTTTGATTGGTACACGTCTTGCATACACTTCGAGGCAATTTAAGACAGAGTACATTGTGAGACATATTTTGGAGAACTATAGAGGTATTCGGAAATGGCGCTGAGATTACATAAAACTTTACAAGAAGCTATAAAGCGTTATGTAGAGCAACTGCATATAAAAGCAGTAGTGAAATTTTCTTCCTATAAGTAGCAAAACGTTAATTAATGGGAATTCAAATTCTTTTATTACTCGTGATGCCAGAAAATGTAGAGAGACAAGTTTTAACCACACATGATTTATTGTGATTCAGCCAGTCCTAAATCTGGTAAAATTGGAAGGAAAATGTCTCTTTTAAAAATGTTGTGGAACTTGATTATGAGTAATAATATTGATATTTCTGTAGTTGCAAAATTTCTCTCTATTGTGATCTTACCCAATATCTTTTAATGTGGGAATAACATAAGCATATACGGAATTTGATCCCGATCGCACTCACATATCTACTGCTGCTTCTTTTACTGCTGCTGCTTCTGCTACTGCTGCTGCTGCTACTACTACTACTACTACTACTACTACTACTACTACTACTACTACTACTACTACTACTACTACTACTACTAGTACTACTCTATTAATGCTGCTGCGACCACTATTACCACTACGGCGATTGCTACTAAAACTTACTACTACCACCACAAAGAATACCACCACCACTACTATTACTGCTTCCTCCCTTCCTTAGTTCTTTCATTCCTTTCTTACTTCCTTAAGTCGTTTCCAATTCCTTGAGACTATTACAAAACTATTAGAGATTTCCAGCTATCTGTGTCCTCTCATATTTCAGTTGTTGTCTGTCTTCTAACTTCAATATATTTCCAATCTGATGTAGCCATCTGGTTCTGAGTCTGCCCTTGGTCTCTTCCCTCTTGTTTCATCGGGAGCATATATTTTGGTATTCTTTCTGCTGACACGAGCCAAAATGTCCATGTCTTTAATTTCCTTTGCGTTTAATTAATCTCTCATTACTGTGTTTCTAATTTTGTGCATTCTTGTTTTCCCAGAATTCTTCTTAACTTTATATTTCCTTAGATTGAATTTTGCTATCCTCTTACTATTACAATTACTAACACTGCTATTACTACATTATTATCCGTCTTTTATTAAGACTTTGATTTGAAGTCCTCAGCTTAAAGTCGTCACCAGCTTAGTGTAAAATATTAAAAGAAAAGGAAGATCAGTTTTGATAGGGCTATTCTTAGTGATTTTTCTTTTCATCGTGCATTTTTACCACATAAATACGTAAATCTATTAATATTTGATAGCGCATGGTAATTCGGACTCTGTGTATCATCTATTAAAGATGTTCTCTAGATTTAAAGCATGATATATCCGATGCTAGGTTTCATTTCGAAATCTTAAGACCAACCATTTTTTACATCTCACCATTGATATTGATTGTTAGTGTATTTATTCCTCTTTAAATAAAACTTCAGACACGTGGCTTAAAATGTGATTTTCTTTAAATTATTATTTTTAGTTTTATGTGATTCAATAGTCTAGTATAAACATCTACTTAAAAAAGGTATAATATTTTCCAGTTGAGTTTTTAAAGTTTGCGCTCATTTAAGTGTTATCGTTACATTTTAGATACTTTAATAATGTTTTGAAGCAGTTTTTCAGAATCTTCTCGATGAGAATTGTGAATTTAAGGAGCTATTGGAGAAATGGTAAACTGTTACGTAGAATTGAGAACGTGGACGGTAAAACGTTATTTTTCATTGCGATTTTATCTGGAAAATCTAACCAGAGATGGATATTAAAACACATATAAGACATACGAAAAAAGTGTTCTATTAACTTCTATGTCAATTGCGATCTCAATTTCAAGCAGCCCATCCAGAGCAAATCCCAAGTTAATAGAGTTTCAGGAGGTAATAGCTTCTCCTTATGTGTTATTTGTATGAATAGCAGCTTCTCAGATTTTCATCATCTGAATCTTTACTGCTTCTTATAATTGAGTTAAAATGGTTCAATTTTTACTTATACCATTTCTTAGTCCTATAAGAATTCATAATCGTTCCCATTCAATGTGTTGGAAAAATGTTCGTTCAGAAATCACCATCGAAAGAAAAATTGCAATTGGAGCAAAATACAGGTTTAGTTCAATTTTAGGTAACTCTGAAACGAACAAATTAAAAAATAACTTGTCTTTATTATTATTATTATTATTATTATTATTATTATTATTAATATTATTATTATTGTTATTATTATCTTTATCATTATTATTATTACTTACTTACTCACTCACTGGCACTATCGAACCCGAAGGTTCATGGCCGCGCGGACATAAGCTCTCCATACATCCCTATCCTGAGCTAATGCTTTCCAATCATTCCCTGTATAATCTACTTCCCTCAAATCATAGTTAATGTTGTTCCCCCACCTCATTCTTGGTCTACCAACTGGGCGTTTTCCCTCTGGCTTTCCTACAAGAAGTTTCCATGCACGTCTTTCACTCCCCATACGCGCAACATGTCCTGCCCATCGCAGTGTACGAGACTTAACTGTTCTTATTATATCTGGCTTCCTATAAAGACCATGTAGTTCATTGTTATGTAGTCTTCTCCATTCACCTGTCTGCTCATCTTTCTTTGGTCCAAAAATTTTCCTAAGAACTTTATTCTCAAATACTCGTAATCTCCTTTCCTCCCTTAAAGTAAGAGTCCATGTTTCGCACCCATATAATATAACTGGTAGAATAATAGTTTTATATATTTTCAGCTTAACGTTTTTTGAAAGGAGTTGGGACATCAAATGTCTCTGCAATGCATAATAGCATGCACTTCCAGAATTGAGCCTATGTTTAATTTCTTTTTGCATCTCATTCCTATTTGTGATTATTGTTCCTAGGTATTTGAATTGAGCCACTTCCTCAAAATTTCCCCAAAATTATTATTATCTTTATTATTATTATTATTATTATTATTATTATTATTATTATTATCTATATTATTATTATTAACTTTATTATTATTATCTTTATTATTATTATCTTTATTATTATTATTATTATTATTATTATTATCATTATTATTATTATTATTATTTAATTTTAATAAAAAATTCATCATGCATCATCTGAATAAACCAGGGTCCCCAATCTTTTTCGACTCGCGAACCCCTAATAAACTGAAAATGATAACAAATCTATTCTCAGTTTTTGACCCATCAGCAAGAGTTTATAGCCTTTCACTAAATTGAATTAGAACACTATTAGGATTAATAGTTATCCCCTCAACATTTTGAGAACGATCTGAGTTGTGTGAACCACTGCTTTTAAATATGTATACGTAGACATGAATAAAATTTAATTCCAAGGAAAAAAATAAAAACCTTAAACTAACTCAATCCTTAAATGTGAAAACCTAAAGTTATTCTAGTTACGGCTTAAAAGTTACATAACGTGTAGGCCTAGTTGTAGCGAAATGATTTGCATTGCTAATATTATTTCGTAATTGTAAACCAGCCATTCCAGGTAAATGGCCTATTAATTTGTTGTGGAAACAATGTGATAAATTCCTGATTTTACACATATATAACAAGTGACATTATAGGGTTAATTTAATTTTGAGATACTATTATTATTATTATTATTATTATTAATATTATTATTATTAATGGCAAGAGCAATAGCAATAACAACAGCACCAGCAGCGTTCTCTTCTCGTCGTCGGTGGCCGCGGAGATGGTGTTGTTGTTTTTGGTGGCGGCGACGTCGTCGTTGTCGTTGTTGTTGGCGCCGGCGGCAGCGGCGTTTATGTTGTTTTTCTGGTTGTTGGCGGGGGCGGCGTTATTGTTATTGTTATTATTGTTATTATTATTATTATTATTATTATTATTATTATTATTATTATTATTAATAGCAATAGCAATAACAATAGCAGCAGCAGCGTTCTGTTGTCGTCGTCGGTGGCCGCGGAGATGGTGTTGTTGTTTTGGTGGCGGCGTCGTCGTTGTCGTTGTTGTTGTTGGCGCCGGTGGCAGCGGCGTTTTTGTTGTTTTTCTGGTTGTTGGCGCCGGTGGCAGCGGCGTTTTTGTTCTTTTTCTGGTTGTTGGCGGGGGGCGGCGTTATTGTTATTGTTGTTGCCGGCGGCGGCGTTGTTGTTATTGTTGTTGCCGGCGGCGGCGTTGTTGTTATTGTTGTTGCCGGCGGCGGCGTTGTTGTTAATGTTGTTGCAGCCGGCGGCAGCGTTGTTGTTATTGATGTTGCAGCCGGCGGCAGCGTTGTTGTTATCGTTGATGCTGGCGGCGGCGTTGTTATTATTGTTGCCGGCGGCGCTGTTGTTCTTGTTGTTGCCGGCGGCGCCGTTGTTGTTATTGTTGCTGGCGGCGGTGGTATTGTTGTTACTGTTGTTGGCGGCAGCGTTGTTGTTTTTTGTTGGCGGCGGCGTTGTTGTTTTTTGTTGGCGGCGGCGTTGTTGTCTTTTGTTGGCGGCGGTGTCGTTATTGTTGTTTTTGGCTGGGCGCTGTCGTCGTAGATGTTGTTCTTGTTTTGGCTGCGGCGGCGTCGTTGTTGTTTTTGGCTGCTGCGGCGTCGTTGTTGTTGCCCGGCGGCGGCGTCGTTTTTGGTGTCGGCGGCGGCTTTGTTGTTGTTGGAGGCAGCGGCTTTACTGTTGTTGTTGTTGTTGGCGGCGGCGTTTCTGTTGTTGTTGGCGGCGGCGTTTTTGCTTTTGTTGGCGGCGGCGTCGTTGTTTTTTGGCTGTGGCGGCGGCTTCTCTGATGTTGTTGTTGGCGTCGGCGATGTTGTTGTTCTTGGCGGCGTTGTTGTTGTTGTTGTTGCTGCTGTTTGTGATCGACAGCGGCGTCGTTGTAGTTTGTTTTTGTTGTTGGTGACGGTGCCAGCGTTATTTCTGTTGATATTTGCGGCGGCGGATTTGTTGTTGTTGACGGCGGTGTTGTTGCTGTAGGCGGCGGGGCGGCGGCGGAGTTATTGATGTTGTTGGCTGCCGTGGTTTTGTTGTTGTTGGCGCCGACGTTTTTTGTCGGGGGTGGCGTTGTTGCTATTGGCGGTAGCGGCAACGGCGTTGTTGTTGTTGTTTTTGTTGGCGGCGGCTGCGTTGTTGTTGTTACTGTTGGCGGCGGCTGCGTTGTTGTTGTTACTGTTGACGGCGGCGGCCGCTGCGTTCTTGTTGTTGTTGATGGCGTCGGAAGCGTTGCTCTTGTTATTGTTGGCGGCGGCGAAGTTCATGTTGTTGTTGGCGGCGTTGTTGTTGTTGTTGTTGCCGGCGAGGCGGCGGCGGCTTTATTGCTGCTGTTGGTTGCCGCAGCGTTGTTATTGCTGTTGTTGTTTTTGTTATTGGCGTCGGTGCCAGCTTTTTTGTTGTTGTTGGCGGAGGCGGCGCCGGCGTTGTTGTTGTTGTTGTTGTTGTTGCTGTTGGCAGCGGAGTTATGTTATTGTTGTTGTTGGCAACGGAGTTGTTGTGTTATTGTTGTTGTTGGCAGCGGAGTTGTTGTGTTATTGTTGTTGTCGGCAGCGGAGTTGTTGTGTTATTGTTGTGTTATTGTTGTTGTTGGCAGCGGAGTTGTTGTGTTATTGTTGTTGTCGGCAGCGGAGTTGTTGTGTTATTGTTGTTGTTGGCAGCGGAGTTGTTGTGTTATTGTTGTTGTTGGCGGCGGCGCCGGCGTTGTTGTTGTTGGCGGTGGCGTCTATGGCCTTGTTGTTATTCTTGGAGGAGGCCGCGGCGATGGCTTAGTCGTTGTTCTTGGCGGCGGTGTTGTCCTTGTCCTTTTGGCCGAGGCGTTGTTGTTGTTGTGTTTGTTGACGGCGGCGGCAGCGTTGATGTTGTTGTTTTTGTTGACGGGGCGGCGGAGTTATTGTTGTTGTTGCCTGCGGCAGCGATGTTGTTGTTGTTGGCGGCGGCGTTGTGTTTGCTGTTGTTGTTGGCGGCGGTGGCTTTTTTGTTGTTCTTGTTGTTGGTTTTGGAGACGGTGGCGGCGGCGTTGCTGTTGTTGGCGGCACTAAAGCCGGCGCTGCTGTTGTTGGCGGCGTGGTTTTCTTGCTGTTGTTGGCGGGTGCGTTCTTGTTGTTGATGCCGGCGGCGTTGTTCTTGTTGTTTTTTGCGGCGGAAGTGTTGTTGCTGTGCTGTAGACGGCGGCAGTGGCGTCGTTGTATTTGTTAATATTGATGGCGGCGGCCACAGCGTTGTTTTGTTGCCGGCGGTGGCTACGGCGTTGTTTTTGTTGCCGGCGGTGGCTACGGCGTTGTTTTTGTTGCCGGCGGTGGCTACGATGTTGTTGTTTTGTTGGCTGCGGAGGCCCAGGCGTTGTTGTTGTTGGCGGCGCCGGCGTTTTTTTTGTTGGGGCGGCGGCGTCTTTTTGTTCCTGTTGTTGGCGGCAGCGTAATTGTTGTTGGCGTTGTTGTTGTAGGCGGCGTTGTTGTACTTCTAGTTTTTGGGGGCGGCGGCAGTTTCGAAGTTGTTGTTTCTGTTGTTTGCGACGGCGTTGTTGTTTTTGGCGGCGACGTTGTTGTTGTTGTTGTTAGCGGCGGCGGCGTTGTTGTTGTTGTTTTGGCAGCTGCGGCAGTGTTCTATTGTTGTTAGCGGTGGCGGCGTTGTTGTTGGCGGCGGAGGCGTTTTCGTTGTTCTTGTTGGCGTTGTTGTTGTTGGCGGCGGCGGCGTTGTTGTTGGCGGCGGCGTTGTTGTTGTTTTTGTTGGCGTTGTCGATGTTTTGTCGGCGGCGGCGCCAGCGGCGTTGTTGTTTTTGTTATTTGCGGCGGTAGCGTTGTTGTTGTTGGCGGTGGCGGCGTTCTTTTGTTTTTTGTTGGCGGCGTTCTTTTGTTTTTTGTTGGCGGCGTTCTTGTTGTTTTTTGGCGGCAGCGTTTTTGTTGCTGTTTTTGGCGGCGGCATTGTTGTTGTTTTTGTTGTTGGCGGCGTCGTTTTTTGTTGTTGGCGGCGTCGTTTTTTCTTGGCGGCGATATTGTTGGCTTCGGCGTTGTTGTTGGCTGTGGCGGCGTCGTTGTTGTATGCGGTGGCGGCGGCGCCGTCTTTGTTGTTGTTGGCGGCACGGCAGCGGCTGCTTTGTCATTGTTGTTGTTTTTGGTGGAGTTTTTGTTGTTTGCTGGTGGCGGCGGCGTTGTTGTTGTTATTGTTGGCGGCGTTCTTGTTGTCGTTTTTTTGGAGGCGGCGTTATGTTGTTTTGTTGATGTTGGCGGCGGCTTTGTTGTTGTTATTCTTGTTGGCGGAGACGGCGGCGGTGTTGTTGATTTTGTTTGCGGCGTCTGCAGCGCCAGCGTTGTTTTTGTTGTTGGCGGCGGTAACAGCGTTTTTGTTTTTATTGTTGGCGTTGTTGTTTTTGATGTATGTTCGCGGAGACGAAGTTGTTCTTAGCGGCGGGGCGGGGACGGAGTTGTTGCTGCTGTTGTCTTCTGTGGTGTTGTTTTGTTGTTAAAGGCGGCGGCGTTCTTGTTGTTGGTCGCGGCGGCGGCGGTGTTCTTGTTATTTTTGGCGACGGCCTTGTCGTTGTTGTTGCTTTTCTTGGCGGCGGTGGCGTTGTTGTTGTTGTTGGCGGCGACGATGTTGGCTTCGACGCTGTTGTTGTTGTTGTTGTCGGCGGCTGCGGCGGCGACGGCGTTGTTGTTGTTCTTGGCGGCGGCGTTGTTGTTGGCGGCTTCGTCGTTGTTGGCGGCTTCGTCGTTGTTTTTGTTGGCGTCGATAGCGTTGTTGTTGTTGGCGACATCGGCTGCCTTCTTGTTGTTGCTATTGTTGTTGGCGGCGGTGGCGGCGGCGTTGTTGTCGGCTTGGGCTGCGGCCGCGACGTTTTTGTTGGTGGCGTCGTCGTTGCTGTTGTTGGATGTTATGGGCGTCGGCAGCGGCGATGTCGGCGTTGTTATCGTTGCTGTAGGTGGCGGCGTTTTTGTTGCTGTCCGTGGCGGCGTTGTTGTTGCTGTCGGTGGCGGCGTTGTTGTTGCTGTCGGTGGCGGCGTTGTTGTTTTTAGGCGGTGGCAGCGTTATTGATTTTAGGCGGCGGCGTTGCTGTTGGTGTTGGCGACGGCGGAGTTGTTTTGTTGCTGGCGGCGGCGCTGTTCTTGGCGGCGGTGGATGCGGCGTTTTTGTTGTTGTTCTGGTTGTTGTCGGCGGGAGCGACATTGTTGTTGTTGTTCAGGTTGTTGGCGGCGGATGCGTCCCCTTGGGGTCCGTTTATCGAGCCCCAGCTGTGCTCACAACAGCAACAGGGCGCGTCCCCGGGCGGCGTATAGGGGAACGGTCGGTGGTTTGCTTGCACTTCTTCCTGGCTAGGTCCAGACCGGACCCGTGGGCCATTTGTGAGGTCGTCAGGACTCGAGCGACCTGATGCACTATATAGCTCATGCTGCGCCCACTTCAGCAGCCAATCGTGTCCCCTCGGTGGCGTAGTGGGGAAAAGGTCGATGGATCTGCTAGTCAGTCCTCCCTTCCAAGTCCAATGGACTCGCGGACCATAAGTGGGGTCAACAGGAGGAAGATGAGCGACCTGTTGTACTAAAGCTCACATATCCTGGCCCACAGCAGGAACAGCGGCCGCCGTGGCGAAGTGGTGGGAGACTGTGGAGATCAGAAGCTCCCTTCTCTTGGTTCAATGAACCCGACGTCCATCTTTGGGGGCACCATGGGCAATGAGCACCCTGGATGCCTACATTGCTCAGTGGGCTGGACTCACAGCAGCAGCATGACTAGGCCTAGTCTTGTGAACGGGCTGGTTGGGACAATACGAGGCGTAAGGCTTTGGGAATTACCACCAGGTCAGTAAGCTCAGAAGAGGAGAAGGCGCGGGTCTTTTGGGTGTGGAACTTAGTGCCAACTCCGTGACCGAGTGACCCAAGGACAATCTGTGAGGTCGTCAGGAGTTGAGTGACCAGACGTACTAATGCTCAGGCTGGACCCACTTCAGCAACAAAACATGTCCCCAGGTGGTGCACTGGGGGAATGGTCAGTGGATCTGCTAGACAATCCTCCTGACTAAGTCCAAGGGACTCGTGAACCATTAGTGGGGTCGGCAGGAGTTGAGCGCCTTGTCGTGCTATTTGTTCACCTGTTGGAGCTTGCGAGTTCCGTGCTGGTCCACAACCGCAACAGGACATGTCCCTGGGGGCAGACCAGGACACGGCTCGGACCAGTGCAGAGGGCAGCAACTGTGCTGGTTCCCGGCTAAGCCTACGGGCTCGTGGACAAACTGTGGCGTCACCAGGAGATGAGCACCTGGACGTACTAAAAGTCTCACACTGTGAGGCTTGAGGATTCAAGCCCTAGCCGGTCTCACAACGGCTGCAGGATGTGTCCCTGGAGGTAGAACAGGGGAACGGTCAGTGGATCTGTGACAGCAGTCCTCCCGGCTAGGCTCGAGGAGCCCGTGGACCTACTGTGGGGTCGTCAGGATTGAGCGACCTGACGTACTATGTAGCTCAGCAATTTCCCTGAAGTTGCGAACTCCAACACCTTCTCCCTGAGGTGTTGGTTTAAAGGCCGAGAACTTGAACGTGAACGCGAACATAGGATAGGGAGGACAAGAACTAGGACTTGGGAGTATGGTCATGACGACCGAGGTATCCCAAGGGGTGGATGGCTGGGCCTAGATGGTGCGGCATTGTTGTTGTTTGTTGGCGTCGGCGTTATTGTTGTTTTTGCGGCGTTGTTGTTGGTGGCGGCGGCGTCGTTGTAGTTGCTATTGTCGGTGGCGGAGTTGTTGTTGTTGTTGTTGGCGTTGTTGTTGGCGTTGTTTTTGTTGTTGCTGTGGTGGCGGCGTCTTTGATGTTGTCGTTGGCGGCGTCGTCATAGTTGTTGTCATTGTTGTTGTTGTTGGCAGCGGCCATGTTGTTGTTTTTGCCAGCGGCGACGTTGTTGTTGATCTTGGCGACAGCGGCTTTGTTGTTGTTGTTGTTTTGGCCGAGGCGGCGTCGTTGTTTTTGCTGTTGTTGTTCCGACGGCGGCGTCCTTTTAGTTGTTATTGTTGGCGTCGGCGGCCGCGGCGTTGTTGTTAATGGCGTCGCCGGCGTTGTTGTTGTTAGTAGCGTCGCCGGCGTTGTTGTTGTTAATAGCATCGCCGGCATTGTTGTTGTTTGCGGCGGCGGATTTTTTATTGTTGTTGTTGGCGGCGACGTTGTTTTTGTCGGCGGTGGCAGTGTCTTCTTTGTTGCTGTTGTTGCCTGCGGCGGCGTTGTTATTGTTGTTGTCGGCGGCGGCGGCGTCGACCGCGTTGTTGTTGCTGATGTTGTTGGCGATGGTGGCTTTGTTGTTGGCGCCTGCGCTGTGGTTCTTGTTGTTGGTGTTGGCGGCTGTAGCGTTGTTGTCGCCGTTGTTGGCGTCGCCGGCGGTGGTGTTGTTGTTTCTGGGGACGGCGGCGGCGCTGTTGTTGTTGGGACGGCGGCGCCGTTGTTTTTGTTGGCAGCGGCATCTTTTTGTTGCTGTTGTTGGCGGCGGCGTAGTTGTTGTTGTTGTTGTAGGCGGCGTTGTTTTTGTTTTTCTTGTTTTGGCGGCCGCCGTTGTGGCGTTGTTGTTGTTGTTGGCGACGGACGTTGTTGTTGGTGGCGGCGTTTTTGTTGTTACCTGCGATGGCGTTGATGCTCTTGTTGTTGGCGGCGGCAACGTTGTTTTTGTTGTTGTTTTTTGTTGTTGTTAGCGGCGGCGGCGTTGTTGTGGTTGGCAGCGGCGGCGTTGTTGTTGTTGGCAGCGGCGGCGTTGTTGTTGGTGGCGGTGGCGTTTTTATTGTTGTTGGCGGTGTTATTGTTGGCGGCGGAGGCGTTGTTGTTTTTGTTTCGGCGACGGCGTTGTTGTTTTTGTTGGGATGTCGGCGGCGTTGTTGTTGTTCTTGGCGGCGGTGGCGGCTTCGTCGCTTTTGTTGGCGGCGGTGTTGTTTTTTTTGGCAGCGGCGGCGTTGTTGTTGGTGTTGTTGGCGGCATCGGCGGCGGTGTTGGCGGCTGTGGCGGTGGCGTTGGCGGCGGCTTCGCTGTTGTTGGTTACGGCGTTGTTTAAGGAAAAGTTTAAAAATACATACAGAACGTTTGTTCAGTGGAGTCAAGAAAAATTAATTTTGCACAGAGAGAAATCTTAATAATTAAGAAATAATTCAATAAATTTATAACTTGTTGGTAGGGCATAGATGAAAAGATTATTAAAATGAATATAAATATATTTGAAAAAAATGTTGCAATTCTAGGAATGTATGGAATAAGTCAAGATTAATCACCTACGAATATTTGTACAATAGAGGTAGCAAATGACAGTTTAAAAAATGGAACGTCTTATGGGGAAAGAGGAGTGAAGCAAAATAAAGGTAACTGACCTAAGAACTAACGTTTCTGCATGATGTAAGAGTTTTAATTAAACAAATAATAATGCTTTGTTACTTATGAGTTTGTTCATATTTTACAATTTGGGGCATACTAGTGGTAGTTCTGTCATTACTTTTAGAAGTTTAAGGCTTTTGTGAAGTTACGCCACTGGACCATAATTTTTACCAAATTCTTAACTTCATTGCAACCTTTTCCCTTGTTCAATTTCTGTTATTGCAATGCGGCGGCATGTAATTTTTGGCCTTCCTTTTTTTCTAGGCAATGCCTGTGGATTCATTAATATGGGATGTAGGCACTTAAAAATCTTTTTATTAGTCCGTATACAATTTTGGTAAGCAGGGAAGAAATTTAATTATCACCTGTTTTGTCAAATTTTACGTGGAATGCACCGGTAATTGCAGGAGAATCTACCCGGAACGGTTTGAACTGCACACACATTTTGTCTGCATTTTAATGGAATCCCTCCATTCAGAAAACGTTACACACAAAACAAAAATATTAAACAAGTTATATGCATTAACAAATTCCTTAAGTATACATATATAGAGGCACCATTTAAAATTTCACAAAGTTCCATAGGTTGGAGGTTTTGCTCCCAAAACCCAATAAAATGAAATTAACACTTTTTTAAAGTTATCAATATCTAAATTTACGTGTTTTTTGGTTTAAATAAATTAATTTTTTAATGTAATTAGCCTATCTAAACTGGGAAGTTTTAAAATGAAATCTGTGAATATAAACATAGGCAAATCTATGTATAAATAATTAATAATAATAATGTAGTAATAATAATAGTTCAATAATAGTAGTAATAGTAATAATAATAATAATAATAATAGTAATAATAATAGTAATAATAATAGTAATAATAATAGTAATAATAATAGTAATAATAATAGTAATAATAATAGTAATAATAATAGTAATAGTAATAATAGTAATAGTAATAGTAATAGTAATAGTAATAGTAATAGTAATATAGTAATAGTAATAGTAATAATAGTAATAGTAATAATAGTAATAGTAATAATAGTAATAATAGTAATAGTAATAATAGTAATAGTAATAATAGTAATAGTAATAATAGTAATAGTAATAATAGTAATAATAGTAATAGTAATAATAGTAATAGTAATAATAGTAATAGTAATAATAGTAATAGTAATAATAGTAATAGTAATAATAGTAATAGTAATAATAGTAATAGTAATAATAGTAATAGTAATTATAGTAATAGTAATAATAATAATAATAATAATAATAATAGTAATAATCAAAGTAATAGTAGTAATGTAATCGTATTGTCGCTTTTATTGTTATGTCATTTTAATGTTTCCATATTTTTCTTTTATAAAAATATTTATAAAGCTTTGAAGCATTAAACATTACTTCTAATACAATACTATATTTTATCCAACAGTACAGATTATTCTTATTATACAAAATTATGTTTTAGGCATGTCTTCTTTTAATGTCAATAGGAAACAGAAATGAAATTCTGGCTTTCTCATGAATTTGATACATACGACGCCACTTACGCATAATGCTCTAACCATTATTCCAAAAATTGACCAAAGTGCTACTCTCTCCATCATGTGAGTGGGATAATTTAGCTCGCATTTCCAGTAATGACTGCGATGTTGTATATCACAGCAGCCCTCATGTGTTTAACTGCTATTACGCACCGTGTAGGGCCTACTATCCATTACAGCACCCCTTGTTGTTGTCGGTTTCCAATACAAATCCAGCGAAGCGATCTCGAGAAATGTCTGTGGTCATCTTCCTTTCTTCTTCCTGTTTACTGTTGGGGAACAAACTTCCAGATAAATCACTTCAGCTCAATGTATCCCAATGGAAGAGAAAGAAAAACTTTATTTCAACAAAAACTCGATAAAACTTCAGCTATAGGGAAGAGTAATCTTTGAATTTTTTTAAAATTCAAAATAACTCCACTAATTAATACAATACACATTTTTTAATTTTGTAAAGACGTAGTAGCTTGGCCATTCACTACAATCAGGAGTATAAATACATAATTCGTTCGTTCATTTCAACTCAGAGATTCATGGTCGCGCGGACATAAGCTCTCAGTACATCCCTATCCCGATATAATGTAATTTCTTGTATAATTTACCTTCTTCAAATTATACTTAATGTTAATATCCCACCTTATTCTTTGCCTACCTACTGGCCGCTTTTTCTCTGATTTTTCTACAAAATATTTTCGTGCTCCTCTTTCGTTCCCCATTCATGCCACATACCCTTTCCTTTGGGATCTGTAAGACTTGCTTTTCTTACATCTAGTTTCCTATGATGGTCATGGGAAGACCACTATTATATAGTTTACTGCATTCATCTGTATGTTCGTTTCTCATTGCTTAAACATTTTTCCTAGTTCTCAAATATATTTTAAGGTATGAAAAGATACTTCACATCAATATATTTTGAAGATAATTTTATTTCAGTAAAGATACCAAGTCCGCTATTATTAAATGTTGTATTCACAGAAAACGACGCCACTTTTTCAACCGAACTATCTATTTATCTTTTCAGTAATTTATACTGTTGGATTTATTTCTTTATTTCTTTTACCTGATTGAGTTAAAACCGTAAGATATTATCTTCAACTTCACCAGTGTTTAATTATACATACTGTATAATAATTTTGAATTATATACAACTTGTCCACCGCTGTGGTCTCGAGGTAGCGTACTACCTTCTCACGCAGCGGGCCCGGGTTCTATGCCCGGTCGGGACAGGCTCCTGGGTGAGGTTTTTTCGGGGTGTTTCCTCACCTGTAAGACAAATGTCAGGAAGCTTAGAGCCCAACGGTCCTCGAAAATCATCCGGCCATCATCATGATCATCATCGTCCTTATCATTATCATTATCACATCATTCTTCAACTGGTGTGGAAAGCAACGGGAAGCTACCACACCTATAATTCCCTAGTAAAGCTGTAAAGCATAGCATGAAAATGCTAATATTGCAGTGAAAGACCTGCCCTCGGGCAGAATTACTATGGACGGATATACAACTTGATTAATAATACATAATAGGCATAAGCCACACAATATACTGATAAGATGGAAATAACAAAAACACATTACAATTATAATAATAATAATGATAATAATGATAATAATGATAATAATAATGATAATAATGATAATAATGATAATAATAATGATAATAATGATAATAATAATGATAATAATAATAATATTAATGTATGGTATCGTATTTAAATAATTATTTTTTTTAATTTTAAAGTTTTATAAATATTCATTATAAATGAGATATTATGAATAAAATTTCCAAAATATCCTCCGTACCAGACTTAAAAATATCTATTTTTTTACATAAGTTCCATACCCTATCGATTTCACCTAAAAATAATTTACTTACAGAAACAAATTCCACTGTTTCCACCAAACTATCCCGCCTAGTCCGATATGGATGACCCTTCTGTTAACAGTGCTGCAAACCGACATAATCCGCACGTTCATTTAAACAGTTAAACTAAGTTAGTGTTTGTTATCATTTAAATTGGCAATGTATCCTGTAAAATACATCAGTTGGTTTAATTTATTTAATATTTTTAATAAAACGGAAGAAAAAGAACCAGTAGAAATTACTTAAATTTGTGTAGAATTACACAATATGCCTAATAATAACACTTACCATTTATTCCGTTTTCACTGTGGTCCGCCATATTTAAAAAAACTGACACAAGGAACTAGTATTTGCCAATCGAAGGTTTATATACATACATATAAAATACATAATTATGATATGAATAACTTATCTGAAGGAAGTAGTCTCTAAAATAAATGTGTTTGCGCGATAGTGCGCTTTGTCGTACTTACAGCAATAATGACCATGATTGGAAGTTCAATCTCCTACATTTCGGGGTTGCCAACCTAAATAACTATACCGTAATAAAATAACTATATTGTAAAAATATATATTACAAAACGCGTCTGGGGAAGTAAAACCACTGCCCTCTGTGTATACTATATACAATGTATATAAAAAAAGTATCCAACAGGTAGTGTTAATATACATTATACGTAACAAATCACTGCATTTTAAATTAACTCAACTTGATTTGAAACAATATAAAAAATAAATACGTACTTGTCGCCATTTTATCATTAATTGGTCTCGCAGCCTCCTGTAGTTTCAACTAATAAACATTGCCCACACTGTTAACGTTAGTCAATTGTTTATAATGAACGCAAATATTTCCAACAAAGATGTTATTATTTTACTATTATTATTTTGAAAACATCATCGCGCAAAAAATAATGTACAACGCACGTTTGTGAAGTGTTTACAGAAACTCGGAAATTAAAAACCTCGTTGTAGCTTGGTTTTTAAACATTTTTCTCGCTTCTATAAAAACCACTTCCCAACCTCGCATCGTGATATACTAACTTATTAAAGCATAAATATTTAAAAAAAACTACAAAATAATTTCGACAGATTTTGTTTAATTAATTTGGACAGATTTTAAAGTTACTATGCTGTTAAGTTATTTTAATCAGCTCTAACCAACTTTTCTTCTCCATCATAGCTTAACCTCTCACTTTTTAGATAATTTTACATGCTTCACATCACTCGGACTTTACAGTAGCTTGACATTTCGGGAGAGAGATTTTAAAGTTTGGAACATACACATATTCTTTGACTGCACAAGGACATGGAGGGCTCCCCGAACGAGTCATCGGCTCAATTCAGGAACTACTCCGAGACAACACATTCATATTGTACTAAACATTGCGAATATGACGATAATTATGATGGCCAGATGACGTTCGGGGTTCATTTGGGCCTTAGTTTTACCTGGTATTTCTCTTACAGGTGAGGAAATGTCCAGAAAATAGCATCATATAGGAAATGTATCTCGACCGGGAATCAAACACAATCCCGCTGCGTACAAGACACTCTATTCCTAGAACACAGCAGTGGACTATATTGCAATCAACTAGCCTAAACATTTAAATAAAATGTAGTCTCTGTGTTAAATTTGAATTCAGGCGACAACCCTAAAATAACATTACAGGACACCAATTTTCTTCCCAAAATTTGACAGTGTTTTGCATTGTTATTTTGTAGAAAACAGAGGAACGTGAACTTACGCCATTGTAATTTTAGCTCGTCTATTTAATCCGGGAACAGTAGTTCAGTTTCCACCATCTTCTCCAATGGGAACTCATTCCTCAGTCTTCATAATCTGAGTAAATGTTTCAGTCAATTATGTCAAATTGAATAGTTATTTTTCTCCTTTAATCTTACCTAGTCCCGCTCCGTAGCCGAATGGTTAATACAAAATGCCTTGGCGCAAAGTTACGAGACTTGCGCTGGTTTCTCAGGGAATTTCCACCGGTGGGACTGGCACCCACCCAGCATTGCAAGGAATTTAGATAGCTACAATAAGTAGCGGCTCCAGGATGAGAAATCCAACTATAACAGATGGGGAACCCGACATGCTGACCATATGTCGCCCCTACACTGGCTGTATGATCGTCTACCAGAGTGACTAACATATATGGAATGTGAGGTCAGCAGCCGGCTGGTAGGCCAAAGTCCTTCTAGGCTTGCCGCACCATGGAGTTTTTTTATCTTAACTTCATATTATTACTGTTATCTAAATTTATGTAAATCATATTGTCTATCTAACTGGATGGCATTATCTAACCCAGAAGTTCATGGCCGCGTGGACATAAGCTCTCCTTATAGCTCTGTCCTGAACGAAAATTTTCCAGCCACCCTCAATATAATTTACCTCCCTCAAATCATGGAAAATGATACTCTCCCACGTCATTCTATACATATTTACTTGTTTTTTAATCTTTTTTTTCTAATTATATTCATTATTCTTCATAAATATTTTTCAAATTTTGTGTTTCATGACATGGAATTAAGTTTGGAATAACATCCTGTGATACATTGTAATTTTATTTGTTAACCAATTTCTACTTTTTTTAAACTCTCGCAGATGATACTGGAAATTCCATTTATAAATAATAATTAAACTAATTTATTATTTTTATTATTATTATTACTATTATTATTATTATTACTATTATTATTATTACTATTATTATTATTACTATTATTATTACTATTATTACTATTATTATTATTATTACTATTATTATTATTATTATTATTATTATTATTATTATTATTATTACTATTATTATTATTACTATTATTATTATTACTATTATTATTATTACTATTATTATTATTACTATTATTATTATTACTATTATTATTATTACTATTATTATTATTACTATTATTACTATTATTATTATTACTATCGTGCATTTCCCTTGATGTGTGATAAAAGAATAGCTTTCTGTGAACAGTTGACATTGTTTAATGTCCCTAAGGGAGTTTCAACAAGAATCATACTTTCAGATTTTTGAGAATACGCGAGAGGCGAAGAGCGCATCCCTTAAGAATTTTTCTCGACTCTTCATAAGTTTGTAAAAGATCACGTCACCTCAAGTGGGACTTGACAAAACCGCCCAGGACTGGAGAAAGTTCATATTTTCTTAAGTTCCAGTCACTTTTTCATGCTATTCTTTCTCCTGAGAATTAAAACTTAAAACTGCATTAAAATTCTTCTCTCCTTGACCTAGACTGGAGTCATCATTGAGGCATACAAAAGTCTCAAATGTCGATTGAAACTTAAACAAAACGGAAGAAGTAAAAAATGAATAATTAAAACAAAGAAGAATGGAATAGTGAAACCTCTTACTGCTGTTTCTACTTCTTACTTCGACTTTCTTTTTCCCCATTACATTTCGCTATTGTTTCTTTCAAAACCTAGCCTGGAGTCGCCCTTTACAGAAATGCAGACGTCATCACAAAAGAGAAGAAACCGTATTTTTTTATTTTATTTCTCGCAACGCCAGCTCCACACTCATGTGAGTCCAGTTTCTTTCGCTCTCCTTACTTTGCTAGACCTATAGCATTTTTTTTTCAGAAGGCTTTACAGATTTCCTCAGTAAATATAATTTTCTGTACAGAAACTATAGTTGAATTCAAAATGTTAAATATCTTGATGATAAAACAATACACTTCAATTATTTAATAAAATTTATTTTTATACGTGGATTTATATATACTTCATGATTTTGATCGAGTTGGCTAAATCAATAGAATTTGAGACTCGTATTCGTAAAGTCCCAGGATCAAATACCAGCGCCTACAAATCTTACTAAAATTTCGTCTTTCATTTTCCTGTCAAAATAAATGCTTGGTATTCGTATTCATATTCGTAAAGTACCGGGATCAAATACGTGCGTCTACCATTCTGACTAAAATTTCGTTTTTGGTTTTTCTGTCAAAATAAATATTTGGTTAAAATGCATTACAAATAATCACCGTTTCATATTGTCATTAAAAAGTACACGCCTTTCGCTGTCGAATCGCCCCGTTGTAGGCAGCTGGCGATAACAACTGCTGATAGCCAGTTTCAGGCAAATCGAAAGCACGCCCCCGCTGTACGGCGGCCGTTGAGTTGTGTATCTACACGCGTTAATTAATCTTCCGAAATAGAGTTCATTATTTAAAAAAAAATTAATAATATGAAAACTCAAAATCAATGTAATTAATTGTTCCATTTTTATCTCCAATTTAGATAGAGAATCTTGAGGATATGAATATATGGAAAGCTCGGGATAAGATAGTGCCTGTGAATTATTAATTTGTAAGTTATATGGATCCCTCTATGCTTTGTTATTTAGTTTCTTGAACAACAGTATGGCTTCAATTTTAAAAGTTTGGTAGATCACCACGCAGAGGTAATTGAAATTTCAATTTTCTGTGCAAGCCTTCGGCGTCGGATGGATTTCTGTGGAGAATGTTCTAATATTTCTCCCACTTCATATAGTTTCTCCTCAGTAAGCACACGTTTATTTACCTTTTGCTTTCTATCAAGAATTAGGCCCCGTTTCTGTAAATATAGTGACACGTTTACACACAGTATGCCTATCTCTACGTGGGGCAGGCACAGCTGGATATTTAGTTAAAAATCGTCTTAAAACTTCCCTGTAAGTATTTGTTAACACATACCAATTATACATAAAAAATATGTTTTGCTATGTACAAACATGTCGAGGCATTATGTAAATTATAGCACAGCACTAATAATGGAAATCACATTTAATACCAACCACAATACTACTCTTAACGCTAATAGAGAAATTATATTTTTCTAAGAAATATTTCAAAGCACGACCACGCTGTAACAATACAGCTGTGAGACTGACTGAATGACTCCCGGCTCTTATAAAGGTGATTCAAGTCGGTCGTAGTGCCAAGAGTTCAGTTATAATCGACAGATATTGTCTGCTGCCGTGGGAAGGGGCCACACGATGGCGAAAGTACTGCAGATAGTCGCGATATAACGCTTAGGCGTTTGTTTATTTGTTTATAAATGAACGAAGTAAAAAAATAAATAAATGAAAAAACTGAAGGTATATTTTTTTGCGAGATTGCAGATTTGAATAAAAAAATTAAATTTATGAACGAAAGTTGAAAATGAATGCTAGGTAGTTTATGGACAATAAAGAGCAGAGATTACTGAAATAAAAATAACTCAGATTTCGTAAAATAACCTCACTACAGGCCTTAGGACGTTATTGAGGTGGTAGATTTTAGCATTCTAGACAATCGGTACTAGATGGCAGGCAGATTGTCAGTCCGTGTGACATTAACCTTTACTCCCAGAAATAGTCTGGTACTCACTTCTGTTAGAGGCTGAGTGTAACTCAAGGTTATGGCCATGTCAGAAGATTTAGGACCCTATCTGGACCCTATCGAGACTTGAATCCACGATCTTCCGGCTTGTTACGTACTGGCTTAACCAATTACGCTACGGCATTCCCCAAGCAATGTAAATGATAACTATTTTATTTGGAGTTGTGTGTAATGCAGGGAGCGTCCATGAACATACACGCATTCAAAATACCATAGAAATGGTTCCCCGTTGTATCCACAATATAACACTTGCTAAATATCACAAAAAAGAGCAACTAAAAACTAGCAATAGAGAATGGATATTTTCATGGGAAATGCATGACTACCAATCCTAAATGTTGGTATTATTGTTAGCTTTCTGCTCCTACCTCTGTAGTACGCTCCTACCTCCGTACATTTAATCTTAACCATAATAATATTTTGTAGAACGTTTGTTCGAAATATATAATTTTATATTATAGGCAATTTATGTACTATTTTACATAATAGGCGCTATGTACACTACTTTACTGTAGAATATGCAATTGTGCTACTACATGGGACAAGGTAACTCTGCCTTCCAGGTACCCAAACTCAGAAGTGGGTTATAATTTCGCTAATGCCAGGAATGGCATAAGATGCCGTGCAAATTATAATACAGGGAATCCACATTAAGCCCAAAACCTTTTTATAGCGTTGCAGCAGCTCTCACTTCTCCCGCTGTTGTGCTTTCACCGGCGGGGTACGTGATCCGTTACTACCGGCAAATGAAGACAGAAGCTACAAAATACAAATAACTCAACTAATTTAGATTATTATAAAAAATATACCTAAACATAGAGGCTTATTACTCATCATTTATTTGAGGTACTGTTGAAAATATCCCCCGTCCGCAGTAAGACATGCCTCACATCGTTTAAACAAATTATCAGCCACTTTCTGTAATTCCGCTTCGGTAATTGACTGCATTGCACGTGTTACTTCGACCTCAAGTTCTTTTAAGTTATGAGGATTATTTCGGTAAACGTTTCCCTTTAGGTATCCCCAAATATAATAATCACAGTAAGTTAGGTCATCTGATCTAGGGGGCCATAAACCTGTGCTAATTACCTTGTCATCGAAAAACTTCACTAAAGTTTCTACAGAATTGCGCTGTGGCACCATGCTGTTGAAAATATCGATAATCCTTTCTTCCTGTGTCAATTCATTAAGAAATGGACGCAATATTGTTGTCACATAAACAGCTGAGTTCACACGGTTTAAAAAAAATAAAGGCCCAATTATCCGCCGTGCGTTTACCGCTCACCAAACCTCTATTTTAATGGAATGCAAAGGCACTTTCTCTATAATATGCGGGTTCTCAGTACTCCACATTCGCACATTTTGGGAATTTACATGTCCCGAAAGAAAGACCCATGCCTCATCAGATATAAACATTAGCTGTAGATCCAATATTCCATTATACACACTTCCAAGAAACCATTTACAGAACCTTATTCTTGCGGCGAAACCTGCCTGTTTAAGTTCATGCACATACCTTTGTTTATAAAGTCGAAATTGTCGCTTTGTGGACTGACCCCTTGGATATGTTAGCTTTCCTGCGCCAAACGTTTTAGTGATTTTCTAGGACTTGCTTCTAATCGCACCCGAATATCCTCAAGTTTCTCTATTGTTAAAACGTGCCTTTCTCGCTTTTTCGGTATGTCACAAACTGAACCTGTAGTTTGTCACTTTTTCATCAACTTCAAAAGGCACGATTTTGTAGGAATCGTACAGTCAGGATATTTTTGAGAAAATCTTCGAACGCGCCTTCTATGATTATTTCTCAATAAGTAACATTCCTTCAAATAGCCTAGATGAGCTGTTCAAATTTATACTTCATTTTCGATTACTTTCTTAAGTAACACACGACAATAAGCGACATGCTTCTCACTACATCACACTGAAGCAACTAACCGCTGGGATGTTTTGTACAACTTGTCTCTCACGCTGCGATCGTACTGCTCACAGTACGCGGCGGCAGAATAATTCGAGGTTACCTCTTAAAATGGATTCCCTGTATAATATTGCCTTTCAATAGAACACTTTTTAATTATCAGTAAAATGAATCTTGCAATGTATCAGACACATAAAACAGACTATTTTACCCTTTTGAAGGAAAAATTATGTTTTTCATCTAGAACATAATCCCTGACAATTAGTGTTACATAGGCTCTAACAGTGTAAGGAACGAAATGTACAGTCGCGAGTTGCATGTTCTCAACAATGCAACGCTGAGGTGCTGAGAATCCAAACTATTGGTAAGTGTTTGAGCAAAATTTCCGCCTTATCTGCCATTAAAAAATCCATTTACTTTAGAAGATTCATGCTGTATGCATGGGACAATATTCGGAAGAATTGAGCAATAATTTATAAATTTTAGATACGCATCTGTTGCTGTGAACTTTTCAATTAAACCAATTAAGGCATAGAATAAGTAAATTATTGCAATCCATAAATCTGCAGATCGTTTGATTCAATTCCTCATAGCGTTGATAACTGCTTTGGTTTCGGATAATTAAAGATAAAGATTAATTTCCTAAATTGTTTTCTTTTTGTTCGCTAGTATGTTTTCAAGAACCTAGCTCTCATAATTTACTGTAGACCGCTTTCGGCAATGTTCATTCTTCCCTAACTCACATGGGAGAGAAAAAAAAAGTAGTAGAAAGAAAATGGGACACGCACGTTGTCCAATGAAATAATCCCAACATGCACGGGATGCCCAGTCCAATTTTTTCCGTGTCTTGATCATTACTTCCTCTGTTAAAACGTACAGACCTATTCTGACCTCAATATATGTAGTAATATAACAATAATTTTACAAAACTCGTTATTTTTTTATTAACAAGGTTTTTCACATAATTATATTATTACATTTCAAAAGCTTTTCTTTTTTATTCACTGCCGCAGAATTGTCATTTCTACATTTTATGGTGTTCTCTCCTGGCATCGGCAATTTGTAATCCACTTCTTAGGTTGGGGCGCCTAGAAGGCGGGGTTAGCTGCCCCGATGATACGATGATTGATGATTATGATAGTGATGCGCCATGAGAGGCCTTAATCCTACACTTAATCTAAGGCGAATGTGAATGATGATGATTATGATGGGCATATGATGTTCCGGGTCCGTTTGGGCCTTAAAGTTACCTGACATTTGTCTTACAGGTGAGAAAAAACCGAAAAACACCTCACTCACGAAACTATCCCCGACCGGGGATCGAGCCCGGGCGCCCTGCATGACAATGCAGCACTATTTAAAAAGTTGTAATATGTCTTATCCAAATATAGCAATGTGGTCATAATGGGTCATTCCATGAAAAATTCAGATTTTGTAATTGTTTTGTATTCCAATATATAAATGGCATAATAAAGAGTTAACTGGTCCAATATGAACTTCATACAATCAATGGTTTAACTGTAATGATGGTAGAAATATTGGGGCGGTTAAGATATTGTCTATTTTAAAAATAATATTAAATACCGTATGACATTTCTAGTCACATTTACATCACCTTTTTTTAAACTGATGAAAAAAAAATATATATATATATATATGAAGGTGTTTTTGAAAAATTGTGCAATGTGTGGAAAATAAACTATTAAAACATTTTGGACACGTGAAGAGGATGAATGAAAATAGGTTGTCATTTAGTAGTTTGGAGCTAGTCCCGAATGGGAAGAAAAGAAGAGGGAGGCCTATGAAGACTTGAATAGAGGGAATTATAAATGTGGTGAAGGACCGGGAGTCTGCAGAATGGTGACTGGAAGGATAGAGATGAATGGAGGAATAGAATCAAAACTTAACATTGGGCACAGGAAGATATTGTATACATTTTAAACCCGTTGGATAAAGGTGTTTTTGAGTTTTTGTGGATGTTTTTTTTTTTACTTCAAGTTTGTATTAAAACCTACAGCAAAATAAATATATGTTAAGATTTCGAAATCGAATAATTGTTATTGCGTTGCATTTGTTTATGGTGGGAAAAAGAATTTCTTAAGCTAATACAACACTTTTTATTAAAGCACCTATAACATCTTGGAAAATATTAAATAAGTAAACAACTAGAACTATTATCATAACTGTGGAAAATCGCCTACAGAGCACGGCCACGTCCTAATAACAAACCAACAAACGAAGACTTATCTCGTACTGACTGGCAGGACCGCTGGCGTGGCGGCATAGCTCATGACAAATCTTTCAACTACCTATGAGTTGAGTTGTTTTCATTTACTACTACATTTCTTAAGATTTCATAATAAAAGATTTATAACTTATTACAAACTCTCTATATTAATGCTGTATATTTTTACGTGAATTTAATTATTCACTTTTATGTAATGGTACATTTAAAATTATATTCTTAAATACTTTCAAATTCAGTTTTAACAGCTTCCAGAACAATAGTATCTTAATAACTTCTTACATAGGCTTTCTAACAATACCATAAGAACTTTGTTATTTTTACAACCTGAAAAACAATTAAAATATATATGCTCAAATAATATTTCAAGTGTCGATACCATTAAAGGATTAAAGGGTAGCTAATAGAAACACGTTTTTGTGCATGAGAGAGAGAGAGAGAGAGAGAGAGAGAGAGAGAGAGAGAGAGAGAGAGAGAGAGAGAGAGAGAGAGAGAGAGAGAGAGAGAGAGAAGTAGGTATAAAATTGTGACCGAATTTTGAGATGTTAATCTTTTGCGACATAATATTTTTCATTAAATTATCCTTATAACGCGTATACATTTTGTGTACCTAAAACAATTAGCATGGTAGGAGAAAAGAATTTGTTAATATTCTCTTATTTATAATACATATATTTAATTATTTAACCTCACCACAAACAAATTAGTGGCACAGATCTAACCCTATTAGCAAATTGTCCTTTACATTCCTCGTCATCACACTGTTTACAATTTATGGTTTGGAGTCTCGTCTCCAGAACATAAAAAATTCAGTCTTCTCTGAGACATAGTAAATAATTATGTACAACTATTTTGAATAGTTATTTAATAACCGAAAAAAATATATTGATTACAGTATTCTATTAGTAATTTTTATATTTATTTTAATCAAATAGTTCTAATATATTAAGAAATTTTACGATAAGCAAAAATAAATCGTTAACATACGGGTCTGAGAATTGACCTTTATCGATATCTGATAAACATAAAATTGAGACAATAGAAATGAGATTTCTCAGATCAGATCTAAGAGATCAAGAGAGAAGTCAAGATATCAGAGATGAATTACAAATATATATAATATAAACTAGAGAATACACAGAAATTAATGTAATTTATTTGAACATATACAAAGAATGCCAAATAATCGTTTATCAAAACAGCTGCTTCGTTATAAACCTCTAGGTCGAAGAAATGTAGGAAGACCAAAACATCGTTGGAAAGACGACCTGCACCTGCAGCATATAGTGCACCGGGGAGAGGAACGGGCCAACAGGTCGATACCTTGAAGATGATGATGATGCAAAAATAAATTAGCTGACAAGAAAACAAATCAACAAGTACTGGATAGAAAAGAATATAGGCCTAATTATTTTTCAAAATCAATAATTATATAAAAATATTCGTTTTTGGCCACATACGTATTCTGTCACAATTTCCTTCCAATATTTCTTTAGGCAAAAATGATGGGAAAATACTAAGCAAATATCAATAGAAATTATAAAATCAAAAAAAGGAAATGCTAGCAGGGGTGGAGAAGAATTATTTCACCGTCAAGGCAATGACTTTAGAAGAAGATGATGAAATATTTATAAGAAAAATATTTATAAATATTTATTAACAATGTTAATAATGATAATATATTTTTTTTAATTTTTCATATTATGTTTATCTACAATTATGTTATAATAACAATTAATTTACTGTAGCATGTTTTCTTTGGTTTAGTGGAATAGAATGTCACGTGACTTTAATACCACCAACTATATAAATATTTAAATAAATGCATAAATATTATTACTGGTGAGTTAATATGGTTAAACTGGCGTATAGTAGGACCATAAACACCAGTGCCATTGAAAATAATTTGGATTTTATTTTAAAATGCCAGCTTTGTGTCCCAGGTATAATATACCTTTAGACTCTTTAGACAAGTTTATTAGTTACCGTTTCATCTCAGTTGAAGCATGCGCATAAGACCAGTTTCATCCACTTGACTGTGGGTAGTCTATCGGTACAGGCATATACATTCAATTCCAATATAGTGTACTGTCAGTCTAAAAGATATTAAGATATTAGTTATCGTCGCCTTACTTCTAAGACCTCGTAAGTCTAATTTAACTATTTTTTTCAAGAGAGCATAAAACACTTTTTTTGACATTGCTTATTATTTTGTAATTATGTTAAGAAATAAGAACAAGAGCAAGAGAACTGGAGGACATGCAGTGAATGCAAATCTGTATAAAAATTATTTAAAATGTCTTATTTTGAATTTAAGCGTTCAAAATAGGACATTAAAACATAGTTACAAAATAATAAGCTTTTATGAAGATTTTGTTGAATTAGACTTACGCGGTATCAGAAATAAAGTGACATTATATTGCGGTGTTTAGTGGAAGATTTCTCCTATCTACAAGATCGTAGAATTATCCAATTCATATATCTTCTCTATGAACTAGTACACACATAATTTCCTTATCACACCGCTTCTTTGGATTCTGTGATACACATAAATTAGGCACACGATCCCTTCAGCACATTGTCTTCATCACACTACCGAATTTCTCAAAATCTTTTATAGAATATCTTGCTAGGACATGGAATTATCTTCCGCCTATATCAGAGACTAACAAACTGTAACTTCTTTTACAAACAAACTTTAATTTTCTTTACTAACTGAGAAAAACATCTCATTAATTGTATGTTCAACAATTAATAATTTGTTATTAATTTATTTAATAAAAATAATATTTTGATTTATCGATATTTCTATCTAATATCTTATTACTTTCTCTATATATTTTTTTTCTTGTATAGTAGATTGGAACTGTTTTTCCTGTATGTATATATTCTTTTATTAGGTTTCATTTTAATTATCTTTAACTTTATTGCATTATTGTATGTATATACCCCATACAACCCGCGTGGGTACACGGCTGTTGTCTTGCGAGAGTTTCTTAACCAAACTAATTTAGATATGCTTATTTACCCACATATGCCAAAGGGTGACGTGTGGTTAGCACATCCCATCAATGGGACATCTAATAGGCAACTATGGTATTACTGGATGGATGAAGGACGGATAAATGTTGCACAGAAGCCTTTTATTCAAAATTGAGGTTCTTTTATGAACCTGAAAATGTTCTGACTCGGGACCCACGGCTTAAATTCGCTTCCGGAGAATTCCTCTCTTGGATTTTTCTTCCTAAAAATCCATCAATCCCTGACAGGTTTGAACCCGCGACCCACGGGGCTAGAGACAAAGAACATAGAAGTTGTTTCATGAAGGTTGAGATATGACCTTGAAAGCGCGCTGGGCATAATTCATCCCCTTAGGTTGAGGTAGTTAACGGTACATGTGCTTCTATTCTTTTCCAAAATAGTGTACTGTCGCTGTCGGTCTGAAAGATATGTTACACTGTTGGTGGAGTGTTATGTTTAGTGATCAAATTGAAATGCCGCCGATATGCTAGGCAAAGGCAAAATATCGCACAGCCAATCTAGGGAACTGATATGGAATGTTCATACATTAATGAAACAAGAAGCGGAAGGAGGAGTAACGAAACATTTAAAGCAAGTGCAACTAAGAGTAAGTAAGGCGACTAAAATTTCTAGAAGTTCCTTAGGAAGAATAAGTAAACCTATCGAAGTATCGCCTACTGATGATGCAAACAATGAGGTGGGCCCATCTTCCTCAACCCCCCGTAAAATAAAGAATCGAAAGGAACCAGTTTCGAAATTAGAGAGTTTTGATCGAGATTTGGTAAGATGTATTATTTACAATTTCCATAAAACAGAAAATGAACGGGTGACATTAAAAGAGCTACAAAAAAACCGAAAAATGAAATGTGATATATGGGAAGTAAAACAGCGTTATGGAGAATAATTCGTAAAATAGGATTCCAATTGGTGAAAACTAAGGACAGTAGAAATATCCTAATGGAAAGCAGTGACTTTAGAGCAAAGAGAACTCGGCATCTAAGACAAATTGCAAAATACAGACAAGAAGGTAGGCCCATTATATGCACAGATGAAACATATATTCATGCCGCGCGCGCTATGACAAAAAATTGGATAGACAGTTTCCAGATGGATATTGCGCCCATTTCTAAGGGTCAAAGAGCAGTAATTGTACATGCGGGAGGACAATCGGGATATGTAAAAAATGTTCTCCTTGTTTTTAAGTCTGTGCTCAAAATTGGAGATTATCATGACGACATGATTTTTTTTCTAATTATTATAAATGGTTGACGGAAAAATGAATTCCAAATCTCTCAGAAAACTCAGAAGTCATTATGGAGAATGCGTCGTTTCATAACTTAGAGGAAGATCCGGCTCCAACCTCAAATTCTAATAAATCTACTATGCAGGAATGGTTGTCTGCCAAAGGAATATAATTTTCAACATCTGCTTTCAAGCCGGAATTATATGAATTGATCAAACTCAACAAGCCTCGGTTTAACAAGCTTAAAATTGATTCAGTTCTTGCAGATAATGGACATTGTGCACTGCGACTATCTCCTTATCATCCTGAACACAACCCCATCGAAAATATTTGGAGTGTTGTTAAAAGGTGGGTCGCTGAATAAAAATGCAACTTTTCAATTGGGCAATGCTATAAAGCCAGTTGAGAAGTGCAATAGTATCACGTTAGATGACTGGTTTTCACGGTGCCGAAAAGCTAGGGAGCGGGAGGAGGAGTATATGGCAACTGAGGTGTCGATAGATGTGCCTTAACAGAGAATGTAGTTATTAATTTAGGAAAAAGTGACTGTGAATATAGCGAAACAGATGTTAGTTCTAGTTGTAATTCTATTGATACAGAAGGACAAATATCGGGTGTGGAGCCTTTGTAGTATGCAGTGAAGAACATAGCAATGGAAATTTCTTTAAGTAAGTACGATAACATTTCCATCGACTCGTTCATTTTTATTACATTGACTAACCAACTCACTGGCTCTATCAAACCCGTAGGTTCATGGCAGCGCAAATATAAACTCTCTATACATCCCTTTCCTGAGATAATATTTTCCAATCTACCCCTGTACAATGTACTTTCATCGAATCATGGTTATTGTTATTCTCCCACATCATTCTTGGTCTACCATCTGGCCGTTTCTCCCTCGTTAATCTATAAGAAACTTCCATACACATATTTCATTCCCTATTCGTGCCACATGTCCTACCTATTTAAAAAAGTTATTTTCGCTTTTTTTATTTTTATTATATTAAGTTTGAAATTTACTATAGTCTACGCCTAATGAAGTTCTCGTATCCAATATAATTAATGTAAGTGCTGGGTATATTGTTTGATTTAAAAATAATAATATTAATATTAACATGAATATAGTGAAGTTCGGATAATGTGAACCGTTCTGTTTGAGTACACCCTGTTCATATCTTCTTTAATTGGTGCTGCCCTCGAACAGAAAATATTTTAACTTCTTCCCCCATCAACTTTGAAGGGTTCAAGGCCAGTTTTTTTCTATTCTTTGTGCGAATAAGGGTTTATTTGTTTAATTTAAGAAAATTACCATCCTAAAAGTTTTTCAACCTAAGAATCAAGTCTTAATTTCTGCTATTGAATATTACAAGTATTGGAAAACCTGTAGGTATATTATATTACGTAGATGCTATTTTAATATACTGACGGGTTTGGTTTGATATTATTTGACATGGTGGCTGTATAAAATAAATATAACAAAGGAATTTGGTTAATGTGGATCCTCGAATACGTATATTTTATCAATGAGTTTGCTATCTGTAAAAACAAACACGTAATTAATTTTATTTAATATCCTTTAAATGTTACTAAAACCAGTGACCGTCGTTTTGTGCAGTTGAATGATGTGTGAATGTTATAATTAAAAATAATTTTTCATAACATTAAATGAATATGAACGCTTTTCAATTATGATCAATCATAAATATTTTCAGATTAATCTGTACCTGTCTACATAAATTGATAGAGTAAATAAACTTAAAAATAGACTAAAAGCTACGCTGGACTCTGGGGTCTACTTTATCCGAATATGGAAGTTTAACTGGACCTTTCTTGTAATGTAAAAAGTTTATACATTATGAAGATATTTCCATATTTGAATAAAAAACAATGCTATTCCATAGTTAGAACACTAAAGATAATCACTGTAATTAAACAAAATTCAAATCCCTTAATTAAAAGAAGAAAAACAACAAATTCAAAACATGGTCCAAATTACCCGAAGTTCCGCTAATATTTGATAAATTATTTGATTCTCATTTTCTTCCAGTTTTAAGGAATTGCACGTGATAATAATTTTCTACTGAGGGTAATATTTTCATTACGACTAGTAACCAAGATTTTGCCCTACGGGACAAACCTGTTGACAGGAATCATTTCCCCCCAATCCCCAAGATTACCTGCGCGAACTTTGTAGGTCGGGTTTCAACTTAGATGAAACGAGTTCTAGAACCTAGCAGAGGTCTGTGAAGTTTTTTCAGATAAGGAAAATTCTTCTTTCGGAGAAGAAATTATCTTTTTGTTGAGTAAAAAATATGTTCTGAAAATTAAATAAATGTTTGATACGAAATTCTACACTTAAAATTGATATATTGCCATCAGTTGCCATAGTATTCTTAGCGAATGTATATTTTCTTTCTTTCTTTCTTTTTATCTTTCCTTTATATTATTTTTCTTTCTTTTTATTTTATTCTTCTTTGTTATTTGACTTTCCTCCTTCCTAGTTCTTTCACCTCGGGACTACTAACCAATATTCTGGGCATGTCGCTTGAAGGAAGGAGGGATGAAATTCGAAACCACACATACACTGCTCAAAACAATTAGAGGAACACTATGAAATATGCAAATATTTTTTCATTGGATAAAGGTACAAACATGAAATTAATAAAGTACATTATTTGTGGTAATTTATTTATTGTTCATGTCAGTAAAAAAATGAATAACGCTGACAATTAACTTTTCAAATAATTCCGCTATGTAAACAATTGAATCTTGTGCTTATTTTTCAAAGTTAAACACTCGTTATATAGAGTTAGTATCGTGTATGGCCCCCACGACATTCGATGACACTTTGGCATCTTCGTGGCATGCTCCCAATAAGATTCTGGATTTCCTCTTGCGGGATATTCTCCAATTCCTCCTTCAGAGCATCTCCAAGTTGCTGCAGATGTTTTGGAGCTTGATGTCGGTTCCTGACCTTCCTGTCTAGAAGATCCCACAAGTGTTCAATAGGGTTGAGGTCTGGGCTGACCGCTGGCCACTCCATTACCTCAATTTCATTCCTCCTCAGGAAATCCCTGGTGACAGCCGCAGAATGTGCCCTGGCATTATCCTGCATAAACAGAAATCCAGGGCCTACTTCAATGGCAGCAGGTACTACATGCTCTTCCAGAACGTGCTCGATATACCGGACAGCATTCAGTCGCTGGGGAACAAGTACAAGGTCCGTACGATTGTTGTACATAACTCCGGCCCATACCATTATGGAACCTCCTCCGAATCTATCAATTTCCTGTACAGCCTCTGCAGAAAATCTTTCTCCTGGCCGTCCCCACACCCTCATTCGACCATCACAACGTGTAAGACGATACCTGGATTCGTCCGAGAAGAGCACAGACTCCCACTGGTTCAGGTTCCAATCACCATGGTTTTCAGCATACATACGTCTTGCTGCCTTATGTCCATTTGTTAGGCGTGGTTTTTTAACGGGCCTTTTTGGACGAATATTCTCTTTCCTTAATCTGTTCCTTATGGGTTGGTCTGAAACCCGGATTTCAGAAGCCATATAAAAGTCATTCTGCAGGTCTTTTGCAGTTTTTGTACGCTGTAGAAGAGCAGAAAGAACAACGTATCTGTCATCCTTGGGGCTTGTTTTAAATTTACGGCCCTGGCCACGTCTTCTACAATACTGACCTGTCTCTCTGTGCCTGTTGCGTAACCTGGACACCACAGTAGGAGAAACCCCAAGCTCTCTAGCCACTTGTTGCAGAGATTGACCTTGTCATAAAAGATGTAGAACATGATACACTTCAAACTCATTTAAATGCCTCATTTTGTCAGAGACTTCAATAAACAAGGCAATAATCAACATTCGTCACTATAGCAACATCAGGAAGCTTACCAATTAGAAGTGGCCAGTGCCTTCCAAAATAAAAAAAATTCTCTATATTTGTTATTTGAGGTAATTTCTCTGTATTTAGACCATGGATCTTTAAAATTTGTATCCAATGATAAAACTAATAATTCAATTTACATATTGTCCAACTTTCAGCATCACAGCTTTAAAAAACAATTACTTATTCAATTTATTACAAGTGTTCCTCTAATTGTTTTGAGCAGTGTATTTCATGGGCACAGATTCGCGATCTTCTGTATTTCTGTGATTATCGGAAAATGCGCATGACGTCGCAAGACAAGTGAGACAACCAACAAGACTTAAAAATGAAGATTTAAAATTCCATAATCCGCTTAGAATCAAACCCGGGCTGACAAGTGGGAGTTAGGAAATCTACCGACCACATCTAGGGGACGGGCTCTTAGCAATTCTCTAGTTCAAACTCAATATTTTTATGAGAACTCTCTGCCAACTATCGTGTTTTGAGTGAACGTAATAGCACATAAGGAGGTCATTGGGGTAGTAAGAGTTTATCTCCCACATTTCTATAAAATCGGCACGATATTTCAGCCGTGTTTTCAGACTTACGTTGACGGCTTATTACTCCCAAAACAAGCCTCTTGGCACACATTATCGTTAGAGGCTGAGGATTCGACTGGAATATGTGCGTCTATAGACTGTGTTTTTAGAAAAATGTATACCTGTAATTCATAAAAGTTACCTTGAATTAATATTTCAAAGTTACATGCATTTATCCAACATGCACCATTTGGAAAGGGTATCTCGGTCCCGGTCGATTCGTGCTTACTGTGTCTCCCTTCGGTTCCGAGGTTCACAGATTCAAATCTGGTCGGTGTCCTTGGATTTGAAGGGCGTAAAATCTTCAGAATGGTTTTCTTCGAAAGGAAAGTAAATATGAGCCATGTGCCGTAGATCTACGACATGTAAAAGAACCTCAAGCCTGAAAAAGAGATATCTAATTAACATTTTTCGATCCTTTCATGCCAAGATTTCAATTGTGCCACTGATGACTTTAGATGTTAAAGAGCGACATTTAAAAAATAATTTCTACCTACCATGTAGGAATGTTGATTTTTTGCGAAATATGAACATAAACTTAAATCAATTAATTAGTTTTACTACTTTATATTTTAATATCATTAATTTTGTGGCAATGTATTTATTTTAGTATGAATAATATCGACTATAAAATCATATTACATTATTCTTCTTCTCTCGTACTTTAATCTGCCACCTTACCGTATATGTATGTCCATGCTGTCCGGGCCTTAAGATGGCACGACCTGTCGAGAGAGGGATTTTAAACTTTGGATCACACATATGCTTTTTTGGCCATACAAGAAGATGAAGGGCCTTTCCGAATAAGTGATCAGCAACCCAGGGGCCTCTTCCGAGAGACTACAATATAAGACGAAACATTCATTTAACTCAGACATTCATACTAAACATGGCGAATATAATAAAACTTATGAAGGCCAAATTATGTTAGGGGACCGTTTCGGGCTTAAATTTTCCTGATATTTGTCTTACAGGCTAGTAAAAATACTGAAAAAAATACCGGAAACTTGTCCCGATGCGAACGAGGAAGCGATACTACCACGAGATCACTGCGGTGGCAAATATTACATAAATTATATTATTAGTATTAATTAAAATTTGATTCTTTTTTCTCTAATCCCAGGAAATAATGTCATTCTATCGTAAAATAGTTGGTGGCATCGGAGAAATGTGTATATCCCTCTCCCAGTTTAAGTATTCCGAATTTAAATACAGGATACTTATTCAATATTATTCTGTAAATATTATTCAGATTTTTTAATATGGAACATAATTTTCACAATCTTGTTTTATATGTGTGCACGTGTAAATATATAAATTTAAAACAAGCCGAATGGAGATGACTACACGAGTGAGCTACATGATTTTTATAGGAAACCACATTTATTAACAGCTAAGTTCGTAGACCGCGATGGGCAGGAAATAATGCAAAATAATATACTTATAAAGATAAATAATACAAATCCTCCTCTTTTGTGTTCACGAATGGGGAATGAATAAGGGACACGGAAATTTATTGTAGAAAAACCAGAAGGAAAACGACCAGTTGGTAGAGCAAGAATGAGGTGGGAAAATAGCATTAACCATGATTTGAGGGAAGTAAATTGTTCAGGGAGTGATTGGAAAACATTAGCCTAGGATAAATATATGTGGAGAGCTTACGTCCGCGCGGCCATGAACCTACGGATTCGAAAGTGCCAATGAGTTAGTTGATTAAATTCAGTTATAATTAATAAAATAATGAGTCCGAACGCTGTGATATGTATTCAGTCTTGTTTTTTATTGGTTAATAAAATGTCTCTCATTTAGGGCCTACTGCATTTCATCTCGATTATTGTCACGTAAGAGACAATACATTATTGTACTTGCTAGCAGCAACGAAATGAAACGTTCAAGAGAGTTATGATCGAAGTGAACATGGTTTGTAACTTAGAACAATTGAAGCAACAGCTTGAGATCGTCTGGCGCCTCTGTTGTGCTAATAAACCGCAGAACGGAAACCAATAGGCGTGAGAAGGTGATAACAGAAAAACATAACCATGGAATACTTGCGGTTAATATACTAAAGTAGCCATGTCTTCGAGAAATAGAAACACATTATGAAAATGTATCTAAATAATTTCTTGTTAATAATTGTACTCAAATAGATATCAAATTTACCATGTGTTTGATTCTAAAACTAGGCCTATACTGAAATAAAATCAATAACTGATATTTTGATGATGTTGATCAGAGAACAAAGCAGCATCTCAGAGCTTAAATTATTTATTTGGTTTATGTATATCCATCCATCTATCCATAGTAATTCTGCCCGAAGGCAGGTCCTTCACTGCAGCTTTACTAGGGAATTGTAGGTGAGGTAGCTTCCAGTTGCTTTGTTGCTTTCCACACCGGTAAAGGATGATGATGATGATGATAAGGGTGATGATAATGATGGCCATATGATTTCGGGGACCGTTTGGGCCTTAAAGTTTTTCCTGACATTTGTCTCACAGGTGAGGAAAACCCCGATAAAAACCTCATCCAGAAAAACTGCCCCGACCGGGCATCGAACCCGGGCCCGCTGCGTCACAATATATATATTAAATTATAATATAAAGTTCACTTCCAAAGCATAGATCTCGGCGATGCTTTATAAGCTCATACTCTTGTATTTTCACTAACCCTTAAAAAGTTGGCAATTTATCCTGTAGGATACATCAATTAGTTTAATATATTTAATATTCTAAACAAAACGGAAGAAAACGAACAAGAAAAAATCACTTATAGGTGTGTCGAATTACACGATATACGCAGCTTAACAGTTATATAGATCTAGTTTTCACTGCGGTCCGTCATATTTAATTACTTGACACAAAACATTTTGTTTTGTCAATTTAAGAGCTAAAGACAGTTAGAAAATTTTGTTATTATTCGCATGAATTAATGAAGTGTTGTATTGTACCTTATTATACATACATATATATATATATATATATATCTTATTTGTTTCTTCTTCTAACTGTACTGCCATTTATGTGCCCTGGCTGCTGTTAAGACACTCTTCCACGCATCCCTGTCCAACGCCCTTCTCCTCCAACCCCGGACACCAAGCTTTTGTAGGTTCTCCTCTCAAATCTTTGTCTTTCTTTCCCCGCCAAAGATCGTTACCCAGAAAGGCACACGGCTAATGTCCTGAAGTTTTTTTAACAATAATTTTTTTTACAAGAATGGGGTTGTCATACCCGTGTTTCAACCCCCCCCCCCCAACCTGAATAACCAGGTGATTTCCTTTCAGAGTTTTCTTCCCACAGCCTTTAGAAAACCAATTATCATCCTGCAAGGCAGCTATCTATCCTATTCTGCGGGAGTGTTGAGTGCGGACTATTAGGGCGGCTAAACGTCCCTTTTCGGTCACCCGCGGGTTCCAAAAGCTTTCGCCTTTCAGCCCCGCCCAATTTTGAAAAATTGGGCCGAAATGTTAAATGTCAAGAGAGTGCATGACAGTTGCTAACCATGGCAGTATTAATTTATATGTTTGATGGTGTTTAATTCTGTATTTCAGAGCGGTGAACTGCTATGTTGTTTTGTAATTATGTAGATGTGAGCCCAAAGGAAACGAGTCGGCACGCGAGCTGCGGTGTTATGGTTTTAGTGTAATATTGTACGTATTATTGTAGGTGTAGCGTGGTGTTAATTATGTGTGTGAATACTTTATAGTAACAGTGTATGGATGTGTTATCAGTGATGTGATGAACTAGGATGGTATTGTCGACAAATCCCATAACCATGAACGGTCACCCATCCAATGGTCAGGGCGGTCACCCATCCCTCCATCAGCCAGGCTCAGTTCGTTTTCACCGAAGGTTCGGACCCTCGGCTGGCGCAGCAGCTCCCTAACTTTGAAGTAGTCCCATGTGCCTTCTTCGCCGTTGAGAGCGAGCTCTTCATCCGCCTATGAAGCCATTAGATATTCTCTTCTGGAGTGCTTCTTCGTCTTATCTCCCTACCTTTCTGACTCTATTTATCTCCCTGGAATCGCATGGGACCAATATTTTTTCCACATTATACAAAATTCCGCATTTTAAAAAACCAAAACTTATTAAAATTCTTAGATTAGATTAAAGAATATCGTGGATTAATTGTAGTTCCGCTGCCATAGAAAAGTGAAGTATAGTTTGTATGAGAGACTTCGGGTAACGCGCGAAAAAAAAACAGTCCCGTTTCGTCAGCGTTAAAAAATGTCTCTTAGGTGCGTATCCTGAAATTAAAGTATGCAGTTTCGGTTTCCACTCAGTAACTAACTACACTTTCGTCTTTTGAGTCTCCGCAGATTTCATTCCACGTTACATTGTGTCGTCTATTCAAACTGGTCATCCAATCCTAAGATGCCTTGATATCGTTATTCCCTATAGATTATGAACAGCTAGAGCTTCACTTTGGAGCATGAGATTTATGTTCAATCGCTTTCACTTTTCAATGACAATGATACATATTTTTAGCCATCTTTATTTGGTAAATTCAGAACGCTACCTGTGAAAATTTGGTCTCAGAACTGACACTAATTTCAGATTTTACAGTGCAATAATTATTTGTAAGACAGGTGCAATGAGACCGAAATGAAATTTCAGATACAGGTAGAATCTATATTTGACCCGGCTGCAGGAATCATTCCTTTAGATTTTTGGCATAACGGAAATTCATTGAAATGGAAACTAATTTAAATCTCTGTGTTTCCGCTTGTTAAACATTTTTTCATGAATTGTGTAAAAATATATTTCCGTTTCCGCGTTGCATAGATTCCGTTTTATGCAAAATAAATACACTTAAAAATTACTATTATTTCGCCGAGACCAATAAATTTGTTCACATTGGACCGATTTCCTTATTATTCACGTTCCGTATTAAACAAGTTTTACTGTATTCCATTATCATAACTGAGATTGATATCCTGAATATTTAAATATAAATTTAAGGTGACCATTTAACTCATGCCCCAAATGGGAGTCAATGACCAATCACGTTTGAATATATTTTGTTTTACAACAAATGACAGTCGTGTTTCATCTCTCTCTTTATCGATTTCTCTTGCTCCTGCTTTTGTGATAAAGAAAGCTCCTCCTTTTTCATATTCTGAAAAGGTCAGAGTGTTATTTTTCTCCAACAAATACATTGAATATAGCAAATAATGAACAGATTCCGTGATTTTATTGAATTGTTTACTAAAACAATAAAAATCATTATTACTGCCACAGATGTTCTTCATTCATGAACCGTCCCAAGTCTGGGAGTAAAAGCCGCCCATAATGTTGATTATAATATACAGTTTGATGTTTCCTCATTTCTCCACTAGGGTACATTCTTACAATATTGCGATCCTATTTGGCAATAAATAATATGATCGAGTTGCAGTGAATATACATAACCTCACATTTCTGATTTGTTTTCAAATATCGCCGTTTACATTAAATATATAAATATTTTAAAATACCGGTAACTATATTTAAATACTGACTTTTGAGTAAACAAAATAATTTTATTCATTAAATAGTCCTAACAAATGCCACTCTTGATTTCCAAATCCTCTAGATAAATCTACTCGTGACTTCGTGACTCGTGAATTTATCGATCATTTGGTAATCACTCGTGGCATTACTTACGATAATAAATATTATAAATAATTCCAGTACTACCTGTAAAATATTCAATTATATATCCAGATTTATAAATACGCCTTTGGTATAGTGAGTAAGTTTATAAAATATATTAGGTATCCGTAGACTAGAGATTCGTTCAGATGATTTTCTTGTTTTAAAATGTTTGTAATGAGTAAGTACGATGTTTTAAAATCAGTAACTAAATATTTTATTTAAAATTAACAAAACATAGTACTCAATACCCGGATAATAAGAAACGTACAAAATATATTAAAATAAAAAAAATAATAGGACTAATAAGTCCACCGCTGGGTCTCGAGGTAGCGTGCTGCCTTGTCACGCAGCTGGCCCGGGTTCGATTCCTGGTCGGGACAGGCTCCTGGGTGAGGTTTTCTCGGAATCTTTCCTCACCTGTAAGACAAATGTCAGGTCCCCGAAAATCAACCGGCCATCTTAATCATCCTTATCATCATCATCTTTCATCGGTGTGGAAAGCAACGGGAAGCTACCACACCTATAATTCCCTAGTAAAACTGCAAGCATAGCATGAAAATGCTATAATTGCAGTAAAAGACCTGTCCTCGGGCAGAATTACTATGGATGGATGGAGGACTAATAATATTAATATTGAAACTAATATTAACGCGGCTAATAATAAAACATACATTTTATAACTGTATTATGATTAATGAAAATAATAATAATAATAATAATAATAATAATAATAATAATAATAATAATAATAATAATAATAATAATAATAATAATAATAATAATTGTAAGCTCGAGTGGCACTAGTAAAAGATACCACCAACAGTCGGGCGCAATGCATTAGAAACGCACGCGGCCGGGAATGGCGTTTGCCGACCCTCAGGCAGAGGGAAATCGCCCAGTTGGTAGACCAAGAATGAGGTGGGTGAACAACATTAACTATGATTTGAGGTAAGTAGATCATACAGGGAATGATTGGAAAGCATTGGCTCAGGATAGGGATGTATGGATAGCTTATGTCCGCGCGGCCATGAACCTACGGGTTCGATAGTGCCAGTGAGTAAGTAAGTAATAATAATAATTTATATTTCCGGTTTTAACAATGTTCACACATTTTTCCGGCACCTATGATTTGTCTTTAATTCAGTTTTGTAATTTTCTTCCATTCGTCTCAATTATAACACAGTTCTTCCTCTATTTCCCAGTTCTTCAAAGATTCTAATCCCTTGAATCCACGTGAGATTTGGTCGTCTTTTCCTTCTCGTTCCTGATGGTGTCCAATCCATTATCTTTTTGTAATCTTTCATCTTCCATTCGCTTAATACGCCCGTACTCTTTTAGTTGCTTTTCTTGGATAAATTCTAAAATCCAGTTTTGCGCATTCATGTTCTCTTTCTTAACATCATTTCTAATTTTCTCTCTAATAATAATAATAATAATAATAATAATGATAATGATAATGATAATGATAATGATAATAATGATAATAATAATAATACGGATGATGATAATAATAATAATAATAATAGGGATGATAATGATAATAAAACGAATAATAAAAACACAAAGCATTGATAAATAATGCATCCATTCATAACTCAGTATTTTTTACATGTTACACGCCGCTGTACAGTGTGCTATTTTAACAATCTAGGGGGATTTAATTCAGAATTCCAAGGTTAATTAATAAAAGTGATATTTTGTAATTTACATTAAAACAAACCTGTTAGCTTGTATATGTGTTATTATTTTGTTCCTAGGCATGCGCAGGAACTCATAAATCAGGTCTAAACACAAAAGTCACGCGCAGATGCTTAATCTGTCTTATTGAGTAGGTTGGTTAGACGAGCTACTTTGTGTAGAGAATAAAGTCGGTTTACATGTTATTGTGATGTTTATGTTTAGTTTAGGGTTCTGCAAGTTACGTAAGATAGGTTTCATCTGTTTAGATTTACAAGAATGTTAATATGAAAGAAGACTTTTAACTGTGTTCCAATTTAAGTTTGTTATCCAGATATTTTAGACTAGAACGTTCTTATATGGATATATATATATATATATATATATATATATGGCCTTCTAATTGCATTATATTTATTTATTGACATCTCTTCGGTTGGAAACAGAAGAGAAAAATTGCGTTCATCTGCGTTTCTTTAGCTTATTCTTCTTTGTTTCATAATGGTCCGGAAATAATAAAAGGGAACGTTGTGATGCAGTGTATGAATTTGTGTTTAAACAAATTATGCATGTGACAGTCTCTGATGTCATTAAGAAGAATTTAAAGGCCTGCATGAGAAGTGTGTGTTATAAAATTGAAGTAAGATGGAACAAATGTTATCGTCATCGTGGCAGATTCCTGGAAAATTATTCAGACTGCCTACAAGAAAATATTAATTTTCCCGTGACCGATTGTCAATCTCTGCCTTCTACTTCTACAGATCAACCGCCTTCTAGTTCTGGTAGGCCATCAAAATCATTTGAAGAATCTTGTGAAAAGACGAAATAGCGGAAGCTTAGAGAATTCGTTCCGTCAACAAGCCTAGAAGAAATATCTACTGCTGCTGAAATGAAGTTGCGTGATAAGGGAAAGAAAAATACTCTGCTACAATAGTCAAAGAATTATCCCTTGCATCATCTCCACGAGGCACCAGAATGAAAAAGAGTCGACGGCTGTTTTTAGATAAACCGAAAAGTCTAGCAGCTGATCGAGCCCGAGCGATGATGATACATGCCAATCTTTCAACTCATCAATATATAAATTGAGAATAGGAAGAAATACATTCAGAACAGTTTCTAGAATGAGGCGGGCCTACTGGTGGATATGACGACACAAGCAGGGAATACGAATAATGGTAACACTGCTCATCGGTATTCCAGAAACACCAAATATCAGGTGTCAATTTTGAGCTATTCGCCGTTTTCATGTTATATAAGAGAGACTGATGTGTAGGTTTTCCATAAGTGCTGATGCTTTGGAAAGTAAGCTGATGAAACTAGACTTTTGCATTTGAAAGAATACCGTTGGTTTTATGTGCCAAGCAGTGTGCAAAAAAGTTTATGCAACGGCAAGCTTGTTATAGCCTTTTGTATTCTTTCGATTGGTCTACTTTCGCAAGAAGCACAAGAAGCAAAAAACAAAGAGAGTAGAAGATTTCGAGAACATTTCACACGAAAAACTTCGAGGGTCGACACAAACACCGATATTTCCACAGACTTTTGATACAGTGGAGCATATTGGTATAAAGCCACTAACTTTTAGTAGTAAAACAACCTGAAACATTTATGCAAATACCGTATGTGTGTCATAGATTACATATAATTATCTTGGACATAATTTCATACACGTCTCCTCATTTTGTATTTATGATATATGTAAATAATACGAAAAATCTAAGAAAATACTGTCCTAAGGATGGAAATCGGTATAAAGGCAGGTCAACTTCTGGCTCTTACAGAGACATAAATGTAAACAAAACTCTGCAATTACATGGAGACGACGTGTCTGTGAGCTTCGTTTATCAGTTACAAGTCAGACGTATGTACAATGCCACGTGGAAAGCCTCTATCAAATGAAGAGAAACCAAGAGTTGGTGCCTTCAAGGAGAGGGCTTTTCCAATAGACAAATACGTACAAAATTGGGGCTTCCAGATGTGTCATTGATAATTTTGTCAAACTGGGCTCACAATATGGAAAAAAACGGGAAATATGAACGGACAAGAAGATTGTCTGAGCGCACAAAAGTCTCATTTTACGTAAAGCAAAAGGTAAGAGTATGTTTTCTTCTCAAATCCAGGCTGATTTGAAGTTGCCAGTAACAGCCAGACGAGTAAGACAAATTCTGTCAGAAGACAAGAACCTAAAATTAAAAAAAAAACACCTCTGAACGATGCACATAAGAAAGTTAGAATGACTTTTGCTGAAGAACACACGTCCTGGACCTCAGAAAGGAATAAAGTAACGTTCAGTGATGAGAAGAAGTTTAATCTGGACGGGCCTGGTGGCCTTCAGTATTACTGGAACGATCTCCGTACTGAAGAGCAAGTTAAAATAAGTAGAAACGTCGGTGGTGGAGGCGTTATGATTTGGGCAGCATTCTGCTTTAAAGGAAGATAAAAAATAGCATGGATACGCATCAAGATGAATTCTGAGTCCTACACTGAGGAGCTTCTGGAGTCCTAATTGATACGAATGTATGAGGAATTTGGCGAAGATCTAATTTGTCAGCATGATAATGCTTCCATTCACATGTCTGCCAAATCAAAGGAGTGGTTCAGGAAGAAAGAAATGCCACTTTTGACGAGGCAGTTAGAAGTCCTGATTTAAACCCAATTGAGAACTTATAGGGGATCCTGGCAAGGAGTGTGTATCGCGATGGACGGCAGTTTGGGACAGTACTGAGCAGAAAAATGTTATTCGGGAAGAGTGGGCTTCAATCTCAGTGGAAGAAATAAACACCCTCATCATGTCAATGCCAAAGAGAATCTTCCAAGTATTTAACAACAATGGAGGTTCAACAAAATTTTAGAACTTTGTTGTAAACTTTGCGCTCAGTCTTTTTAGTTTAATCTGTGAAATACACAAAGTGCCACCCAAATGTGAGAGTGATTTCAGTTTTCATGCACTTTGTTGGACGGAAATGGATAATTAATTTTGACATTATTTGTTTGTGTTTTATACTCAATCACCTCCTGAGTTAATATATAAAAATGCCAAATAAAGAGTAAATAAACTTGTGTTAACACTTTTAACAAGTGCCTTTATACCAATTTCCTCCACTGTATCTTCAGATCCTTTCTTGGTCAACTTGAAGCATAACCTTAAAAGAAAACACGGCAGAATTACATAGGAAGTTTCTCATCGCACTCAGCACCTACTTTAGATACAGGGGCAATAGATTCCGAAAAATTTAATGTGACTCAGAGTATGCAGATTAAATTTTTTGTAAAACATTACTATCTGTCTTTTTTCTTCATATGTGCAAAGTAATGACAATAAAAAAATCATAACATATTTTTCTGTAAGAAATGGTAAAGCAATTGTGTTTTTTTGTTTTAATTTATAGAATAATGACAATATAGAAATCATAATATACTTTCTAACAAATAGAATACCTATTTTTAAAATAATGAAATTAAAAAATACTTAATAAATTTATATGTTCTTAGAAATATAGAATCATCCTTTTTTATATATTTGTAAAATTATATAAAATGATGGATTTTGTAAAAAAAACAACATTTAAGAATTTTAATTTGAAAAAATAATGATAAATAATTCATAATAATTTGTGTATGAAATAAAATATCATTTGTTCTTTATAATGTGTTAAATGTTTATATTAAAAATATATAATATAAAAAATAGAATATGCGCATGTGATTTTTCATTTGTAAAATAGCGATAAATTAAAAATATTTATTTTTGTAAGAAATGCAATATATTTGTATTTTATAATATTTAAATCAGTGACATATTATTCAAAATATTAAATCGAATGTCTTGGTAAGAAATAGAAAATCGTTTGTGTTCATTAATTTTGTAAAATATTGGGAATAAAATAGTACGTAAAAATTATTTTTATGGAAAATATTAGTAGGAATAATTTAAATTGCTAAACTTGCTAAGGGCGTTATTCAAATAATGTTACAAGTGGCATAGAAAACAATAATGACTGAAAAATAGTAAAATTATCGAGCCAAGAATTAAATCCCCCTAGAATCGTTAAATATGACACTGTGTGCCTGTCAGATGCAGGATTTTAAACTATGGATCTTATACATACCTTTTTGACCACGTCTTCCCCGAAGGAGTGATCAGCTCAATGTTAGGACTCCTCCGAGACAAAATATTAGGACTAAAAGCACAACTCCTACACACATTAATTCTAAATTAATAATGATAAATATAGTTTCCTAACATTTCGCGACCGTAGAAGCCGAGGTTCTATCTGACAAAATGTGTTAGTCATGTTTTACACTATAGGGTTCTATTAAATAATAATTAATAATAATGATGATGAAGATGAAGATGATGAAAATGAAAATGATGAAGATGAAGAAGATAATAATGATGATGATGATGATGATGAAGATGACGAAGAAGAAGATGATGATGAAGATGGTGATGATGAAAATGGTGATGATGGTGACGATGATAATGACGACGATGACGATTACGACGACGTTGACGATAATATCGCAGGCAGAGTTACGGCCACAAGAACTTCTCTTTCACTCAACCGTGAATAATAAAATCATACAGTAACTATACGAGTATATTTATTACAATTTTAAAAAATAAACACGTAAATGTGATAGTGTGAAAGTACGGAATATAATGAATGCGACAGAATCCTATCTGCAGATCTTATAATTATTTTCCGTTAACAAGATAAGGATATATTTGCGAGTTTGTACTATATAGAACCTTGTATAGTTCCTATTGTATTCCTGCCAAGCAGGTACTTCCTCATCATGTTTCTTCCTTGCTACCGGTCGTGTCATTAGTGTACGAGATATTTGGTTCCGACCCTTTTGGGATCTTGACCCTTTCTTTAGGTGCTTGTATGTGTGAGAGTTTTGTAAATTTGTGTTACTAACAAAGTTGTCCTCTCTTAGCTTTTCCCTGTTATTTAGATATGTTATCTAGAGTGACGAGAAGGAATATATTTTTCTGGGGTGACGAGAAAAAAGTTTAAGCTTCTTGGTTATAAAATCCTTGTGTGTAAGTGTAGTATTAAAATGTGGTGTTATTTGGTGTTCTATGTTGTAGTGTAGCTTGTATTTATGTATTGCCTATGGCTTGTATTAGTCTGTTATTATGTAATTAATGTGTTTCTTGTTGTTTACGTGCTGTATATCTAATATAATTTTTATATATGAAATCGCTGTTATATCATGTAATAGTGGAATTTGAGTCTGTCTGTCAGCACGTAAAATTATTCTTAAGAATTTCTTTTGAACTATTTTAAGAATTTGATACTATGCAATGCAATACGATGGTAGCGGGCTAATAGGAACATGCATTTCAACTAATCACATCCTTATAACCACATTTTACAGTTAACAGCATTCGATATATTTATTATTCATTGTGAGTGAAGTGATTATACTATCTATTGCCTATCTAAAATGGCGTAGCCCAATGTTGAGTTATTTGTTAGGAGTTACTATACCAAGTTAATTTAGTTACCTTATATGTCCATAGATGTCATGCATGGCACGCGGTCAACATACCGAAACTGTGCTGAAAATTAGTTCAGTATACAAGTCAGACTTTGGTACTTCAACAAAACTTCTCAACTATAAATTTATTTCCTTCACAAAAGTGTGTTCCATAATGCAGGGTGTACATAAAAGAATATAGCGATTTTAATGGTGTTGAATTGTACTTTAACTAATTATGATAAAAACAAAACTCATGTCAAATGAAAGAGTAACATCTCCAGTTTACATTATACGTTCATATGTGTTCAATATGATCCCCGCTTGTTACATGACACACATCCAACCTGTACGCTAATTCTTCCCATACATTTATAAGCTTGTCAGAAACGGCTTCTAGAATTCTGTCTCTCAACTCAGGCAGATAACAGGCAATGAAGGCACGTAGACTCTGCCCTTTACAAAACCCCCAAAACAATCGCATGGGGTGAGATCTGGTTATATAGGAGGCCACTGGAGATAAGCCCTGTCATCTGGACCATGACGACCAATCCAGCGGTCAGTCACATCATCATTCAGCCAATCTCGTACAAGGTTATGCCAATGTGCAGGGCGCCATCTTGTTGCCAAATTGAGTTTGCTTCATCCTGCAGTTGAGGAAAGAGCCATTCTTGGAACATGTCCAGGTAGGCCTACGTTATTCCAGTTATTTTAGCTTCAACGAAAAAGAACGATCCTTAAACCTTTCGTCGCAAAAGAACACAAATCACGTTAAGTTTTGGGATGTCTGTTTCGGATTGTACGACTTGACAAGGATTTTCAGATCCCGAGATTCTGACCTTGTGTGTGTTAGCCTTTCCATCTAGATGAATTGTTGATTCATCACTGAACACAGCATAATCAAGAAAGTCATAATTTTCCTGCTGCTGCAACTTTTCAAGCGCAAAGTTGGAGCACACAGCCTGTAACAATTGTAAGCGGTAGGGACACATGTGTAAGCGTTTTCGTAAGACCTTCCACACTGTCATTACTGGCATTCCAAGTACACAACTGGCCTTCCTGACTGACTTCTTAGGACTTCGTAAGAAACAATCCCAAACCCGCCAAAAATTCTCCTCAGACACTCTTGGTCGTCCCACACTTATGCCTTTACACATACAATTGGATGTTGCGAACTGATTATACCATCGACGGATGTTTTTGGCAACTGCCTACGACATGTACGTTGAACTGTCACAACTGATTTAAAACTTCCAAACTGCAAAACACAAAACGTTTTCTGTTGAGGAGTTGCCATCTTTGTTATTATTGTTGCCATAGAAACAAAATAAATGAAAGCTATCAGCTCACTCACACAACTAAAACTATCTTATTTTCTGTTTCATTTCAGTCTACAACTTTATACGCCTCATCTGAGTGATAATATCATTACTTGAAAGTACTATATTCTTTCATGCACATACTGCATTTACTCAAATACTGCAATCAACGTCATGTTGAATGTACGTTCAACCTCTCTCCTGATTCTCAGCCACAGGTTGTTAATCTGAAGATGTTGGAGAAGTTAGTGTGCCGAAGATCAAGGAAAGTGCAGAATGCCAAATCCACTTTTCCTGGTATATCGTCAATCTTAGAAATAAAACCAAACAACATTACCAAGCAAACGTCTCAGGTTATGAAAGAAAAGAAAAAATAAATAAAAGTCAAGTTACAGTTGATACTTCTTCAAGACAGAGTATATTAAAATGCAGCTTTACGTGTTTTGCCTATTATTGTGGAGGCAGTAAGTTACAGCCAATTCGAGAACTTAAAATAATTCTAAATCAACGTGATATTTTTACTAACATATTATTTTCCATGTAATAAATATAAGTAGATAAAATATTCGAGTAGGGTGTGTGTAGGCAAATATTGTTCACATACTTTCCAAATTCACAATGGGTTAAAGCGATGACATGAACTATTTCTTCTACTATTCACTTTTGTACTAGATCATGCTATCTATCAAATTTTTAGAGCACGAAGAAGTCTCAAAGAAATTAATAAGCTGCTGGTTTAAGATGATTAGACGATAGCGAGAATTTACTAAGAACCAACATGCATACTTCATTAAGCAACACTAAGAAATTGGGGTTGAAAGTAAACATCAATAAAACGAAATATATGGTCACATATAAAAATGAATTATATAATGAAAATGGGCTCTTACTGACAAATAATCAAATTTTGAAGAGGTGGCTGAAATAAAATACCTATAAACACAAATTGTGAACAGGAATGAAGTCCAGAAAGAAATTAAACATAGGCTCAATTCTTATGCATTACAGGGACTCTTGTCGCCCCAACATTCCTCAAAAAGCATTAAACTGAAAATATATAAAACTGTTATTCTCCCAAATATATTATATGGATGTGTATCATGGGCTCTTATTTGAAGGGAAGAGAAAATATTACGATTATTTGGGAATACATTTCTAAGGATAATTTTTGGACCAAATAGAAATGAACAGACAGGCGAATGGATAAGACTATATAACGTGAATTGTATGATCTTTATGGGACACCATATATAATATGAACAGTTAAGCCTCGTAAACTGTATTGGCCAGGGCATGTAGCAAGAATGGGAATTGCAAGAGGACATTGAAACTTCTTGTAGGAAAACCAGAGGGAATGCGCCCAATTGCTAGGTCAATAATGAGGTGGAATAATATTAACCACGTTTTAAGAGAAGTAGATTGTACAGGGGATGATAGTGTCAGTGAGTTGGTTGAAATATCCGTCATTTTCGTTATCTGTTTAATTATAGCATACATGTGAAGCTTTGGCATTTTAACTTGGATATTAAATATAGCATTATCATATTATTACATGTCTGCAAACGTCCATTGTATTGGATAGCGAATAAGTCACTGTAATTATGTTCTTATGTTCAACAAGACTAGTTTCTAAGAGCACAAATAACTTTGTCAACTACTAAATTCGCGTTATCTTAACAAATTTCTAACTACAATTTTAAATTTTCAGTTTAAGACATAATTCAAATTATATAGATGATATGCCATTATACTTTTTTGTGTATATGTTATCTCAGGTAATTCAGAAAATGTGTACGGGTTTCGTTAAAATCGAAAAAAAGTTATGACGGTTTGAAATTTAAAACCCAGTTTTCTCAGTATACGAGTAATATATATGAAAGGTATAACTTTGTCATTCTAAGGTCACCATTCGCTTTCAGGTGAGGGAAAATCGCGAAAAAAACCCTGGAGACTCGTTCCGACCGGGGATCGAATCCTGAACCGTTATGTACGAGGCAGCGACACTACCCCAAGACCACATTGGTGGTTATAACATGTTAAAATATTAAAATTAGTACCTGATGTATCAGTCGTCATCAACTAAATTAAATTACTGTTTAAAAACTTCAAGGAGTTAAATTATGAAAGCCTTTCAGAATCATGTTCCATCTTCTGCATTTCATTTAGTACTAGTAAACAGAGTGTTAAAACTACCATTAAATAAATGAAACTACAATAAATAATTAAATTATATAAAATTTCTATCACAAAAATGAATACAAAGAAGAAATGTTTGACAAAATGGTCAGAAAACAAAAAAAGAAGAAACAATTTAATAAATATAATAAACTAGAAAAAGAAGATAATTTAAATACAATATTGGATGACATTCATTTATACAGGAAATTAAACGATTACATTAGTTAATTCAACCAAGAAACATGGCAAACACATAAAAATCGCCTTTTAAACTAATAATAAACTTAACATCGCATAAAACAAAATTAAATGCAGTAGATGGCCTTCATAATTTTATCTACTTGACGAAGTTATTAAACAGACATTTAATCGAGTTGAGGGCGACTGATATATCAGGTACTTATTTTAATATTTTAACATTTTATTACATAAACGCAATAGTGCTTTATAATGAATGTTAGAAGTATTGACATAGATGGTTGTAAATAAATAAGAAGTAATAATAATGAGAACGGTAGGCTATGAATGTATGAAGTATAATATTTTGTTTCACGTTTCAAAATATACTTGTAAGATTAAAGTTGCTACTGGTTTCACACATGCGCAGAAATTATTTCCCATAAAAGTAAAATTAATAGTTCATTCATAAAACTTTTTAAAAGACGACTTTTTAAATTTAAATTTCAAAGTATTAAACAGGTACAATTTACAATGTAAAGTAAGAATCTACATGTATTAGGGACTTTTTTCAGACGGAAGGTAGAGATAATTTGATTAACAGAAAAGGAGGTGATTATAGGTTAGTCGTGAGTCGTTTGATTGCAGACTGCCAAGTGAAATGAGGCATGGACTGCAAATTACAGGTTCCTTGTGTAACGTTGAATATGCCAGAAACACCACTCTACCGAGGGAATATTGAGTTTCACGTCAGCATTTTGCGTCTTGATGGTGATTAATGGCTTTTATCTCTTTGAAATCATCATGCTCCAAATATCGCTGAATGTAGGCTAGTTGTTACTCGTTATGTTTTCAATACGACTGTCTCGAAATGCCAACCACATCGTTACTAACTACATTTAAGTTATTGAATCCTGTAAATTCGCGTTAAAATTGTTCTGGAAAAAAGTGATGAATTTAGAAGATTGATTGCTATTCTAAAATATTCTTAAACAGATTTCCTCTTTCAATCGTTCCTGACATTATCACGAATCAACAAAGAATATTAATATGATTACACATTATAAATTATTTGTAAATTTCAGTTTTAATTAAACATGAAATAAACCAAAAGAGATTACTGAAAAGTATAGCTGACTGGAAACTTCTAGGTAAAAGAAGAAGTGAAGATATTAGAAATGAGCTAAATAGTTTTAAACTTTTAGATAAAATAAAACAGTCAATAATAATAAAATTCATATCAAATTCCGTTGATGTGAATAGTCACAAGAAAACAATTGAACATTAAAATGTACCTGTTGGCAGGTGTCATCCTCAACTTTGTTAAAATGATGTATATAAAATATTAACTGGTAGCCTTTCGGAAGTTAACTTTCATCATCAGCAGGATGAGTATGTGCCACTAGTAGTTAAGGCGCTGTAGACGTTGCAGGTCCTGTTGCTTCTCTAGTAGTTCCTACTGGAGACGCATCAAGACCTGCAACGTCTACAGCATCTTAACTACTAGTAGTAGCGCATACTCATCCTGCTGATGATAGAAGTTAACTTTCGGAAGGTCTGCAGTTAATATTTTATATACATCATTTTAACAAAGTTGAGGAGACGGCACCTGGCAACAGGTACATTGTAATTTTTAATTTTTATTTTATAAAAAATGAAACAATCTAAAACAAAAAATGGGAAGAACGTGTCCAAAGAATGAAAGATGAACGCATACCAAAAATTATTCTTAATTACAAACATAAAGGAGAAAGGAATGTTGGTAGACCGAAAAAGAGATGGATTCAACTTTTTTGACTGGGAATCTATGAAACCGGGACACGCCACGTGAATGTTGGTGATGTCGAACCAAAAGTATTCTAATTACAATGACGTTGATGAAATTGTTTACTAGGCTGTAATATCCTGTGCATTGGAGTTATTTATTTATTTATTTTTATTTTTGCTATATTAACATCTGTTGACCATACTTTTCCTTATTTTTTAAACTTAATTATTCTCAATATTTTTATTTATCTTGATGAGATTAAGTACATCTAGCTTTTCTTTATCTGAAAACATATAACATCAAAATGAAGAAATCACAATAGGGCCAATCCATAAGAATGACCCAGAAAAAAAGTAATGGTTGCTTGATTTTGTGAAGGTACGTGTTCTGATATCTTAGGTGTTAGGGATTACTGCAGTTTTAATTCTTGGTGTTGAGGCTTTTCTATGGTAGCTGTATATTTTATGAGACGTGAATGTTTGTGCTTATATAGAGGGTTTGTAGAAACTTTCACCTATCAGTACCAGAAAAAAAAAATTAAGAACGAATAGACAACAGTTTTGATTCTTATGAATTTTAGCCCAATTGTAATTTTAAAATGTTTTTTTTTTTTGCTAAATAGCGTTTTTATCATTTCTTTACAAGTTTCTTGCAAAAAGGAAAAGAAACAAACATTTATTTTAGAAATACATAGAGACGAAATGAATAGACATCTTTTTTTTTCTTTTGAAAAAAAAATGGAAAATAGTTGTATAATCATATTTTTCTAAGAGGTAGAGACTATATGAGAAACGTCAAATTTCAACATGGAACTCTGTTCCTTTTTTGTTTAAAAGTTCTTTGGAATGCGAAAATTTGTTAAGTCTTATTTAAAACTAAATATTGTTATGGACAGTTCTTTAAAAATCTGAAATGTATACTTTATAAAGTACTAAATGGTAAGACAAGCGCAGTTAACATTTTGAATGTAAGATTTTATTATTTAAGGTAAATAGCATTGAAATTCTTTTTAAAATCTGTAATATGCGGCACGTAAAATAGTACTTTTATACTATTTATCTTCATTGAAAAAGTGCGTAGAATCGATAGTCATTATATAGGATCATTCCGAGGTATTTAAAAATGAAAATAATATGTGGTGTTTAGAGAACTCCTTAATAGTGTAATTTGTCTCTTCTTCTTCTTCTTCTTCTTCTTCACTTCACGGGCTAGGCAAATTGCCTGTTCCGCCTCACAGTTGTTCTGTCCATCTTTTCACTGGCCTTCCTACATTCCTTGAACCCCTTGTCTTGTAGTTGAATGCTGGTCTTGCTAATCTTGATACATTCATTCTTTCCACGTGTTAAACCATTTCTCTCTATATTCTCTGATTTTCTCATCCAATGGATATATATTTAACTCTGTTCTTATATCTTCATTCCTTATCCGATCCAATCTTGTGCAGCCTTTTGTTCTTCTAAGGAAGTTAATTTCTGCGCTTTGTATTCTACTTTGCAGTTTTTTGGTCATTACCCACCTTTCGCTCCCATAAAGTAATGCAGGAACTGCCAATGTTTTATAAAACTTCAATCTAGTATCTCTTCTTGTTTTATTGTTTAATGTTTTATGTATATTTAATACACAAGTGATCTTCTTGGTGATATAATATTAAAATATATATGTAGTCAATATGCCCATTTCACCAATTAATGTTTTAAAATGGTCAACAAGTTTCTACAGCCAAGCTGTCATTCTCAAGACCAGATATATATGTAGTCAATATGCCCATTTCACCAATTAATGTTTTAAAATGGTCAACAAGTTTCTACAGCCAAGCTGTCATTCTCAAGACCAGATATTGACAGTCAATATCTGGTCTTGAGAATGACAGCTTGGCTGTAGAAACTTGTTGACCATTTTAAAACATTAATTGGTGAAATGGGCATATTGACTACATATATATTTTAGTTTTATGTATAGTTCCTCATATCATTTGAAATTTCGACAGTTTCATATGTATGTCTCTTTCAGTTTTTGTGTTTATAGTAAAATTACAACCCAAATAATTAAAATTTGTTACTTGTTCCAGGGGTTTGTTGTCTATTACGTTTTTTGATCTTATATAATCGTTTCCCCAAAATGTCATTATTCTTGTTTTTGCTTTCGATATTTTGAAATTATATTCTTGGCATAACTGATTTAACTGATGTAAAGAGTACTGCACATTATTTTCATTGTCTTCAATAATAACCACATCGTCAGCATACATTAAAATGTTTAATATTTTAAAACGGTCCATTCTTATACTTATATTAACAATACTTTTCCAATTTTGGATGATGTCATTAATATATAGATTAAAAAGAGTAGGTGATAAACTACAAACTTTTCTTATAACTCTATTTATTAAAATAGTTTCGGTCTTTGATGTGCCTATATTTATTATAATTTGAGACTTTACATACAAACTTTTTATCACATAAATTAATTTTGCGGGGTAGCCATGCATTTCCATTATTTTCCATAACTTATCTCTATCAACACGATCAAATGCCTTCTCAAAATCAATAAAAGCAACATGCGTCTGTAGGTTATGTTCTCTTCTTTTTTTTTAAATATTTGCTGTAATATGAATAAATTATCTGTTGTTGTACACCCCGTTCTAAAGCCAATTTGTTCTTCTTCAAGTATTGCTTCTGCGATTATTTTTAAGTCTTTTATTTATAACCCTTGCATAATTTTATAAATTGAATTGAGTAGGCTAATTCCTCTATAGTTCTTACATTCTCTTCTCTCTCCTTTCTTAAATAACGATATGACTTCAGCTATATTCCAACATTCATTAAACAAATGCAATATTCTCCAATGTAGAAATGTTCCACCATATTTTAGATGCTCCATATTTATCTGATCAGGACCAGCTGCTTTTCTGTCTTTGGTTTCTCTTAAGGATTCTTGAAGTTCATCAAATGTAATCATATCAGTTTGAATTTCTCCTGTTTCATTATCTGGATACGATTCTTGCTTTTCTTCGTCTTCTTCTTTTTCTTCTTTACACCATAAATTTTTATAGTGTTCTATTCATCTTTCTTTGTTTCTAACATCTATCTTTGCAGTATCCTTTTCTGATTTATTTAAAAGTTTTATAACTTTGTATGCAACATTTTGTCTGTCATGAATATCATTTTCTATTTCACTTATAATATTTCAAGAATGTTGATGAGCTGTCCTAATAATTTGTTTTGCTATATACCTTTTTTTCCACATATTGGTGTCTTGATTCTTCTGTTTTTTTGTTGAAGTCACTGTTTATATGAATTTTGTTTCTCTATTTCTTCATTCCAAATTCTTACTCCTTTTCTGCTTCTAGATTTTTTTTTTCCCTATTGCTTCCTGGGCTGCCTTTTCAATGCACATTTTAATATTATTCCATTCATCATCTAATATATCGCTAGTTGCTGTGTGCATGAGGTATTGTTGTAGTCTTTCTTGATATAATTTCCTTATGATTTCCTCTTGCAAAAGGTATACTTTGTATACTTCTTCATTTGTTGATTTATTCTTGATTTTACTTTTTTTCCACCTTGACCATAACTTAAATTTGCCCATAACCAAAAAATGGTCGGAATCAATATCGCAGCCTCTATATACCTGTACATCTTGGAGTTGTCTTAATTTATCATTAATTAGAATATAGTCTATTATTGTTCTGAGTCCTCCTGCGCTCCATGTGTATTTATTTATATCTCGTTTTTTGAAAAACGTGTTAGTAATTTTAAGATGGTAATTGCTTGAAAATTGTCTAAGCTGTACTCCATTTTCATTTAAGTTTTGTTCTCCAAAATTTCCCACTATTCCTGGTATTGGAATATTACCTACTCTTGCATTGAAGTCGCCACATATTACAACATGATCATTTTTATTAACGGTTTCACGTGTTTTTTTGAAGAACTTCATAGAAATGTTTAGTTTCATCTTTCTTATTCTCAACTGGGGCATAAACACCTAGAATTGTTAAATTTCCTCTATAAATTTTCATCCTTAATGTTGCAATTCTTTCATTTACAAATGTATAATATTCAATCTTAGATTTCCATTTATTATGTACTAATATTGCAACTCCGCTTCGTGCTCTTACATTTCCAGGTACACCACTGTAAATCATTGTATACTTACTTACTTACTTACTCACTGGCACTATCGAACCCGTAGGTTCATGGCCGCGCGGACATAAGCTCTCCATACATCCCTATCCTGAGCCAATACTTTCCAATCATTCCCTGTATATTCTACTTCCCTCAAATCATAGTTAATGTTGTTCTCCCACCTCATTCTTGGTCTACCAACTGGGCGTTTTCCTTCTGGCTTTCCTACAAGAAGTTTCCATGCACGTCTTTAATTCCCCATACGTGCAACATGTCCTGCCCATCGCAGTCTATGAGACTTAATTGTTCTTATTATATCTGGCTTCCTATAAAGACCATGTAGTTCATTGTTATGTAGTCTTCTCCATTCACCTGTCTGTTCATCTCTCTTTGGTCCAAACATTTTCCTAAGAACTTTATTCTCAAATACTCGTAATCTCCTTTCCTCCCTTAAAGTAAGAGTCCATGTTTCGCACCCATATAATATAACTGGTAGAATAATAATTTTATATATTTTCAGCTTAACGTTTTTTGAAAGGAGTTGGGACATCAAGAGTTAATTCTTTAGTCCCTTTAATTTTGTTTTTTTTTCAGTTATGACGGCAATGTGAACATCTTTTTCATAAAGTATTCTTTCTAATTCTGTTTCTTTACTTCCTAGACCTCTGACGTTCCAAGTAACAAAATTTATTCTATCGTAAGTCCCTAATCGTTTATCCTTTTTCTGCTTAAGTCGTCGTCCATTAAATCCGTCCGGCTGAACACTGTGAGAGAGATGAGTTTGGAAATTTTTTACATGGTCGGGTTACTAGCCCAGACGCACAACCACCCTCCTAGTGGATAGGGGATTTATTTCGGAGTCCCCTTCTTCTAGACTGGTTGCTAACCAAAGCTTAGGAGTCCCATCTACCCCTTAGCTTGCAGGTTTCCTCTTCCGCCTTCTTTACCGTTGAGAACAATTTTCTTCATCCGCTTCTGAAGCCGTTGAGGTATATCTCGTTGGAGCTAGTTCGCTTCCCTTCTCCTCTTACTAGATAGCAAGCTAGTTAAAAACCAGACTTCCCTATCTAGTCGTCTGGGTCATTAGGTACTGAGCCCCTCCACCACGACAAGGTCTAGCCCGTCGGGGGAGTGTAATTTGTATAATGATTAATTTGTAAAACATTCCATTCCATTAACATAGTTTTATCTCTCGCTTTATACAGTTAGTGTAGAAAATACTGATAGACTTAAAAATAACACAAGCAAAAATAAATAAATTCATAATATCTTCACTATATACAAACACAAAAATATACACCTTTAAATATAACTCTATGAAATTAAATACACGCCATTTAATCTATTTTAACATGACAATTAACGAGTAAAAAATTAATTTGTACATCAACAATAATAATTAACAAACAAGAAGTATTGATACAGTACTAAGTTTTGGTCAACAGAATATGCACATAAAGTCGAGTGGGAGTGGGTCTCGTAATGCTGTTTTTCACTCTAGCCTTGAGTACTTTTTCATGTACATATGTATGCTCTGGTTGCAAATTAACGCTAGAATGGGGCGCAGATGTAGAAAGACTTCAATAGAAGAAATGAAATTAATTTATTCGTTTTCATAGTCAGTGTAAATGGCCAAATGAAATGAGTGAAATCATTGGAAAGCCAAGACTAACAATTCAGCATATAATTGATAGAGTTGGTGAACAAAAATCTTTCGAAAATAACCACATATCAGTACGTCCTAGAAAACTGTAAGTTAGTTTTGAAAAAGCATTAATGAGAAAAGTAAAGCAAAAACCTCAAAGTAGTGCACCTAAATTAGCAGCTAGTGTCAAACATTACTTTAAGATTAGTATTTCTGTTAGCAATGTTCGTAACTGACTATGGGCTAACGAACTACATGGGAAAACAGCTACTAGAAAATGATTTGTAAGTTAAGAAAACTGAAAGAAAATAATGAACTTTGCTCAAACATGTACCCTGGTGACGTAAATTTGCTGCCGTGACGTTTCATTGAAGACTCTGAGATGGTGAATATGTGTTCTGTGCTCTATTCCTTCCAAGTTTTCCTTCCAAGTTTACCCCTCCTAATGTCCTTTACCTGACGTCATCGGCGCGACTTTGGATGCGCGATGACCGATGTCCGCGACCAGAAGCCTGTTCCAGTTAACAGTCAGAGTCAACGTTTTGTTTGATCAAGTTCGGCGGGGGTCGAAGAAACGACCTCTTGCCAAGGACTGTTCATTTGTATTTACTAGAAGAAAAGCTGTTAAGAAGTTTGCTTATTTCTGCGTTATTGAGAACTCTAGTAATGATGTATGTATTAGTATTGTTATTTAAAGCCGAGGACTGTTCTTGATGCTTTTATCATGTACTAGCTAATACCCGGCTTGCGCTACTACTACTACTACTATTGTGTGACGGTGACATGGCACCGTCCAAAGCTCTGCATACTGATGCGCATGGTGCGTCCTGGCAGTTAATTCCTTCGTGGCTATCATTATAGTATTGTGGTTCATTTAATCCTAGCCATCATGATAAGATGGTTTCTTTTTGGTCTATGTATCTGGGTGATAGATTGTGGATATATCCACATAATATATTGATATCAAGTTGCACTATTAAGTACAAGTCGCTATCACACTTCATGCGAACACCTCGCACAATCTATTTATTGGTTCTCATTATCTTTAACCTATATTTCATAGGTTAAAAAATCCTGTGCAAGAAGAGGAATCTCTCCATAGGAGAGGGTAATTCAGCCAATAATGGCCGAAGACCCTGGAGATATTCCTCAACCTGCTGCCCTAGTTGTAATGTTGGCAATTGCTGGCCCTGACCTTGAACATTGCTGTTCACCGTTTTGTTTTGGGAAGAGATGCCTTTCTTTAAGGATTGAGAGAAGGATACATTGGGTTGGGCTTTCACCGAAGTGAAAGTCCTAGGTTGAGATATATTTGGTTTGGGTTGGGCTGCCCTATTATAATTCTCCAGTGCCGCCTGGAAAACAGGACAGCCGCGATACGATGCTGGATGTCCATTCGCCCCGCAATTTGCACACTTTAGCAAATTTGCATTTCTCTGTGCAGAGGCCTTAATTGGACAGTCCTTATGCCCATGGGCCTCGGCACAGATTATGCAGCGTGGCGTCCGGCAGCATGCGGAACAGGTATGGTTAAAAGACTGATATCTAAAACATTGTTTAAGGCCAGTCCTTTGTTTATAAGATTCAACTGATACAACACAGAAAACGAGCCGCTTCAGGTCATAAATTTTGAGAGCCTCAGCTGTCCGCTCAAGTTCTAGAATGAATATTGGGAGAGGTTTCTCTACATTATCTTTCTTTGCAATAATTTGCCTGATAATTTTTAAAGGAAACCCAAGGACCTGATTTCCTGTTCTATTTCATCAATGGGAGTGTTTGAAGGCAGCCGTTTTAGTACTACCTTCAATGGAAGTTCCTTCTTAGTCAAGTGAATATAGTATTCCTTTTGAATGGAACTAAAATACTGTTTTAGGACCAGGAAGTCCTCCATTGAAGTTGCTTAATAACGCAAACCTTCTCTTATGTTGATAACTTTGAGTGGTCCACTAATAAGTGCCTTTATCTCCTTGTTCATGCGGAACAGATCCCCATGAACAGTGACAGTGATTGGTGGGGGTCTCTGTTTCGCAGAGTCAATAACTTGGGAAGGTGTAGTACTTGTTGTACCAGTCGATGGACCAGCAATAACAGGCAGAACTACTGGAGAGGAAGTTCCAGAGGTTGATGCTTCCATATTTACATCAGCTAGTGCTGCAAATTTATTAGAAGTCTCAACCTCTGATACTACAGTGGGAGACTTCACTTTAACCTGTTTGGATACAACTTGGGATACTTTATTTTCAGAAGTAAGATCAGCTATTTTTGTTACTTTGATTCCTTTACTTTTACTTTTGTTTCTCCGTTTTTTTGGAATCGTTGTTTCTTTAGAGAGAGATTCTGTTTTCAGAAAAAAATTTGGTAAGGGAAGGTCAAATTGGCCAATTACTTTTGGTTTTATTTGCTGTTCAGAATCTGTTTCAGAACTAGCGTCATGTTTTGTAAGAAAGCTTTGCGTTTGGAGCTCAAGCGCAGTAGCTTTCACTTCCTTGATAATGAGTGAAAATAAAGTTACACTTTCTGGAATTTGGCCATACATTTTATCTAGTTTCTCCATACAGGTCAAAGTGATGTCGCACACTGCATCAGACTTTTCACAGTTGGGGAAAGTAGCCAGACTATTTGTGATGAGTAAAAATACTCCACCGAATTTCATGAATATACCTTTGGTATCGAGTATTTTCCTCGCTTTTCTTTTTGGATACATATGACTCGAACAATTGTGAGGCTTCCTCCCACAATGTGAAAGGTCTGATGTCCTCATTTTCGTCATCCAGGTCCATAGACCCTGTAAAATCAGGTTTAGCAGCCATGCTTGGTAATACCAAGACTTAGTCTACTACTACACTTGATTTATAAGAAACCACTTGTCACTTAGGTAGAATTACACTGCACATGCAGGTGAATAAACCACAACACTATAACTAGAGACACGTCACCCGTGAATTTATATTGCTTCTAGAACACTAGAACACTATGCACTGGACCGGGCCGGTAAGCCCGATCTGGAATTTACTACCCTACCGCCGATTGGTTGAGAATCGATCACTATATATGTGTCAACCAATCGCAGAGCACTTGAACTACCGGTAACCGCACTACAATAGACGTTGGTGAAGCACTAGTATTGGTATGATGAGTACTGATGGTCACCCATGCAGGCTCGTTCCAAGCTCGGTGCTACCATAGGAGACAACTTTCTTCTTTGAAGTTCGTTGAATCAATGATATGATGATGATCTGATCCCGGCTTGCGCTGCTACTCCTAAATAAATGTTAATGAGTTTTTACCACCAGCCGTGCGCTGTTACGCTTGCCCAACAATCTGCTTATCGCGATATTCTTTAAAGACAAAAATGGTTATTGTGAGTTATCCGTAGAAGATAGACATATGCTGTCGTGGACTTTTTTGTAGCTTTTTTCGAGATATTAAATTCTGTGTACATTAATTTGATGTATTTGTTATGGTTTAGGCAGCGTAAGCATTTAAGCGTCAAAATAGGAACTTTTTTCACGTTTTTCACTACCAAAGGCGATTTGTATGGGTGAAGAGGTTGAGTATTACAACTCTCTTATAGCCTATGTTCATTCCCGGAATCTCCTGAGCATTTTTCAAAAAGCCCCATCTCAATCGGATGAACGGTATCCCGATATTCTTGGCATCAATGAAAATACACAAATGGTTATTGTGTGCCGTGATGATGAAAATTTACTGCCGTTGACGTACTGTGATGTAACTTGTTTATCCTCTGTGCTTGTTAAAGACCGTGTTCTGTTCTCTTACCTTCCCTTCTCAACCCGTCCTATTTCCTCTCCTTACGTTATCGGCGCGGTTTGGGGTAAACCTTTGTTCACGACTGTTCATTATTTTCTAATTATTATGTTATTATTCAAGTTTGACAGCTAATTATATTTGTATTTTAGTTAAACAATCTTGATGTCTGAATATTACGAATTGTTTTGCTGTCTTGTAGTTAGCTTGAACCTGAGATTTGCATGCTGTAGAGCACGTTCCGATGCCCTCATGAACTGTCGTTCGTATTAAGAGGAAAGATAGATTAGCTGTTATATAAAAGCATTATCCTAAGAGTGGTATGCTTGAAGAAAGATGAAATCTTCTCTAAAGCGTGGGCCTAGCTACAGACTCTGCATATTAGGAGCTTGTATGAGACAAGCTACCTAGGATTGTATTTAATAAAAGTCAGGTTTCGCGTAATAGAGAGAAAATAATCCACGTACTATTTCAAATGGTTCTACAGCATTGAAAACTCAGATTGAAGCTAACTACAAGACAGGTAAACAATTCGTAATAATCAGACATCAAGAATGTTTAACTAAAATACAAATATAATTATTATTGAATGATAAACACAAACAATATAATTAGCTGCCAAACTCGAATAATAACATAATAAATAGAAAATAATAATTAACAGTTGTGAACAAAGGTTTACATAATAAATGCTTACATGCTTTCACTATCATTCTTAATGCCCTCAACCATTCCAACTTAAATAACGTCTTCTAACAGCTTCTTCTACTAATAGAAGAAAATGAACAGTCCTCGGCCGGGGGATCTTCCATCGATCCCCGGCGACCTTCCAGGAACAAAACTTAACTCCGATTGTTAATGATACCAGTCTCCTCGTCTCGGACGTAAACATCGGCGCAGCCCAAATCGCGCCGATAACGTAAGGAGAGGAAATAGGAGGCGTGAGAACACAGTCTTCAACAAGCACAGAGGATAAACAAGTTACGTCACAGCACGTCAACGGCAGTAAATTTTCATCACGGCACAATTGTGAGTTATCGGTAAAAGATAAACATATGCTGTCGCGGCCTTCTTTTGTAGAGTTTCTTGTGAGATATTCAATTCTGTGTACATTAATTTGGTGTATTTATAATGGTTTAGGCAGCGTAGGCCATTTAAGCTTAACAATACGGACTTTATTTCAAGTTTTTCACATCAAAGGGTGATTTTTAGGGGTGAAAGGGTTGAATATCACAACTCTCTAATAGGCTAATGTTCATCCCAGGAATCCCCTGCACATTTTGCAAAAAAGCCGCATCAAAATAGGACGAACGGTGTGGCTGCGCATAAAATACGAACAAACAAACATACCAACAAACAAACAAACAAATATTAATTTTTATATGTTACATTAGGTTTATATTTCATTTATTATTTCAAACAGCTAATTCTACACTTTATGTTCTGACATCATTAATTATATTGATTTTAGTTAAGTTTTCATGCCTTTTTCTGGTAGCTTGCATAACTGTGTCAATCTGAACTTCAATCTACGTTTTGTGTGTTTTAGAGCAATTCCCATTCCTCTCATGATAAACGTAAATTATATAAATAGTAAAGTTAAATATGATTAGCATTCTCTTGAGATATATATGTTGAATAATACACTAGAGGTCGTTTACAAGAAAGACTAATTTAGTCTGTATTTTGGGCCCAGCTACAGACTCTGCTTGATGACTTGTATGTTACAAGTTTGTTTGAAAATTGAAGATAGATTCTGTAAGAAGAGAAAGCATCCAAACACACCCTTAAACCGACCATGCAAGCACACATAAATAACCTCAAAGTATTTTGGAAAAAAGTAATATTTGCTGACGAGCCTAAATTAAACATTTTCAGTTCAGATAGTAGAAGAAAAGTCGGAGAATTAAAATACTGAGCTATAAAAGCAAAATCTCCAACACACTGTGAAACACAGTTGTAGTTCTATATTAGCATGGGGATACATGAGTACTTCTGGTGTCGGAACCTTGCATTTTATGGTTGGTGTGATGGATCACAAACAATATATAAACATACCAAAGACCAATCAACATGCCTCTGCAGAAGAAAATGGGGATTAGAAAATATTTTGTATTTATTCAAGATAATGATCCCAAGCACACCGCTTTCAATACGCGTTTATGGATAGTGTATAGCACGCCAAAGTACATGGAAATGCCTCTGCAATCTCCCGACATAAATTCTATTGAGCAATTTGGAGCCGAAACAGGCTAGTAAATAAGCCTAAACCGTGAAGAAGAAGAAGGATTTACGAGAATAACTGAAAAGGAGAATTCGTTCAAGGCAGGTTTTCAACAAGCAATACCTAAGAAACGCTTTGGAATAAGAATGGAGAAATATAACATATTCAGTAACTTCAAATTTAGTCGAGTCGATGCCACGCCGTTTTCATACCATTTTGGAATCAAATGGGCTGCCAACCAAATATTGAATTCAAAAAGTAAAGACTCATAACAGCCATAATATGAGACTGTATTAATACTTTTTGTTAGTTAATTTTGATTGTTAGTGTATACATTATTTTTTAATTTTTAATTGTTATGTTAAAACATAGCAAACTACGTTCATTGAACTTTATAGAGTGCAGTGTCAAGGTGTATAATTTTGTTCTGCATATAGTGAAGAAATAATTAAATTATGTATTTCTCTCTGTGATATTTGTAAGTGTATCAATGCTTTCTGCACAAATGTAGGTATCATTACGTGCCATAAGCCGCCCAGGTCTCATAGTGGCACGGACTATCAGGAGAGGGATTTTAACTATGGATCACATACTTTTTGACCACACAAGGACGTGGAGGGCCTCCCGACTTGAGCGATCAGCTCAATGTCAGGTCCTCCTCCTAGACAACATAACATTAAAACGAAATCACTATTCACACGTGCATTCATAATAATGATGGCGAACATGATTATTTTGATGGTCGGATGATGTTAGGGGACCGTTTGGGCCTTACTATTTCCTGAAATTTGTCTTACAGCTGAGAAAACCCCGGAAAAATATATCACCCAGGAAACTTGTCCTGACCAGGTATCGAATCCAGACCTGTAACGTACGAAGTAGGGACGTTACCTCGAGGCCAGAGCTGTGGATAATTTGTAAACCATAAATACATATTTTCTTGTAAATAACTGGAAGTGTTCGACTGTGTTAATAAAATTAAGATATAATTAATTGTATACAGAGTGTTTCAGAAGTCATGATCAATAATTCACAAATGGAAATTAGAGATCATAAGTATCTAAAAAGCTCCAATAAACATGGGTTCGCAAATCAACCAATGTCGAGATAGAACACATTTTCTGTTGTTGTTCATCATAGTCTAGGAACATATAACATCGATAAACTTTAAAATAGGTCTTCAAAATTTTGTCCATGCGTCTGAATGCAACATTTAACTCGCCTCTGAAATGAGTTGCGAATCCAGCCAGGCAGTCCTGGAGAACTCTGTAAATTCTGGAAGGATCTTCAATCCTCAAGCGTAATTCCTCAAGAGGGTTTACCGCAGTAGCGTAGACCAGGCTTTTGACATGACCTCACACTCAGAAATCCATGGGATTTAAATCCGGTGACCTTGGAAACCATGGCACATGCCCTCCTCTGCCTATCCAATGTTGACCATACCCTCGAGTTAGAAGCCGGCGCACACGTAATTGAAAATGTGTTGGAGCACCGTCATGCATGAACCACGTGTTTAGTAGTTGGTTCAGTGGAACATAATGATGATGAAGGAGACTTGGAAGTACAGTCCGCAGAAACCGCCTGTATCTCTCCAGTTATTCTCTGGGGTATGAAGAGTGGTCCAATTAGCGGTCTCCAGACGTTCAACGAAAAGCGCTGCTGATGTCGTGGCACATGTGTTGCATTAAGATTGATTTCGGCCCAAATGTTAGAGTTAAGGAAGTTAAAAATACCGTCACGGGTAAACCCATCTCCAACCGTGAACATAATACTGCTTACAAACAGGGGGTTCAGAACACAATGTTATTGCATGCATTGGCATAAATTCTCCCTAGGAGGGAAGTCTGCATTGTTGAGAGCTTGTACTCGCTGGAGATGATACGGATACAGTAATTCCCGATGTAAAATCCGCCACAAACTGCTATGACTCAGGTGGACACGCTCCTGGGTAGCAATTTTCCTTGTTGAACTACTCGGACATTCGTGTAAGCTGTGTAACACTCTGTCATCAACATCATGTATTATGGATCTGGGTCTACCTTCTCGTACATGGTGTACGAAACTCCCATTACTCTAAGGCACTGATGTAATCTCATAGATGTACGCCTGTCGGGGTGCCTTGCAGCGAGGAAAAGCTTCTTCATACAATCGTACATCATCAAGTGCATTGCCATTCGCTTAACTATACGCGAAGTTCATGGCAGCATACTCTTCATTGGTGTGACTTCTGTCCATTGTGCCTTTACTTTTGTAACTGATTGGGAGGCCTGTAGGCACAGTGAACGTAGGAAGAAAGGAAGTTGTTGCGCATTCATTAACAAACTGACAGTCAATCCCAAACCTTGAGATACCATCGTAATTATCCAGAGGCGTTTAGAGTTGGTTCATTGCGATATCTTCATAACGGTTGATTTGGAAACCCATGTTTATTGGAAATTGTTAGCTACTTTTGGTCTGTATTTTGCATGTGGGAATTATAGATCATTACTTCTGAAACACCCTGTACATTAATATGAGAAGTGTTAAATCTCAATATAACATTGTTCTATTTTACAATTCACTTTTACCTCAAATCAAACTATTTTTTATTCTATTTTTTCTCATTTCAGCTGAAAACCGTTGGATTGAAACTGTGATTTTAAACGTTGAACAAAGTTCGCACTGATTTAAATAGTAGAAATATTAGCTTGAAACGAACTACTGCGATATTTATGTTACCCACTGTAAATTTCCATTCTACAAAATGTATAGCTGTGTTTAAATGTGCAGTTGTTTTGGAGAGAAAATAAACTTATCAGAAAATCAAACTTTGCAAATAGCGTTAACATGAGACCGAGTTTCTCGTTAGAGTTGAAGGTTTGAAAATTGTTTATGCCCCTAAGGAAACATTTTGCATTTGAACGCAGGGTGTTTCTACTTCGTAATTAAATTCTGGTCTGTTTTGTGTCACGTGCAGTTCGACTCGTTGCAGCATTTGGGAACCAATTAGTGACGTAAACCAAATAGCGTTACCGTTACGCTTCAGAAAGTTCTCTATTGTCTCTCCTATGCTTTCATCTGATGTAAAAAAAAACTTGATAGATAATATTATATCCATACTGTCTTACAATGGAACTGTCAACCATCGCATGCTGATACCTACCTTAAAATTTCTTCCAAAGAAGCGTTTTGATATACAATTGTTGTGTCCAAAAAATAAATGTCGTTTTTAACTACAAGGCAATAAAATAAAACTCCAAACCACTAAATTAAGCTTTAGGGAAGTAATACAACTGCTGAAATGGCAGATTGGTTTAACCCTCGTTATCTGCTGTCCGCGCCACGTCTGGCCTCACTTCACCCCGCTCTTATTGATGTAGGGAGTCCATTGCTGGACTCTGGCTTCGATATCTGTGTCATGCGGTTAAAACGGTAGATAATATTTTGGGCACAGCCTTGGTACATCACAACGCTTCTCTGGAAGAAATGTCTAGGTAGGTTTCGGCATACAATGGTTGACTGTTAGTTGAAATACAGATGCCTCAAACGTTTAGGGTCAAAATTGGTAATGAACTCTACGTTGAGTATTTTGAGGTAGGAAGCCAATGGGCAGTAACTGAAACTTAATTTTTATTAAAATATATATGTAGTCAATATGCCCATTTCACCAATTAATGTTTTAAAATGGTCAACAAGTTTCTACAGCCAAGCTGTCATTCTCAAGACCAGATATTGACTCATTTTTATGATCATAAATAACTTGTGACACCTCGATCAACATAAAAAAACTGACAATTCAAATCATATGTTCAAAGTGGCGACCAACAGTCACAATATGTGGATGACGACGGCGTATAAGATATTCCACATTTTTGAAGAGATCCTTGATGTCTGCTATATGATACATGGGGCTAGTACCATTGCAATCAATTCTTCATTGGTATCTACTGGGTTTCCATGCATTATGAAAACGTAGCACTCGATTATATATAATACAATGCGTTTGTAGCTCGGCCAGACCGTTCCGCAGGGGCCTTGAACTGGGTGAGTATTGGCGAGCCTTCCACCAGAGTTACACGTACACAACCATCACGTCATTGGTACGGAGAACTACCTAGTGTGCTATAATTAGAAATTACGACATACCAACTTACATTAGGCTTAACTGAACCACAACAGATGTTGAATGAGATGACCTTGAAGGCGAACACATTACCTGTATCTCCGAAAATAACTATGATTTACTCGCAAAGGTTCATGTTGGCTGATTGCCCGTATTTCTCTCGTGATGTTGTCCTTCAATTCTTGTAACGTGTGCGGATTTGATACGTGCACTTTATTCTTTAACGTTCGCCATAAATAAAAACCGCATGGAGATAGGTCAGGGGAACGAGGTGGAAACAATCCTCGACCAATTATTCTATCACCAAACACACTTCTCAATCCATGCATATAATTTGCAGCAGTGTGCACTGTCGCTGTATTAATTGGCGCTATGATACTTTGAGTTCCCCAATCCCTCCATCCGTTCTTGGCTATTTAATACTATGTTTCCTTATACTTTTGTAGACATCTTCTATCTAGCGCAGTCTTGGTCTTCTAACTCTTCTTTTTCAAAATAATTTAGCGCCTAAAGTAATCTTGGATACTCTATCATTATTCATTTTAGAAATTATATTCTTCTCATTTTGATATAATTTACAATATCAACATCCATAAAGATTTTTGAGCTCTATGTTAGTTTGAATTCGCCAGGTTTTATTTTAAAATATGTTTTTATATGTTTCTAAGTACTTTGATTTCCATATGCTCAACATAGATTTTACATTTCCTGGAAGAATCTAAGACTCGCTTCCAAAAGCTTCCATAAAGGCTTATAATTGTTTGTATAAAATTATTTTAATTTTATAATTAAAACAAATAAACGTTATCTCATTCAAAACATAAATTTATAGTGTCGACGTTTCAATCTCCTGTTGTGAGATTATTTCCAAGACATGGTTGTTTATAAATTTATTGTACATAGTTACCATCACCAAGACAACTTATGTTTTTGTTCTTTATGTGAATGTATGTATACAAATTTAAATGTATAAATTTAAAATTTCAATTTATAATTAGAAATATTTTAGCAAGGAATCATATGTTCCACACTATTCATTTCAATATTTTTATTTAATGCTTTATTTTGTTCTTTTTTATACAGGCCATTTCTGCTATTAATCTTTTTTGATAATTATTTTCTTTGTGAAAATTTTTTATGTAATTCCATTTCATTTTATGATTTTGATTAATTATGTGTTCACTGATTACTGAAAGTTCTGCACCTGGTGTACTGATATTCTTTTTATGTTCGTAGATTCTTTTTCTTATGAATCTTTTTGTTTGGCCTACATAAGACTTTTCACAATCAACACATTGGATGTTGTATACAACATCTGTCAATTTACTACTATCTATTTTGTCTTTGCCAGTTTTTATTAAATTTCCTTCAAGTTTATTAGGAATACTGTGAATAAAAACAAATTTGAATTTGTATACATATATTCATATAAAAAAAACAAAAAAAAATTGTCTTGGTGATGGTAACTATGTACAATAAATTTATAAACAACCATGTCTTGAAAATAATCTCACAACAAGAGATTGAAACGTCGACACTATTAATTTATGTTTTGACTGAGATTACGTTTTTTTTGTTATTATAATATTAATTACTCTCAGTGAATAATAATTAAAAAAGTCTATATTTTAATTTTGTTGGAAACATAGCTTACTTTCATTATATTATTCAAAGTATGGGAACAACGGTTAGCTGCTGCTATTTTCTCAGATTTATCTGTCTTTATATTATTGTTAAAGGTAATAATTGAACCTAAATATTTAAAAGTTGACATTTTCATTTTTTGTTTGTACTACCGTGCATTTAGTTCTGTTTACATTAATATGTAAACATAGAGAGAAATTAAACATACGCTCAATTCTGGAAATGGATGCTATTGTATTAGAGGAACTCTTGTCATCCCAACCTCTCTCAATAAACATTAAACTGAAAATATATAAAACTATACACTCCCAGATGATATGGATGCGAAACATGTATTAATAGTTTAAGGGAGGAGAAAAAATGTACAGGTATTTGAGAATTAAATTCTTAGAAAACTATTTTTGACCAAAGAGAGACGAACAGGCGAATGGAGGATGCAACATACCAGTGAGCTACATGATCTTTATGGGAAGCCATATGTAATAGGAACAGTTAATTCTCGTAGATTGAAATGGGCAAGACATGTGACACGAATGGTGAATGAAAGAGGAGCGAGGAAACTCCTTGCAGGAAAACCAGATGAAAAGCGCCCAGTAGGTAGATCAAGAACGATTTTAAAGAATGATAATAATCATGATTAGAGGGAATTTAATTATACAGGCGATGATTGGAAACATTAGCTCACTCTAGGGATGTGTTGGGGCTTATGTTCACGCGGCCATGAACCTGGGTGTTCGATAGTACCAGTGGGTTGGTTGGTTAATTAGTTTCATATGTAAACCAGCTACCTATGCAATTACCTGCAGACATTGATCAACTTCATTTAAATATTTAACGTTTTTTTTCACAGAAATACACTTGAATCCCTCAACTGACTCTATAGACATTTCTGTAGATGACTTAAATGAACATTTTACCTCAATACCCATGACACCTCCAGACAACAAGACTAAAACAGACATTCTTAAAGACTTATCCCCATCCCCCCATATAGGAAGAGATAAATTTCACTTTAACGACATTTCGCCTATAGACGTTAAAAAAGCACTCAAGCGCATTAAATCCAATGCACAAGGAACAGATAACATCAGCATTTTAATGCTAAATAAAATCATTGACATTATACTACCCACAGTGACTCGTATTTTTAATGCTTCCCTTATAACTTCTATCTTCCCTACTGTATGGAAACAGTCTAGAGTTCGGCCTATACCAAAAATAAGTACACCTGCTAACTGTAATGACTACCGACCGATTAGCATCCTTCCGACATTATCTAAAGCCCTGGAACATATTGTACATAAGCAAATGACTGAATATCTCCAAGAAAATCACCTCCTTGATCCTTATCAATCCGGCTTTAGATATGGTCATAGCACAACCACAGCTTTGCTAAAAATTACTGAAGATATTCGTGAAGCCGTGGACAGACGTCAATTGACTCTTTTAACCTTACTTGACTTCAGCAAAGCTTTTGACACAGTAGACCACGACTTACTTATGATAAAGCTCAAGCACCTACACTTGTCTGACAGCGCTGTATCCTGGTTCGACTCATACCTGCACGGTCGTCAACAATACGTTTCATTAAACTCTAGATCTTCGTCTTGGCGCAACGTGCCAGCTGGAGTCCCCCAGGGCAGTGTTCTCGGACCTCTTCTTTCTCATTTTCTCAATCTACATAAATGACTTGCCAACTGTACTAAAGCACTGCCGTTATCACCTCTACGCTGATGATCTCCAAATTTACCTACATTCACCTCCTCATTCTCTCTATAACAGCTTGACAAAAATGAATGACGATCTCATATCCATCTTTAACTGGTCTTCAAGTATCGGTCTAAATCTAAATCCTAACAAGTCACAAGTAATTCTAATGGGACAACAAAGACTGCTTACAACCTTTGACATATCTACACTACCAAACATTACTATAAATAATATAATCATCCCTTATTCTTCTTCAATAATAGATCTTGGACTACATCTAGACGCACATTTAACCTGGCAAACACAAGTGAAACACATATGTAAAAAGACTTTCTCCATCTTACATTATCTTAGACGTTTAAAGAATTTTCTCCCAGTTTCGTTAAAACAAATCCTTGTGCAGAATCTTGTGTTACCACACTTCGATTATTGTGACATTATATATAATGATCTAAACTATGACTTGTCGCAGAGACTGCAGCGTGTTCATAATGCTTGCGTTCGATTCATTTTCAATATCCGCCGTTATGACCATATTTCCGAACACTTTAATAACCTCTCTTGGCTCCGTCTTACTGACAGACGTAAATTGCACTCTCTTTCACTACTTTTCAAGCTTCTGAATTCCTACATCCCTACTTACCTGGCGTCTAGATTTGAGAAGTTATCCTCTTACCACAATATTGACACTAGATCACAAGATAGCAGTCTGCTAACAATTCCTCTTCATAGCACTTCCTCCTATTCTACTTCCTTCACAGTAGCCTCTGCCCGCTCCTGGAATCTCCTTCCTCAAGATATCAGGGGTTGCCGCACACTTGGTACCTTTAAGTCACGCTTATACAGTTACCTGTTGTCTAATAATTAATTTTTCTCTATTTATTTAATTTTATACTATGTCATTAATCTTTTCCTGTTTTTTATATATATTGTACATATTATATATTTAATTCGTTAAATTTAGAGTAAATCAAAATACATTATAAATATTAATTGTATTGTATTCATAACTTGTAATCGTTTATATATATATATATATTGTAATTTAGATTTAAGACTATTTTTTGTTTGTATTTTTTTTAAACCTGGTTGAGGGGTAGACAAGGCCTTAAGGCCTTAACTCTGCCAGGTAAAATAAAGCTATTATTATTATTATTATTATTATTATTATTATTATTATTATTATAATCGTAATAAACGAGATATTGAGAAAATCTATTTAATATTTTGCCACCAGGTTTAATAGCTACGAATGTAATGTTTTTTTTTTCTTTTCTAGTCCAATATTAAATTTTATAATTGGCAATGGATCCCCTCGTTTTATTCAAGAATAAGTAGGAAAACTGTGATAATTTATTCTGGACTTTAACTCAGTTTAATTTATTGGGCAATATCATTCTAGCAAATTTAATCAATTTATTGGGAGACCAAAACCTTAAAATCTGCCACAGCATAAAATGCGAGAATTCTGTTAATTGCATCAAATTATTTTTAAGTCAGTTTAAAATTGATGGAGTAGGATATTATATTCATAACATTTTCCTGGAATCAGTTTTACTGTGAATGTATGAACTGTACTGGACTGTTAATATAGAAAATAACATCGATACCGTCGAAGAATTTCTTCAGTATAATACTAAGGAAAAATATTAAAATATGTATAGATATTGTATGTGGCGGCTCCGTGGCGCAAGCGCTTAGACGCTCGTCTCTCGAGCTGGGGTCCGAGATCGAGTCTCGATCACTCCATGTCGGTTTCATGGTAGACGAAACGGAGCTTGAACAGGTTTTTCTGTGTTTAATCCGTTTTCCCCTGCCACAATATCATTTCTCCATACTCATCTCATCCATTTCGTTTTATTTCGTTCATCTGCCCCTGTGATGGTGCGTCAGGCGTGGTCGGCCGACACCCTTGTCATTCACCGGCTTCGTCTCATCTCATCTCTCGTACCGACCTGATTTAGACACGATATGAGGATATTTATTTAAATATTTTATGTCACATTTGCCACGATAATTACTGCAATTTACGTTACTTCGTTTCTTGTGAAGTAGGCGAAGTATTGCCATATTCGAATCTGCGGGTAAAGTTTATATTTTCAGTGTATCTATAATTAATTTATAAATGTATTTCAAGGCTGTTTTATCCCTAAATCCTATTAATTAATCAGTTGTTGAATCCACGCAGTTTTTCGAATATTTTTATTTTAATTTTCCTATAATAATGTAGATCATATTAAATGTAGGTTCAAATAATTGTGGCTCGGGACCAAAATAAAATAAACTCTGATTTAAAATTATCATTAGAGACCGGATTGTGTGCATTAGCATGTTGCATATGCATTTGTATATTTAGCCCTTTTCCACCTGTTATTGCATATTTTAACCAAAAATTAGTGATAACGCATATTTTCTCGCTGTATTTAAAACATTTTAAAACTCTGTATTGTTTTAAAATGCACATTTTGAGGCCATCAGAAGTGTAGTAAGCGATTTCGATAGTGCAGAGGCTTTGGCACAGTTCGTCAGTGCGAGGAAGCATTTAACGTTTCCAGCATTAAAACATAGCTGTGATTAGTACTCATTTTCCCCATATACCTGCAAATATTAAACTCAAGGTTTGGCGTTGATTGAATCTATTCAATCAATGGATAAAATCCGACAACTGAACTCCTTACTGCCGAAGTATTACCGAACAAACGTAAAAAAAAGTTTGTAAACATTTTGAACGATAACCCAAGTTTTGAACCTTTGTGTCAAATTAATAGTTTTATAAATGGCACGAGCGAGCTTTTGCCAGAAATTATAAGTGTCAAAATAGCACCCATTTGAAATTAAGCCCAATTACTTCAGTTGACGTAGAGCGGTCTTTTTTGTTTATAAACATATTTTGAGCGATCGAAGACACAAACTTATACTGCACATTTGGAACAGTACCTGATTATTTCTGGTTACAATAGTAGCAAAGTGTATAATATTTTAATTTGTGAACAATACTTTTGCCTGATACCGATTGATAATTTATCAATTATCAGTAATAAATTATAATATTAATTAATAGATATAAAAATACTAATTATTATGTTATTTTAGAAATACAATATAATGAAGTAATATTATTGTTTTTTATTATTTGGTATTCCACATATTGACAATTTTCATGCATATTTTAAGCATTTTTTATGCTTATTTCGAACTTGTTATGTTGCATATAATTCGATCTCTAATTATCACCATCACCGTTATTGCCATCGTTGGATAAAATATCTTTAAAGTAAACCATCCAAACTGTTAAAACTTGCTCTTGGTTCTGACTTGAAATCCTTATTTAAGACTATTGACTATATTACTACTAATTTATCTTATATAAGTTATCACATGTAAAAAATATTTAACAGAACCAAGGGTGTCAGGCTTTCGATCCAACCTACAGCCTGGAGGGACAGAATCCTCCTTTCTCTAGATCCTCATTCTTTATCTTCCCTACAAATAGCTAAGCTATCTCCGGCACGGCTCAAAATTTCACAGGATAATGCAACCCACACCTATGGGGGAGACGATATTTTAGATTCCTTAAATATATGACTCTAGATCATGGCTGTACATTCTTCTGAAGGAAGCCACACTCAGAATTTTTACGCCCTTAAATACCCATATTTAAATGCCGGTTTTAACCTCAAGTCTAGAGACGAATATGAGAAAAATATTCCACGGAGACCTATTATACTAGGCCTATATTAGTTATTAAATAATAATCTAAAATAAACTAACAACCTTCCTGAATTTTACAAAGCAGGAAGAAATACATACGTTCGAGTTAAACATAAAATTAAAATGTAGAGTCTGCCGCTGTGGTCTCATAGTAGAGTACCTGCCTCGTTCGCAGCGGACCCGGGTTTGATTACCAATCCGGACACGTTTTCTGGGTTATGGCATTTTTTTCTTTTGGTTTTTTTCTCACCTGTAAGACAAATGCCAGAAAAGTTAAGATTTAAACGGTCCCCGAACATCATCTGACCATCAAAATCGCCATTACTATATTCGACATGTTTTAGTATGAATATGTGTGTGTGTGTGTGTGTGTGTGTGTGTGTGTGTGTGTGTGTTTGCGTGTGCGCGCGCGAATGGCGAATTTCGTCTTAATGATATGATGTATCGGAGGAGGCCCTGTTATTGAGCTGATCCCTCATTCGAGGAGGCCCTTCATGTCCTTGTGAGGTCATAAAAGTACATGTACGTGTATGATGCACTCTCGATTAGTTATATCACTGGGTGGCGTGTGGCATGTAAAAAGTACCTAAAACACGAGAGAGGTTAAATTGAGATAAAGAAGAAAGAATAAAATATAGAAGAGATGTGGGACGAACAAAGCTTTGAAGTAGCTCTTCACAGAACTACAACAGGCTGTTAAAACCTCTCTTCACAGTGAGCTAATAAGAAGAAACGTGTGTTCTCAAAGAATGTAGAGTGTGGATTGTTGTCAATTCCTTCATGAAAAGCGATCCCTTTTGTAGATCTGTGTTTTTTTAACACGGCTGCGAGTATATAGCGTACTATATATAAATTATATAAATATATATTTCTTTTATGAAGTAACTTCTAATAGATCACCGCTGTCGTCTAGTGTAAGATTTTTAGATACCCTGAATATACGGATTCAATCCCTGGTCGGGACATGTTTCCTGAAGTTTTCCTTACGAGTAAGTAAAATGTCGGGAAACTTTAATGTACAAATATACAGTAGTTCCCAAACACCATCTAGTTACCTTAATCATCCACTTCATTTTCAATTTGTTTATTATGAATGTAAGAGTGAGTGGAGTCGTGTCTTAAATGTTCGTGTTATCTTTGAAGTGATCCTTGTATTGAACTGATCACTCATCTGGAAAGGCCCTCCATGAACTTGTATGTTCAAAATATGTGAGCGTGTTGGTAAGTCTTTAAGGTACGGGCGGAGTTGGACACGTAACAGTACGTACAAAGGGAAAAGTCATCATCGTCATCTGCATTCATGGATTAGGTCTGTTGACCCGTTCCGACTTCAGCCCATCTATTTCTAGGCCTGCCCACATCTCGGGTGCCTTTAGGTTTGTATTTTGTTATTTGTTTTGGATATCTATCTTCATTCATTCTGTCTATGTGTTGATTCCAAATTTGCCTAATGTATCTATTTTATCAGTTATTGCAAATATTTCAAGTTCCTGTCTTCCTTAGTGCACCCTTTAACAGATCTCAAAAATTTAATTTCTGCCGCCGTTATCCTGCTTAGATCTTGTTTTTTATGTACCCATGCTTCTGAACCATAGAGCAGTACCGGTACTGCCAACGGTTTATAAAATTTAAATTGGGTCTCTCTTGTTGCTTTGTTATTTAGTGATCGTTTTATCGTACCACATATTCCCTGGAATTTTGCTATTTTATTAGCTATATCATTATCATAATTAAATTAAATGTCACATTCTAGATAATAGAGATGGTTCACCTGTTCTATGATTTTGTTTCCTATTACTATTGTGGATCTGATTTGATTTTTGCCTTGGAATGCCATTACCTTAGTTTTTCTATGGATATTTTGAGATTATATTGTTCACAAAGGGAAAGGTAAAACTAAGATTAAGAAAAATTGTATTTTATAATTCATTTCGTTAGTGTGCAAATTTCAGTGATCTAAAAGTGCAGTTATTTGTAATTATATTTTCTACATTATAATTTTTTTAAGGAAAAATTAATAAACCAAATGAAATATGTGGATTTGATTGGGATATGTAAACTTTTCCCCGAAATCATATGGTCATCATCATCATCATCCTTATCATTATCATCACCATCATCATCTTTCACCGGTTTGGAAAGCAACGGGAAGCTACCACATTTACAATTCCCTAGTAAAGCTGCAAAGCATAGCATAGCCACTAAAACAAATATTTTTCCCTAATGTCATTTTTTCCTATGAGGATTATTTAAACCGTTAGAGGGCATATTACGCTCTTCAGTTGCCATGACTGCAACTGCTGTTGTTGGTAGGAATTATTTTGTCCACCAGTGTAGTAGTGAATTGTATCTGTTTACTAATGGAGCGATACACCTGGAGCGAGTACACTGGTATGATTGGTGCGTTCTACGTAGCGCACCACAATGGACGAGTTTCACAGCGGGTTTATCAACAACAATATCATTATCGCTGTATCCCGCAACATACGACGTTTATTGCTGTGTACCAACGTCTGCGTGAGACCGGGTCATTTAGCAGATTACCCGGACGGCAACGCCGTCGCACAGTAAGAACGCTGCGATTTTAGGAAGCTGTCCTGCAGCATATAGAGCGAGATCCTTCAATCAGCACTCGTGCAATTTCGCGTAACATGGGGACGAATCAGACGAATGTAAGAAACGTCCTTCATGAGCAATTCTTACATCCATTTCACTTACAGCGTGTCCACAACCTGGAACCAGTTGATTATGCAACCAGAGCACAGTTTTCGCAGTGGTACCTGGAACAGTGTCAAATGCATCCTACTTTTCCATCCTCTGTATTGTTTACTGATGAAGCAACGTTCGGGCGTGATGGAGTCTTCAACATGCACAATGCGCATGTTTGGAATGCGGATAACCCACATTCCAAAGTTACTCACGCACATCAAGTGCGATTCTTCGTTAATGTGTGGACCGGTGTTGCTGGACACTGTTTAATTGGGCCATATCTCTTACCTATGCCATTAAATGGCAGGTACTATTACAATTTTCTTGCCAGAGCTTTGCCAGAATTGCTGTAAGACGTCTCGCTCCCTACAAGACAACGCATGTGGTTCCAACATGACGGGGCGCCGGCACATTTCAGTCGTCGTGTGCGTCGATTCTCGAACCAAAGGCTTCCAGGAAAGTGGATTGGCAGAGGTGGCCCTGTGCCATGGCCTGCTCGATCCCCAGATATGACCCCTCTGGATTTTTGTGTGGGGAGAGATGCGCAACCTTGTTTACACAACTACTGTTGCATTAGAAGAGGATCTGGTTGCCCAGATAGTAGCAGCAGTAGGAGCAATTAACGATACTCCTGGAGGTTTTGCCCGTGTTAGAACATTATCCGCCAGTGTAACCTTTGTTTACATGTCAATGGAGGCATTTTTGAACCTCTACTGTAATTTAAGTAATTGCGTTGTGTTAATGTGTTTCTCTAGGTAATAAAATTTGCAAAAGTGTTTGTTGGTTTAATTAATTTGCCGCCAGAGAAATCTTCCTCCACCGGTTTAAATAATCCTCATAAGAAAAAATGGCATTAGGGAAAAATATTTGTTTTGGTGTCCCCTACAACCTCCCAGAGTTTGTCGGTTTAAATAATTTTCATCCTGTATAATAGGTACAGTTCTCTCATACCTAGATAGCGACGGTAGAATGTCACATATGGGAACTGAAAGAGGGACATGGGAGACGGTGAGAGGTAGGAAAATTATATTTACCATTATTTGAGTTTATGTCCGCGCGCCACGAACCTGAAGATCCGATACTGCGAGTGAGTTAGTTTGTTATTTAATTACTCGATTTGTTGTGCTGATGTAGTCGTCGCATTTCTACGTTCTTCGCATATTACCGGATCTTAATCAGATAGTTAATGTAATTTTTATCCCAGAACAAAATCATAATTATGAATTGATTGAATAAATGAGGTGGGAGAATAATATAACAATATTTTGAGGGAAGTAGATTATACAGTGGATGATTAGAAAACATTAGCCTAGGATAGAGATGTATGGAGA